>CM076583.1:1071740302-1071906670 GCA_034641835.2 Pinus albicaulis
AAACATGCCACAAGGAGATGATCCATTCGCTTTGATAAGTGAGAAATGGTACTTCTAGATATGTTAGCTTTCCATGGCCATGTTTGTAAATCATTTGTCACATTTTTAATTGTGAAAGTGATGATGTGTTTTCCATCACTTGTTTAAGCGACAATGATATTTTTTTTGGCCTTATTTTATGAATTGTGTGAAGCATTTATTTCTTGTAAAAATGATGAGGTGTTTTCCATCACCTTGAAATGTGAAGATGATAGCTTGTCTTGTAATGATAGCTGGGGTGTGGTTCCCATTTTTATGTAAGCTTGACCACCGAGTACATGTTATAAACTCGTGGCAAGTATGGGAATATTTGGGTCATAGATTGGTAAATTTGAGCATGTAATTTGCAGGGGATTATACTGCAAGTTTGTAGAAGGTGCAGGTGTTAGCTCATCACTCAAGGCTCCGAAGGACAAAGTTGAAGGATATAGAAGGGTGAACTTTTCAAGATGCTTGTGGTGAAGACATAATACACAACAACGAAGATTCTTGTTGATGCTTTTGGATAACCAAAATCTCCTCTGTAGGGAGGATTGATCTAGGTGGCTCCAGAGACACATAGGACAAAGTGGGTTGATCGAAGCTCAAAACTCAAAGTGTTTAGATTGTTCTTGAGCTAGGTTCAGGTTGTAGATCTCATCGTCCTAATCACGATGGTGTGAATGGTTCGTCAAACCGAGCGCGTATGAGAAAGTTAGGACCAGTCAAAGTTTTGGGTTGACATGGATGACTTGGAAGGTTAAGCGAGAGGAAATTTGGACAAAACTTGGCCACTAAATTCCGGTCAGTTCGGTCTATTTTCGAAAAATTACAAAACAACAATATTGTTTTTAAAATAACAAAAATGAAATATATATATATATATATATATATATATATATATTGGAGTGTGGGCCATGACCCCTGCCCTCCCAAACCAATCGCGTAACCAAAAATTATAAAATTGGGGGTCAGCAACGGTCATGACCCCGCCGTCGACCACCCGACCACACTCTATGCTACATAATTGTTTTATATAAAGGGTGGGGTAGGTTTTTCAACTCCCCCAACCCAACCCACTCTTAACATCTCATATATGAAGCCGACAAGGGATGTGGGGGCGGCTGTGCCCCCTCCCCCCCCACCAACCAACTTAATTCCATTTTTCAAATGTGGTTGGTATAAAAATTAATGCGCCAGCTTTATAAAGTAATACACAGGTTTTAAAAAATAGGTTTCCTTCTAAATTCGAAGTGGTTGAGGTTTTACCACCCAACCTCCTCCCACCAAACTTGGATATGAAACCAACTTGCCCAACGAATGACTTGGGAAAATCCGCCAACTTCATATTACCTAAACCTTCATTTCTGAAGTGCACCTAGAAAAGAAAAAATGAGAGCATGCACGTAGTTCTAGGTGGGCACAAATTTCGATGCAGGTGGAACCATGAGCAGACCCATAAATAGGGAGCAAAACCATGAGCCTTGAAATTTTCCCAAGGAGGTAATTTTTCTCCATGTCAGATATAGTCAAGTTTACAGTCCTTTTTCATGGTTTTTCATAGGGAATGCAATGGCGAGGTCAGATTTTCCTTTTGAGTTTCATATTTCCAAACCATCCATGGAGCAGCATTGTTGAGGAATTTGTGGGAATCTAAAAGATTCCTTTTTGCCCCAAATTTCTAATTCAACAGAATTCAACAAATTTTATGTCAGTTTTTCACTACTCGACACCACGAATTTGATGGCACATTCATATTTTCCATCTGATATTTATATTTTCTGGTCACTTTTTGAAGTGAATTTGTAGGTGTCATCTTTCAGCAAGTGAGCAGTCAATTTCACACCTTTCGACGCCATGATTGTGATGCTGATTTCAAATCCAAAAATAGAGAAACTCATTCTTCAGTCATCTTCAACGTGAGGTATATGATGAGTTGATTTCATGTAATTTTTTGTCTTTCTGTCTCTGAGATGCATTGTGTTGTACAAATCCCTATTGAAGTTTAATGTGGGATCTTGTTTTGTTTTGTTATTGATGTACTTTCTGTCATGGAATTTGTATTATTTTTTGAGATCCATTTGATGCCATTTTGGAGTGATATTCATTGTCACATGTATGTTGTTTGAGATCCCTTTGTTTTCCATGTTTTCAAGACACTCATAGTCCTTATGTGTGAGCTATTTTCGTATTGATAGGAATATTTTTTGTGAATGAGAGTTCCTGTTGTGGAACATCTTGTAGAGAGGTCTACCCACTCCTGCATGAGGTAATTTTCCTTGTATGTAAGAGAAAACACATCCATGTACATCTTCACTCCATACAACACTTAATGAAGTGGCCTACACCATCTTGAAAATGAGGCCCAGAGATGTAGTCCCTCCTAGATGGACTTCGTTACCAAACAACGTGTTATTGTGATTGTTGATCTTGACATGTTATGTTCCTCTTCTTTACAGCATGAAGTTGTTCATTTATGTTCATTAACACTTTCATTAAATGAAATTATAAGTTATCAGCTGAAGTAAAAGGTCTTGGTTAAGGGTATCAATAATTTACCCTGGATCAGGAGTGGAAGGGGATAATTTCTTGATTAATTCAAGAAATAAAAACCACCTACTTTTGATGGAGACTTGAAGAAATCGGAAGATACAAAGACTTGGATTCTTGGAATGACCAAATTATTTGAGTTGAATGAGTACACAAATAACATGAAGGCCATAATTTCTATCTTTAGTCTAAAAGGTAAAGCAAACATATGGTTGGATGATTTGAAGTGGGTTAGAGATATTAGGACAAAGGACTTCTTGGCATGAGTTCAAGAGGCTTTTCGGGAAGAATTACTTGTCAGAGAGGTACTATGACATTAAGATTAAAGCGATTTATGAGCTAAATATGGGGTCAATGACAGATGAAGAGTACATAACCAAGTTCCTAGAGCTACTAAGGTATTTTCCATATCTTAAAGATGAGAAGGATAAAGTTTATATATTTTTTATCGGTTTTCCATTAGCATTCAAAGATCGGATTTAGTATGATGAGCCTCGGTCGGAAGTTATTGATAAGTTGAAGCATTACTATGAATATTCCAAACATAATAATGTATCTCAAAAAGGATGGAAAGGGGAAGACAAAAGTAAAGGTAAATGGAAACCTAAGAGAGAAAGGCCTCAGAACACATATGAGAAAGAGAATGTGGCACCTCAAAAGAATTTTAATGCAGCTAGACAGGGACATGGATCACAACAAAAACATATATCACAGAAGCAACATGGAGGAAATGGTACAAGGTGGTTGGAGTATTGGAAATGTGGTGCACCTTAGGAGAGATTTTCTGCATAACCAGGGTGGTAGGCATAAGATATACAATACATAGGAGGTGCAGACTATTGGGTATATTGGGCAGAGCATTCCTCATATTTATGACCCTGTGAACAACAGGTAGGAGAAGCACCAAGCATTTATCATTGAGATGGATGGTAAGCTTTTTGATCAAGTTATTTATATTTTGATTGACCCTATATCTAATTATATCTAGGTTAGTCCTGACTTGGTGAATAAGTGTGGCTTAAATAAATAAATGCATGCATAATATCGATTAGTGTAGTTGGATACAAGTACAAAGAAAAGAGTTCACCATTGGGTAAGAGCATGTGCATTTGAGTTAAATGGCATGCCTACAACAACACACTTGAACATATTATCATTGGGCTCCTATAGTATTCTATTGGGTATGGATTGGTTATACCTTCATAGGACCAAGGTAGATTGCTATGAAAAATATATTGAGTGCTTGGATGAAAATGGGGAACCAAGAGTCTTACAGGGAAAAAGAAAGCCACATCAGTTAGGATGGTGACAACCATGCAGGCCAAGTGTAGTCCCGAGAAAGGGTGTGTTCTATTTGCAATTCATATCTCTAGTGAAAAAGGTAAGGAAGTTGAGGATGCAAAATTTTTGAGCAGGTACCCAGTCCTACAAGGGTTCTAGGATGTGTTTCTAGCAGATATTTTCGAGTTTCCACCTCACATGGAGGTAGAATTTTCTATTTAAATGGTGCCAAGGTGTTGAGAAGACAAATCCCCTCTACGGAAAAAGGCGATCCCTCTAGCCCTAGGGTGGTTCTAGCAACAAGGGAACATGATGGACTCTTGAATTCCTAGCTTATAAATGAAATAGGAATCAGAACAGATATCCTACCTCGGTCCAATGCTTTTGTCACGACACGCGGCATCGATCCTTCGATCTTTGTCTTCACGCCTTGTGCTCTGTGTTGGTGATAATGTTCATGCATCTGCACAAGGATCAAAAAAATGATAACAACATAAAAGCATATACATTCATCTACCACTATTCAGCTAGTTAAGGAGAGCTAAAAACTTTGCATATAAATGGAAACAAAGTCAAAACTAGAAACCAGTCATGTATTATTGATAGATAAAAAGAAGTTTACAAATGTATTCCTTGACGTTGTGGATCTCCTTTGACAGGTTCAGTCAGGTGTGTCTCAATCATTTGTTCGGGATTGGACTCAATGAGGAAATGGGCCTAAACTCTCCCTCAACAATGGATTCTTCTTTGCCTTCTTCTACACACCATCTATAGTAATGACTGTTCAGCTAGTTGAATCAATGTGAGGAGGAGGAATTTATAGGAGAGGAGGAGGAGGTTTTGGATCCCTCATAAGGTGGAAGAGAGGTCTATCCCTTTTGGGAGTTTCAAAATTGTAGGAAAAAATGGGCCAAAGGGAGAAAAATGAAGTTATTCAGCTGAAAAAACCATGATGACTCCACTCACGAACTTTTTAAGCATGGAAAATTCATTTCTATTTTAAAAAACTTTCCAAAAACAACTCAGTGCGGGTGTCCTTCTGAGACATAGCACCAAAGGACATGAGGCCTAGTGTTAATTTCTCCATGGGCGCAAGGCCATAACTTCCTACTAGCACTAATCCAAAATCATATGTTTTTGAAGGTCTGCTTGAGGAATGATCAATAGAGACTATGTTCTTGACATGCCAAGGGATGTAATGAAACTTATGGAAAAGTATGAAAATACACAGAAGTCATTGAAATGATCCTCCAATGTTTGAGATGGGGATTGCAGGGATAGTGAAAAAATACTGTGTAACAGATGCACCCTAAAGCATGAGGTTCGAGAGAGAGGGAGGCGTGTAATGCTTTATGAGAACATGCCCAAACCAAAACGCCACCGTCAGAAGACCTCAAAGAACAAGTACAATTGATATCTTTGATACATGAATATGTGGTATGGGCACAACCATCCATATTAGAGCACATAATAATAAGATCTGAGGTATGGACGCATCCATCCAGTAAGAAGGATCATCAAATAAACTCTGATATGGTCGCAGCCATTGAATCAGAAGAGTCATGCATATATTCATGATAAATCAAATCGTCTCGTAGCCTAGATTTTATCAGACATAAAACCAGGGTCTTGTGCTCCATATTGACTCAAACAAGTACAAATTGAAGCATGAAAATAAATGAACTGAAGTCAAACATGCGAGAAAATCACCTAATTACCAACCAATGATGAAAGATGTTAACAGGCGCGAGAGAAACCATCAGTAATGACAATGGATCTCAAGGTACAACCAGCACAATCTGCGGAATGTGAATAGTGAGATCGAGTCAAACACCCGCGAAACCACTCGACCGAAGGCCAATTATGAGAACCTATCGTTGAGTGAGAAGAACCTGCCATTGAGGCATGAAAGCTCCAAGGTACCAGCAGAGAGTCTCTAGATCAACTTCTTGGATAATGAGTTGAAGTCGACATGAAGTGACCGGTTGAAGGAGGGCCATAATGTTTCCCACATCATCGACATGAGATAGAGGAATAAGATGATTAGTGAATCAGGACTAAACAGAGGATCAGGGTTTTAAAACTATAGAAGGAAACTTCTCTTGAACATATTGGGGACACGACTCTGAAATTTGGCAGTATTTGACATCAAGGGATCTGAGGTCATGGTGATGTGGAAAAGAGCAGATGAGAGGTCAAAATAGATAACCCAAACCCATGGAGGAAAAATTACGAATGTGGGATGTCCCCAACCCGACATGAATTGCAGACAACTGTCATGTTTAAGAGCGACATACTGCCGACACGACTGAGAACTGGTTCCATTTTCCCCCACCATTTCTGGTGAGTACCCCAATTATTTTTGGAAACAATTTTGAAGAAATTGTGAGTGACGATTTCTGACTTCATTAGGTTTTAATGAGTCTGACAAAGGAAGAACTTGACATATTTTCTCATTTAGAGAGTTTGAAAAGAAGCAAAAAATAAAACTCCCTTTTTGTAGGTAGTCTCACAAATTCGAAAAGGTAGAAAACAATGTCTGCGAGAACCACTTAGTCGCGATTGGCTAAGGTGTTCCTTTTTCATAAATAATCCATCCCAGCCTGAAAAGTGGTAAACATATACTAGGCAGATGACGTTTTGCAGCCTTTAACAAGTTCAAAATGACAAGAATCTCAACAATCTTTTCAATTTTTGAGAGTCAGAAAAGAGCTGAAAGATGACTCCAAGGGGTAACTTTTTTGTGTTTTTACCGAGTCTGAAAAGTAAAAAAATACAACTCATCACTTCATCGTCATCATGTTTAGGACTTGTTACTGCACAAGAAACACACGTAAAACCCATTTTTCGAGATAAACATTAAAATAATCAAAAAATAAGCTTAAAAACCTAATTATGGTTTCAAAATTTTTATAACATGACATAAATAGTAAAAAAAAAAATACTTTTCACCTTTTCACTTCCTTGTGAGCATTTTACCATTTTTAACTGTGATCTTATGGAGCTGACAACAGACAATCCAAGAGGCCATTTGAAAATCCGCTTTCTCCAGGTAAGAGCTCTCATCTTTTCCTACATTTTAAATTATGTTTCATTTCTTGCATTCTTAATTTTTGATTTATTTGGGGGAATTTCTCTATGGATTGAGCATGGAAGTCGACGTGGGTTCTAAGAACTGAGTCTCGCCAACCTGCCTAAAATTCTAAAGGGGCGGCGCCAATCGGTGCCCCTGTTTGTAAAATAGTAGCCCTTATTTCCGCGGCCAAAATTGCACGAAAATTATCCCAAATCACCCAATTTTAATAATTCAAAAGATGATTATGTGACTAACAGGAGCCCCAATTATCGTTTTTCTGGTAATTAAAATCCAAAATGGTCATCGAGTGGAAATAAAAAGAACATGGAGAGGAATATGAACAAGCCATGACAAACAATGTATGTCTAGATGCCTTGAGAAATTGTGGGCTCTTGAAATTCTTCCTAAGACTGTGTCTACAAGCTCAGCTAGAATTATTACAGTATCTGATGAGTGTGTGGGACACCAATCGAGAAAGATTTCTCATTCATGAACAAGAGTTGGAGATAGAAGTCTCTAACATATATTTCATCACTGGATTGTCACGAAGGGGAGCGAAACCAATCATGACAGGTTCCCGTCCCGTGGGTGAGAGTATGGGCATGATAATAGATAGAGTCTACTGAGGAGCAAAGAAAGGATCGAAGAGTGGGAAAATAGATATTCAGAAAATACCTAATTTGGCATTAAGGGTAGTGTTTCATGCTATAACATGAGCCACTATATCTCAAGCCCCTCACGAAGCTACCACAGCTTCAACTTGTTGTGGATTGTATGGCTCCAACCATATTCAACCGGGCGGAAGCTGTAACAATAAACCTGAAGTGCCAATTAAAAAAGTGCAAGAATGGTAAGCTAAAATTTTTTGGATACGGGTCCATATTGATATCGTTCATCCTAGAATGGTTGCCAATATTTCAACACCAGGAGGTGGTAGTACCTGCACCACCAGCACGAGAGCCACAGATGGTATATTGGTCGGAGTTGATGCCTCTATCAGGAGATGGTAATCATATGTCATGGGAGCCAAAATTCTTCGACTGGCTCCATCGACAACTCATCGTCATAGAGGACTGGCCATATACCGGCATCGACTTCATGGACAATCCAGACCTTCCACTCCCGAAAGGAGAGGATTGGGATGAAGCTTTGGGTAAAAACTCATTTTTTGATTTTGATGATTATTATGATTTTTTTGTTAATATATGTTCTAATTATTTATCCATGCATTGTAGATGTTGGTACAGAGAGACCTGCAGGGATGTCTCCAATAGCACGAAGGGTCCCATGAAATTTCAAGGCGGCCCCTCAAGGTGAGGTAAGCAAGGAAGAAGATATCGTGCGCAACTTAGAGGGATTCACAAAAGGGATCCCAAATTACGTGAGATTCAAGGATGTTCATCGTGCATATCAGAGGCACGCTATAGGGGTGTCTAACCGCATCCACCATTTACTGAGGCAGGCCATGTGTGTAGTGAAATGTTATCATGAGCATCATGTTGATTAGATGCCTAGGATTTATTTCTGCATATTTTTTTTAGAGACATGATGTCTCAGGATGTAACCAAAAAACACATATTTTTTGAACTTATGATGCACGTGGATGCAAACAATCGATATATATATATATATATATATATATATATATATATATATATATATGCTTATTTTCCTGTCTAAATCTTACTATGTGATGATGATGCTTTTACAAATTACGCAAATGTCTATCTGATACAATATTGGCTACTCCATCTTTTTAATGCATTCATTATTCTAGGAATATGCTGATATATGATATAATAAAAATTCCTTTCTAATAAACGAACACGCAAATACAACATTAAAATCTGAGGATTTCTAACAGAGTAATGCACATTGAGTTGAAGAAAAACAAGCTGAGAGTCTAGGTTCACAATTAATGCACGAATGTCAAGAGAAATGGCCTCAGTTAAGAGTTCAATGACAGCACTATATTCAACGACATTGTTGGTTGTTCGTCCTAGACAAATACCTTGAAGGTCTATCAACTCACCATTAGGATTATAAAAGACCCAAGTTGCGGAAGACAGATTATGGGTACTGTGGGAGGCACCATCTGCGAAACCAACATAAGGAGTGACGAACATTTGCATAGTAAGAAAAGACATAATAAGCAGGAAAAATTTCTCGCAAAGCACAACAAGCCAAAAAATGTACAAAAAAGAAAAACACACATGTATAAAAAGACATGCACAAGAAACTCATGCATAGTATTTTTTGAGGTACAACCCATTTTTGGGTTGATTCAAAGGATAGCCTTCATATTCAATTAGCTCATAGGACCCGTTATGTAGAATGTGCTTAACGATACAGGGCCCATGCCACATAGGTTTGAATTTTCTTGCCCCCATCTTATGATGAGCTTGGTCATACAAAAGGACTAGGTCTCCTTCTACAAAGGTATGAGGGGAAACTATCTGATCAAAATGAACTTTCACCCACTTTTTCTATGCTTTTATAACTAGAGCAGCAAAGCGATGAATTTCATCAAGCCTCTCCAAATATAGAATACGTTCTTCCTCCGACGAGGTATTAGGTAGTAATTCAACAACTATCTTGAGAGAAGGGATTTTGCATTTAGTTGGAAGGGTAGATTCCAGACCATAAACAAGATGGAATGGAGTGAATCTGGTTGCATCCTTCTCCGAGGTTCGATAAGCCCAGAGAGTTGAAAACAACATGCGATGCCAGTTGTACTTGTGCATCCCAATCGTACACCAAAGCATAGTGACCATAACTTTGTTCACAGCTTCAAACTGGCCATTGGCCTGAGGGTAGTACGGTGTTGAGCTAGCGTGAACAGAACCAAATTAGAAGTTAACTCAGCCATCATGTAATGGCGGAACTGAGAGCCATGATCGGTAACAATGGCTTGAGGGACAACAAACCTGGTAATGACATGATTAAACAAAAATTGTGCTATCGTCTTACCATCAGCTGTGAATGTAGGCATTGCTTCAGCCCATTTAGTGAAGTAGTCCATGACTACGATAATATAAGCATGCCCCCCGACCGAGTGAGGGTTACACGTCATAAAATTGATTCCCCACTTCGCAAAGGCACGAATGGTAATGACATGATGGAGGTGAGCGGGTGGTGCGCGCATCTTGCGCTAGTAAATATGACAATCATGACATTTATAGATAGAGAAAATACAGTCTTTGAAAATGGTAGGCCAGAAATATCCAGCACGAAGGATTTTTTATGCAGTAGCATACCTAGACATGTGATCGCCACATGCACCATAATGGTAGTCATTGAGGAGTTTTTTCAGCTTCCTCAAGGGTTAAACACTGGCGGAGAATGGAATCAGATTTGATGCGGTATAGAGTATCTCTGACTATGCAATAAGGTTTCGAATGATGATGGATGCATTGACGAGCATCCTTCCTCAACTCAGACCGAAAGGTGGAAGTCTGGAGATAATCGATGATATCATCGTACCATGGATCAAGGGTGCTAATCATAAAAAGAGTTTCATCTAGAATGTGTTCCTCAGAACCAGAGGGAGCAGAGGCAGAAGGTAAAGAGCAGATCAAATAAAAAAAAACCAATTATTTCTTTGATTTGACAGTAGTGAACTCCAAATTGAACTCTTGGAGGATAACTATCCACTTTGAGTATTTTCCCCCCAGCAATTATCGAGTCAATATATAGTTCATGGAGTTGCAATCATAAATCATGGTTATTGTGCGAAGTAAAATATAATGGCCAAAACTTTGAAGGCTTGAACAAATACCAATGCCAATTTCTCAGCATGTGCGTAACGTGTTTCGGTATCGAGAATATTGTGGCTCAAATAATAAATGATGTGCTTGTCACCATCGTCGTCGTCTTGTACCATAACCATGGGAATAGTGATAAATGCGGCAGCCAAATAGAGGGAATAGTTGCGATGATAATTGGGTGGACGCAAAAGAGGAGCATTGATAAGAAATGTCATTTAATGTATCGAAATATTTTTGGGCAATCTCATCCCAGAGGAATGGGACACCTTGCTTAAGCAATCGTGTGAATCCTTTGGCTACTTCAACATAGTTCGGTATAAAACAATGCATGAAATTTTCTTTCCCTTGCAAACTCTGCAACTAATGTAAAGAGGAAGGGGAGGGGAGATTAACAATAGATTTTACCTTAAGAGGGTCAAGACATATTCCATCTTTAGAAATGATAAACCCAGGGAGTCTATTCGAATCGATGCAGAAGACACATTTATGCAGATTAAGCCAAATTTTGTAGCATCTACAGTGAAGAAATATTTGACGAAAGTGATGTGGGTGGTCCATATGCTTAGCAGAATGAGCCGGAAGGTCATCCAGGTAAGGTTGAAAAATGCACTTAATATCATGGAAAGCATATGACATTGTTCGTTGGAAAGTGGCACTAGCATTATTAAAGCCAAAAGGGAGGTTCTTGTACACAAAGGTGCCCTATGGAAAGATGAAGGCAGACTTGTGTTGATCAACCGGAAGAATATTGATCTAGTTCTAACTAAAGAACCCATCCATAAGGGAAAATATCTCATTCCCAACACAATAGTCAATGATATGGTCGATCAAAGGAGTGAGATAGTTATCCTTAGGACAAGCGCGGTTGATGTCGCAGTAATCCACACAGACACAAATAGTACCCTACATTTAATCCCTAGGAACAATGTTAGAAACCCATTTTGTCAAGGGGAATGGATAAATGAAGCCAACTTTGAGAAGTTTTTCAACTTCTCCCTTGATGGTGGTTGCCTTTCTAGGGCACACAGGACAAAGGCGTTGGTCAATAGGCTTCGCATCAGGACAAGTAGGGATGTCATGCAAAACTATACTCGGGTAAATGTTGGGCATTTCTTCATAGGACCAAGCAAAAAAATCTTGAAACTCTCAGAAGAGACTAGTATAGACCTCGATCTCATCAGGAGAACTGATCACCCCAATGTGGATGTTCTCAACAACCCTCGGTTTAATGGAAATATCAATCGGCATCATTTGCATAATGTTTCCCATATTACCTTCCACAAAAACTTCATGTGTCAAGATGGGCATTTGAAGTGGATGGGAAGGAGCTTGGGAAGCAAATTTCTCAAGACAAGTAGACATGGCCCCAAGGCCAAGCATAAAGGAGGAATAGTGATGACTATCTTCTTAGGGAGGATCTTCAAGAGACATGGTTTCCACGATGGCCTCATCAATGGGAAATATCTCATTTAAGGGATCAGGAGAATCCAAAGCATCAAGCCAAGGGGATTGAGATCAAGTGTCAAGAGACACAATCAAAGGAGTATGATCTGAGGGAGGAGGAACCAAAGCTGAGATAACTTCACAATAATCAATTTCTATTGGGCTTAACAGCATTGCGTCACCAAACGAATCAACATGCTCAGACAAAGGGATGATCCACAGATCAAAAGACGTGGATATCATGTTGACCTAAGCAGTGTTGGGTGGAGGAAGAGAAAAAAGACCCATAAGGGAAGGATATTTGAAAATTCCTGGCCCTATGCTCTCATAAGGCATAGGAATATGATATACATATGGAAAATTTCTCTTGGAGGAGGTGGAAGTGAAAAAGGATAACTGATCGACAATGATAATCTTTCCTTTATGCGAAAATTGAAGAACACGATAGGGAGTGGATGGGATGCATAGCATGGCATGAGTCCAACCGCAACTGAGGAGAAGATTATAATTTAGTTTGGCGTCAATGAATTCAACCTCAACATTAATCATTTGCCCTTCCAACGTGATAGGTAAGCTGGCGAGAAAACTAAGAGGATGAGATTCCTTCCTTCAAAATATTCTAAAGCATTTGGAGACTGATTGAGGGCTATAGAACTAATGGCTTTCTAGCATGAATAAGACATGATGCAAGTAGACGCACCCTCGTCCACGATCGCTCAATAGATATTCTTTTCATTAATCCCAACTTGGATGATTAGTGCAAGCTAGTGAGGGAGACGTGGAACGAAATTTTACAAATCGAAATTGATAAGGCTAGAATCGGTGGTGTCAACCCCTTCGATGGTAGATAACAAAGCCTTTCATTGTGATGGACAACTCTAAATTAATTCCAATGGAGACATAGCGGAGGGCGCCTGAGCCAAATCCTGAACAATACTGTAATGCTGAGCAGCACGAGCATTTGGGTTATAGGAAGACTTATGAAGTACGCCTTTAGAAGGTGGTCATACAACGGGCTCAGGACTGGGCCTTTCAATGTGAAGAGGGCCAGAAGTAGGAGGGGGAGGAGAACCATCTATGATCTCTTTCCCTACTGCCTGACACAGTTCAGTATAATATTTTGATATGGTAGCAATAGAGATGGGTGCAGCACCATTCATCATGAATACCTGAGAGCCAAAAGGAGCAAAGGACTGAGGTTTCTCCACCATCTGAGTCTACTGTGATGGGAATGGTTATTTAAGAACAACCTGAGTGCCTTGAGTTCCTTTGAGCAATCGACTCACCTCAGCCCACCTTGGATAGTCCTTGGTGTAATGCTCATCGTCAAAAATCAGACAAGGGTACTTCAGTTTACGTTTCAAACCATCATTAGCATTAGGTTTAGGATAATCCTATTTCGGGGTGTCGGATTTGGCTTTAACTTTACCCTTTTTCTTACCTTTGGAAGCTTTATTCACTAGATTAGACTAGATGGCATTCACTTCCGTGGTCTTACCAGGATTCAGAGGTGGCTGAGAAGCAGTATCAGTGGAATAAGTAGATTTTTTCTTTGCATGATTGGGAGAAGACTTACAAGAAGTTTGAGACACAGAACCAATGATACCATTGACAGATGGCATCACCAATGCTTTGGTAGTTTCATGTTGCAGAGCATTGGGCAAGAGTTCATATAGTGTGCGGGATTAGGAGTACACAAGATCAAGGTACCGGGCATGAGCGATGGCTTGTTCCTCAATAACACATGCCCCCATAGCAATTTCCTTAGCAATCGGACCAATAAAAGAGGTAGTGAACCAATCAGTCAGAAGTTGATCAGGAATATCAAACTTGATCAAATGACGTTGCCGCCTCCATTCATAAATATGATTGGAGATATGAGTAGCCTGATCCTATTTCAAGGATGTTAGGAGGTGCGCCCCAATTTCATAACGAATTGGTAAATGAAAGTGCATGAGAAATTCCATGGAAAGAGAGTTGAAATATTAAGAGATGCCGCAAGAGAGTTCAATGTACCACTTTTTAGCGACACGAATGAGAGTCCTTTGGAAAATATGTAATCGAATTGAATCATACACCCAAGAGTTAGAGGAGCACCAAAGATGGTATGTCATAACATGTGCTTAGGGGTCTTTGCTGGACTTGCCTTAAAATTTGGGACAATCACTAGGGATTTTGGTAGGAACTGAGGGCCAATATGGATTATGAAGGATTGGATAATTCATCAACTTCGACACATTAGGCAGTTCCAGTGTAGCAAGAAATGGAAATTGCAGATTGAAAGGCATTGCAAGCCTTTTATAGAGACCAGTATTGGGATTCCAACTAGGTTGGGAGAAATTATGACCCCATATGTTCTATCCTGGATAATTTTGTCCATAGGGGTTATAATTCTGATAATTCTTCCCATACACCAATTGAGGACCAGGATATTGATTATGGGTGAACCATTTAGGTCTTTTCTAAGAAAAATATGGATTTTGTTGCGGAATGTAAGAAGTGCCTTGGGGCGGATCTTTTTCCATCGAATATTGACCTTGAGGAATAAAAGGTAGGCCCTAAGGATTCACAGGCTACCCCTGGGGTGCAAGTTGACCTGGATACTGAGGTTGAGTAGGGTGTCCCTGGGGTGGACCTTGGCCTAGACGTTGGGGTTGGATAGGCTGTCCTTAGGGTACAGGTTGGCCTGGATGTTGAGATCCACCAGGTTGCCCCTGAGGTACAGGTTTTCCTGATGGTTGAGATGAGCCAGGTTTCCCTTGAAGACTAGGTTGGCCTGGCTGAGCAGTAGAGGGTTGACCTTGCTATACAAAAGTTAGGCCTTACTAAACATAAGGTTGGTTATGTTTCACAAAAGGTTGTCCCTGAGATGGATAGGTTCTCTTCTGGGGAACATAAGACGCTCCCTGTTGAACATGAGGTCGACCAATAGGACCATAGGGTTTTCCCTGAAATGATTTTCCTTGTGGACCATAGTGTTTTCCATGTAGGTATGTAAATTGGTTTGGGTAAACTGGAATTTGAGGCATTTGAAAATACAATGGACCTTGTGGGATAGGCCCATGGTAATAGATATGAGTTCCATGCTCATCATAGTAGTGTGGTCAATCAATGGGAGCTTGAACTTGCTGAGAACCTTGGGGGGAGTAATTATGCTGCTAAATGGCCATCATAAACTGGTCATACATCAAACCTCCAGGAATAGGGTTAGAGGAGATAGGTGCACTACCAGTAGGTTGATGGACTCTTGATACGTGAGGTTGTGATCCACTCACGGCTGGTCCAACAAGTATCACAGAAGCAATAGGAAGCGTCCCATGAAAAACAGAAGATGGTGGTAATGAAAGAATCACACTAATGTAAGGCGCGGATGAAGCCACACAAATAATGGGCTGGGTTGGGAAAGATGTAACAACCATCGACACGATAGTAGTCGAAGGGGATGGACCTGATACAAATGACCCCTCTGAAGGAGCTGACGCACCTGCCCATACTATATTATGATACAAAGATGTAGCACTAGAAATTATTTGACTCAACGAACGATAACTAGTTGCGAGAGATGAAGGTTGTGAGGAAGGTTGACACAAGACATAAGGAAAATTCTCCAAAGGGAACTGATATTCTCCCGTAGAAACATAAGTCTCTTCACTACTAATAGGACTTGTGGCATCCATGTCGGATGAAGACATGATGTTGGTGAAAAGGCGATGAGTGGTGGCAAGTAAAACATGGGTTAAGGGCGATTCAGGCAGTTGCGAGGGATCTTCCCTCAAAAATGCCCAAGTGTTCGAAGGTTGCCAATTAATATTAAATGGTTCCTCCGGAGGAGATCGAGTGGAAAGAGGTTGAACACTCGAAATAATAGAACACCAGTAACCTAGAGTCCTAGAAGACTAAGATGTCTCCAAAGAAACTATGGGAGAAGGTTCTTCACTACGAGGTAATGAAAGGGACGACGAAACTGGTGGTTCCACTACCGTGACTATGTCTCAAAAACAGGAGAGAAAATAGATAATCAATTCGAGGCTTCAAGACCAATCACTAAGGAATTACTTATGAACAAGCCAAGAAAATAAATTTAATGGGCGTGTGATTGTAGGTAATTAATTTTATGACACTGAAACAAAACTTTGTCTTTTCATATTTTAAGAGTCAAGAAAAGGGCAAAAGGTGAATCTAGTCACTTTTAGTTTGGATGAGCTTTAAAGGACAAGTGCTCGATGATCTTTTCAAATTTTAGAGAGTCACAGAAAGATCAAAATGACTACTCAGGAAGTCTAAGAAAGAGGGTGTACCAAGCTCCCATGAACTACAATATACACCTTGGTGATCAAATGAAAGAGAAATGACCAAGGACTTAAAGTACGTGCAAGAAGTCTCCTTGAATGTTGTGTTTGGTGTATCATGGCTACAGGGTGGCAGACTCAGCTTCCTATGGACAAAGGATTGCAACCTATGAGGGTCTCCTTTTATATATGTGATGGTATGGGGTTACAAGTTCATGCTAATGTTGTCTAATGCGAGATGGCGAACGACATCTACTAGGTTTAACAACGTCGTAACATGTCACTAGCCTAGAGCTCTAAATGTGAGTGTTAAGCTTCAATGCTTCCTTATATTGATTGATTTCATTTTAAATTTTATCTTGAAATTATGTTGCAGTTTCAAGGCCTTACCGAATGTAATCTCTTATCTCTAATGCACAACTGCATGAGAAATAATATCATTCCAATTCGATGAACAACTAACTAAGAGAGGTATAGAATTTCACAACGAAGAAGTAATTAATTGAACGCAAGAAGAACTTTTCCTAATGCTACTAACACAACCAAAGAAAAATTAAAAGATTTTCTCTTGTTGTTCACTTATTAATGAGAAAGATACTAATGCAAAAGAAGACTTTTCAGTTTCAAATAGAGAGAAAGAATGCAATTTTTGTTCCTTTATATGAATGTGAAGCAATAATGCAATGTTACACTAAAAGGACAAAATGAACACTAGTTTTTAGCAACTCAAATGAAATTATCAAACATGAAAAGACCAATCCAAAGTGAATGTAAAATGCACTCAAAACAGACACACATTCTTTTATGCAGAAAGAGTACTTTCAAATCGACTCAGTGATCAATGTTATCTATGCTTAGGGTGATAGATGGAAGGTCAAACAGACACCAGGATGATAGTTCGATGACCCAAAAACACGTAGAATTGAAATAAAAGACCAAAAATCAGTCCATAAGCTGAAAAGATGAAATAATATACTGACCCATACACTAATCAAAAGCTCAGTGAAAATGCGGTTGAATAAGCAATCGAAGACACCTAGAAACCCTAGGATGACTAGCCACACAGGTCAGATGAGATAATATCAACTGTAAAGAATGAGGCAGTAAAAAAAAAATCCAAGTGGACTAATCCAGGAGGGGAAAACCAATGCAGAGGGTAAGATGCACTGGAAAACTTAGGGAAGGGGCATAAATCCAAAACTACAAGATTCAACGCATTTGTTCAATTGTAATCCATGCTGAATAGGGAAAATTGCACCTGTAAAACAGGAAACCCACGCCAATTGGCGCGACTATTAAGGAAACAGTAACGCTGAGCAAGGAAAACAAGGAAAGGAGAAAAAGAAGTTGAGGAAAGTCTAGGCTTAACACTCTGAGAATAGGTAAGATGGATAGAAACAGTCAAACAAACAAAATAAAGTAGAGAAGGGACAATACGACCAAAGTCAGAAAGACAAAAAAAACTATCAACGAATCAACAAGACAACATACACACTGATTCCCCAGTATGGTCGCCAACTTGTAGAGTAGTAAAATTCCCTATATGGATAGAGGTGATCCCTCTAGCTTTAAGGTGGGTCTAGAAACAAGGGAACATGCTGGACTCCTGAATTCCTAGCTTATAAATGAAATATGAATCGGAACAGATATCCTAACTCGGTCCAATTCTTTTTTCGCAGCGCGCAGCATTGATCCTTCAATCTTTGTCTTCACGCCTTGCACTCCATGTTGGTGATGATGTTCACGTGTCTGCACAAGGATCAAACAAGCGATAACAACATACAAACACATACATTCATCTACAACTATTTAGGTAATCAAGGACAGCTAAAGACTTTGCATATAAATGGAAACAAAGTTGGAACCAGAAACTAGTCATGTATTATTGATAGAGAAAAACAAGTTTACAACCTTATGCCTTGACGTTGCGGATCTCCTTCAACGGGTCCAGTCGAGCGCATCTCAAGCATTATTTTGAGATTGGACTCAATGAGTCAATGAGCCTAAACTCTCTCTCAACAATGGATTCTTCTCTCCATTCTTCTACACACCAACTATAGTAATGATTGTTCAACTAGCTGAATCAATGTAAGGAGGAGGAATTTACAGGAGAGGAGGAGGAGATTTGGGATCCCTCATAAGGTGGAAGAGAGGTCTATCACTTTGGGGAGTTGCACAATTGTAGGAAAAAAATGGGCCAAAGGGAGAATATCGACGTTATTCAGTCGAACAAACCATGATGACTCTACTCACGAAGTTGTTAAGCATGAAAACTTTGTCTATATTTTAAAAAAAAATTCAAAAAAAGCTCACAGTGGGTGTCCTTCTAAGACAGAGTGCTAAAAGGGTGAGGGCCCAGTGTTAATTTCTCCATGGGTGTGAGGCCATAACTTCCTACCAGTGCTAACCCAATATCATATGTTTTTGAAGGTCCGCTTGAGGAATAAATAGACACTATGTTCTTGACATGCCAAGGGATGAAATGACACTTTTGGAAAAGTATGACAGTACACAGAAGTCACTGAAATGGTCCTCCAATTTTCAGGATGGGGATTTCAGGGACGGTGAAAAAGTATCGTGTAACACAAGGGAAGCTCCAGCATCAAAAGCACCTTACAACATGAGCACACCCGAGTTGGTAGAATTTAAGTTGTAGTTGAAAGAGATGCTTGAAAAGGGATACATTAGGCCAAATGTATCACCTTGGGGTACGCTAGTGTTGTTCATGAAGAAGAAGGATGGCACTCTCAGATTGTGCATTGACTATAGGCAGTTGAACAAAGTGACCATCAGGAACAGGTACCCATTACCGAGGATTGATGATTTATTTGATCAGATGAAGGGAGTAGCAGTGTTATCTAAGATCGACTTGAGATCGGGATATCATCAGGTGCACATCAAAGAAGAGGAAATCTACAAGACCGCATTTAGGACCAGGTATGGGAATTATGAGTTTGTTGGAGTTCCATTCAATTTGACTAATGCCTGAAAAACATTTATGAGTTTGATGAACAATGTGGTGCATCCTTATTTGGACAAGTTTGTTATTGTAGCCATTTATGACATATTTCTATATTCCAAAAGAGAGGAAGAGCATAGTGAGAATTTGGAAGTAGTGTTAAGGTTGTTGAGAGAGAATCAGTTGTGTGCTAAGCTCAAAAAGTGCAGTTTATTCCAGGTTGAGGTACATTACTTCAGACATGTTGTCTCCAAGGAGGGTATTGTGGTAGATCCAGAAAAGATAAGGGCCATCATGGAGTGGGTAGCTCCAAATAATGTAGATGGGTTGAGATCATTCATCAGATTGGTAGGTTATTACAGGAGGTTCATCAGGAAATTTTCATGGATTTCTTATCCTATTACATCATTGCAAAGGAAAGGTAATAATTTTTATTGGAAAAAGAAGTTTGAGGCTAGCTTTGAGCAACTTAATCAGTTGTTGACACATGCTCCAGTGTTAAATATTGCATATCTAGATAAGGAGTTTGCAGTGTATACGAATTCTTGCAAGAGAGGACTTGGTGGGGTCCTTATGAAGAGTGGACAGGTGGTATACTATGAATCATGAAAACTAAAAGTGCACAAGAAAAGATACCCGACACAATATCTTGAGCTAACAACGATCATACATGCACTGAAGATGTCAAAGCACTATCTTGTTGGTAGGAGTTTTTTACTTATGAGTGACAACATTGGGTTGAGGTACTTGTTTGATTAGTCGAAGATGAACTCCTTGACAGTCTAGATGGTTGGCCACGATTAGTGAGTTCTTCGAGATCAATTAAATCCAGGGAAAGGTTAACAGGTCGTAGATTCTCTTAGTAGGCGGGTACAAGTAAATCACATAGCAGCTATGAGCTCCTATGGGAAAAATTTACAGGATAAGATCTTGTAGGAAGGTCAGCATGATCATAGGTATATGAATATTGTGTAAAGGTTGTAGCAGGGTATAGGTACAGGCACATGTGTAGGTGCAAGTGTATAGGATTTGGAATATCATCTCACGACACATGGATTGGTCAGATTTAGAGATATGATATATGTTTTGGACAACATTGAGCTCAAGAATGTGATCTTGAGGGAGTTTCATGTGAAACCATATGCAGGTCACCCAGGCTACTATAATACATTGACTATAGTAAATAGGTTCTACTATTGGCCGAATCTAAAGAAATATGTGGTAGAGTTTGTAGCAAGATGTTTTTATTTTCATATGGTTAAGGTAGAGTGTAAGCATCCAGGTAGGCTGCTACAGTCGATTGCGATTCCAGAATGGAAATGGCAGGTCTTTTCCATGGACTTCATCACAGTTTTTCCTAGGAAAAATAGACAACATGATTCCATCATGGTTGGTGTGGGAAAGTTGGTGAAGGTATCACACTTCATACCAGTGAAGACTACATACTCAACTAGTGATGTGGCACAAGTGTTCATCAAAGACATAGTAATATTACATGGTGTTCCAAAGAAGATTGTGTCTAATAAGGATACAAATTTCACTTCCAAATTTTGGAAGGAGTTGTTTGTAAGTTTGGGTACTGAGTTGGCCTTCAACACAACTTATCCTCTACATACAAATGTACAGGAAAAGAACATCAATAAGATATTGGATGATGTGTTGAGGATGTATGTGATGCATCAGTAGTGGAAATGGGAAGAGTATCTTCCACTAGTATATTTCACTTACAGCAACAGGTACCAGGAGTCATTGAAGATGAGTCTCTTTGAGTCTATGTATGGGTGTAGTTGTAACCCTCCCATCAGTTGGAGTGATCCATTTAATAGGGTATTGATTGGACCAGAGATGTTGGCAAGAAATGGAATAAGAAAACCAGGTGATCAAGAAGAACTTGAAGGAAGAAAAGTTTAGGCAGAAGAGTTATGCAAATAGGAATAGGTTGTTCAAGGAGTTTCAGGTTGGGGATTAGGTATACTTGTGCATCTAGCCCAGGAAGAGCTCCTTGCAGATTGGATCATGTGCCAAGTTGGAGCCACGGTTTTATGGACCCTTTAAGATCATTGAGAGGATTAGACCAATGGCCTATCAAGTTTCACTACCTTCCACAATGAAAGTCCATGATGTTTTTCATATATAATTTTTTAAGAATTATGTTAAATATGTTGATCATGTGATTGATTGGTTTTTATTTCAGGTGGAACCAGATCGAGAATTCTAGCTAGAGCCTCAACTTATATTGCATAAAAATGTGCTCATGCTCCAGAATCAAGAAATAGAAAAAGTTAAAGAGAAATGGAATTACTTTGGACCTGATGAAGCTACATGGGAGGTGGCGGATCATATGTGGGTCATGTATCCTTCCTTGTTTTTTGGTTGAGTCAAAGTAGTTTTGGTGTGATGTTGCTATTTGTTTGGCATATGTTTTAATGATGTTTTGATATATTTTTTGATGTGATGTTAGGGTATATGTAAATATGTATATGGATGTAAATAACACAATGTGCTATATTATAAATCTCCAATAATCAGTATGGGTGTCATGTCAGTATAGTTATCATGCTTTTATGTTGTCATGTTGTTATGTTTTCATGATGGATTGCTTTTCAACGGAGTGATCATTGTAAATACTGAATCTAGTTATGATATAAAGCTCCATGAGGAGTATGTTGTATTCCAACAGTTTTGCAGAGGTATATGCGTGATTGAACACTAAGGATGATGCCCCCAAAGGGGGAGGGTTCTGTAATAACCTTGATGAAAATTCCATGTAATACAAGTTAAAAATAATAACCATGGTAGATGGGACACTTATTCCAAGCTCGATGTTGCGAAAAACATGCTAGTGGGTGTTCATTTGGTTTATTAATGCTAAGGAAATTGGAAAATGAAATGGCTAAGGCATTGAAGAGGAAAAAAGTATTTTTTGCACATTTATTTATGAAAATAATGGAAATTAGGAGAAAACGGAGGTAAAAGGTCATAGGTTGCTATGAGGAGGAAAATGAAGGAAAATAATGGAAAATGAAGAAAATAGAGGCCTCATTTATAAAAGGCTTCTGAGGATCAATTGGTGCCTTTTTTCAATTCATTTTTGAAGCTCTCTCATTATTATCTCTCTCTCTCTCACTCTTGGACACTTAGAGTTTTCTTTGAGCACTTTTGCATTGGAACAAGAAAGGAAAAGAAAAGAAGACAAAGGAAGGAGAAAGAAAGGAAGAGAAAGATCAAGCAGCTACAATAGGATTCTTTTCATGTGTGATTTCCTTGCTAGAACTGTAATACATAGTATTGCATGTTCTTCCTTTCTGTCTTAGCATGGGTTTGTCTGGTGTGATAGTGTTTTCAGTCTAGCCTTTCCATTTCCATATAGCTTTTATGAGATGGGTTTCTCATAATTCGGTTGATCTGGATTGCTAGATGGATTTGAAGCTGAGTGGTGTAGATCTCTAAAATGAAAAACACATGGCCTATTGGTCCCTGAATTGGAATGTGGATTACGGTAAAGCCATTGGCCTAGTAACCCCTGAGTCATATTGTGGGTTGTGATAAATCCAGATTGTGTACCTCTCTTAGGTCCCTATAATAGTAGCCCCTTATTTTCGTTATTATTATATCTCCTTTATTGTTATTTTTGTGCCCATATTCCACATATTGTTATTATTTTTCCTCATAGAAGCCCACTATTTTTAATGTTGTGCCCTTACATTATTATTGTTATATAGAATTTGATTATATTGTGATGCCTTAGACTCCTATATATAGAAAGGAGGTTTTTTCACTTGAATCATTGAATAATTGTTCATTTCGGTAATTTAAAGGAGGTTTCCCCCTCTAAGAGCATTATTTTTAAGTATTTTATCTATTATTTCTATTTTTTTTTAGATGGTTGCATAACATTTGGTATCAGAGCTTTGGATTCTCGGGTTTCACTTCTTCAAACAGGTTATCTTGGAATTTTCTCTATAAATTTTTTTCTACGAGGATTTAGAAGCTAAAATTTCAACCACGCGGAGAAAAAACACTGGTGAACATTTTGTACAAATTTCAGATATTGGTTCGCTATATGTTTAGAGATATGATCCAGGGAAGTTATGGTTTTTACAAGCTCTAAAATTCAGTCTCAAACATGTGACCTAGGGAAAATAATCTTAAATTTTGTTTCAGGAATTGGATTGGAATTCTATTAAAAGGGGCTTAAAGCAAATGGTCTTTAGTTTTTCATGTAGAAATTTTAGATACGAAGGTCAAAACAATGATACATGGAACTCTATACACGTTTTCTCTACTGAAACAATTTATAATCAGGTCATCGTGGGAGACCAGGCATAACTCTTTCTTGAAAACTTCAATATTGGTCTGATTTATGGGGTTGGAAAGAAGACTTAAAGGGATACCATGTGACGAAATTTAAGATCTTGAGGATCCAAAATTTCAGAGCTACAAAATATTCAATATTGAGCACCTACAAATCAAGAAAAAGGTGTGTATTAAAAAAAAAAAAAAAAAAAAAAAATCAGTTGGAGTGATTCAAATGGCATATTGAAGCATAGATATCATTATTTTGTTCTAAAATTCTTCCCCAACAAAATAATTTTACACCCATTAATCCTTCATAAATCTCTACTATGACACATTAAGAGGAATAATTGCAACATGATATATCGAAGTTAAGGGTACAAGTGCAACAAATTTCCCTCTCACAAAGAGAAACTAAAGATGACATGGATGGCTTAAAAGGGGACATGGATGGCTTAAAATGATAAGCAGATGCGATTAATTTCAAGTTGGAAGGGTTGACAAATTTTTTGCAGGAAAGGCTTTCCGATGGTGACAAGGTAATTGATGAAAATCATGATGAGGACAAACCAAAATATGAATCATGATTTTAGAGACTCCAATGTAGGGTTTAAGAACCACCTCATTCCAAATATAGATATGATTAATTTTGATGGAAAGGATTCGGTAACATGGATACTACATATGGAGCAATATTTCGATCTCCATAATGTGCAACACACACAAAAGGTATGCATTGTAACTTTATATTTAGAACGCAATCAGTTTGTATCGTATCGATGGCCTTGTTCCTATAAACCACTTATCACTTGGTTAATTTTTACAGAGGAAATGATATCATATTATGAGGATACAAATAGAAAAACCTTCTTTAGTCAATTGATAAATCTCAAACAAAAGGGTTCAATGGAAGAGCACATTGAGGACTTCCAAAAATTGAATAAAAGGGTAAATGGTATTGCAGAGGAAAATAGGATTGATGTCTTCATAGGGAATTTAAAGGATAACATCCAACATGAGGTTCGAATTTGGGAACCTGATTCATTGGAGAAGGTATTGAAGGTGGAAAGAAAATTTGAAAGCAAATTTATGGCAACAAGGAATTCTACCACTCACAACTATAAAGATTGAAGTGTTGTTGCTCCTAGATTTTTGCAACCTAAAATATTGACACCAAAAAAGCTAGAAGAAAAAAGAGAAAAATGGATTTGTTACATTTGTAGTAGAAAATACACTAAAGGTCACTTCTCTGTTGAAAATAAATTATTTTACATAGATTGGGAAGAGGAGGAAGAAAAGAAACAAGAAATTTCAAAAGAAGAGGATTACACCAAGAACCAGCCCTAGAGAAAGAAGAAATGAATATGACCATATCTGGTAATGCATTGGAAAGAATTACCACTCCTCAAACTCTCATTATAGAAGGACATATCAAGAAGAAAAAGGTAATACTATTGATTGATTCAGGTAGTACCCATAATTTTATTCATTGTAAGATAGCCAAGGAATTGAATTTATTTCTATATTTAGCACCAGAGTGTCAAGTGATGGTTGCAAATTGAGGAACTGTAAATTCATCTGGAAAGTGCCATAATATAAAGCTAACCATGGGGGAACATATATTGAAGATTCCTATGCTTTTCATTCCAATGGGTGGTGTTGATGTTGTACAAGGGTTCCAATAGTAACAATCTTTGGGTACGATAGATTTTCATTTTAAGGAACGTTTCTTGAAATTGTTTTGGGAAGGAAAGGAAGTTTAATTAATGGGTGTCACAGGGACACCAGGAAAGATAATAAGATCTAATGGCATGAAAAAACTTATAAATAAATAAAAAAGGGGTGTAATTGCACAATTATGACCCATATAGGTTCAAACATTGAAATCATCTATTTCTCCATATCTCCAAAAATTCTAGGACAATCATTCCAAGGTATTTGAGACTCCCAAAATCCTCCCACCTATTTTTTATCATGATCATGCTATTCATTTGATTCCAAGAAGTGTTCCTCCAAACATCAAGCCTTACAAATAACATTATTCCTAAAAGAGTGAAATTAAGTGCATGGTTGCAGAAATTCTAGAGGTCGGTATAAATCAACATATTCAGAGTTCTTTCTCTGCTCCAGTAGTATTGGTGCATAAGATGGATGTATCATGGCACATGTTTATATAGTATAGGGAGCTCAACAAGCTCAATATTAAAGATAATTTTCACATTCCTATCATTGATTAATTGTTGGATGAATTACATGGAGAAATTTACTTCACCAAGTTGGATCTTTGTTCAGGATATCATCAAATTAGAATGAAGACTGAAGGAATTATGAAAAAAACATTTAGAACTCATGACGATCATTATGAATTTTTGTTCATCCCTTTTGGCCTTACTAATGAACCTTCTACATTTCAAGGTGTTAGCACTCCACCGGATCTCTGAAGTCTGAGAAGGAGACCAACAAATGTAACCATATACCACTTTGACCTAGTAGCTAGCCCTAATCGACTGAGAGGGATCTCTCAATAGGATCACAACCGAATTTACAGGATCATGGAGATTTTAGGCTAGGTATAGCAGGATCTAGGGTTTTATTGATTTGGATTTGGTGCTCGATTGTAAATTAGGTCTAGGAAAGACTAGGTCAAGGTACTGAAAATCAAACTTGCAGATATGTGATGGGGCAAGGTAGGCACACACTGTAGCACTTTAAGGTATCTTGGTGAGTGTGATAGATTGATAGGGTTTCTAAACAAGCATATAAGGAATTTTGAATTCATTTATATCAGAAGAAATTGAACATAATTGTGATAATTTCCCCAAAACATAGCATCAAAATAATGAATTCTGCTTATCAAACTTAGAAATCAATCACATAAGACATGGAAATGAAGATGGAAGAAAAAATACATTCAAAAATATGAATAAAGAAGAATAAACATAGATAAAACACATAATACATTAATCCCACCACAATAGCTGCAAACTTTGTCTATTAGTTCCTACAAAAATCACTTAATACACTAGTGTTCCAAAGCTTAATTACGCAAAATCCAACCTTTTAAACTATAAATAAAATGAAAAATATAGAACAAAACAAACTTCTCCCACTCTCAGGGTTCTAATGCATGACTTGTGGATTTGTTCCCCAAAATCCTCAACTAGAATCCTAATGACTAGGGAAATCAACAAACTCTCCCTTTTTTGGTGAAACTGATTCACTTGACCCAAAAATAAAAATTTACTTGATGTATCTACCTTTAGTAGCTATAATAGACATAATTAAATTTGATTTAAAAATTTACATTAGTAAAATTTCATGAAATTTATCAGCCAACTAAGAAAAACTTGAAATTCTTAAGATAACATGCAAACTAGAAAAAGCACAATGTGAGTGCAAAAGGCACAATGTGTCCCTAAGAAAAGTGTAGTGTGACATTCAAATTGATTTTTTACTGCCTTTCTGAAGTCCAAATTGAGCTCAAGCTATCTCATTGGAAATTTTTTCCTTTCTAGTTGTCCAAAATGTCCTTAAGCAATGAAAATTATGGAGTTAAGCCCCTGAAAAACCACTTTTCCAAAACTGGTCAAAAAGCATAGCATGTGGCTAAAAAAACTGGTAGAAAGGTATTTTTTATGATGTTTTTTAGCTTTTCCATTTGTCAAAAGCTCATATTATTTATTTCCATTTTCAAAACATGATGTAGAAGCCAATATATATCCATCCCAACTGAGTTTGCATCATTTGAAGCCCTCGAGAAAAAGCGCAATGTGGCCCACGCCATGCTTTTTCAAAACTTTCAAATTTTTTGTGTAAATTCCAAATTAGTTTTTCTATGCAATCAATGATGCATCAGTTAGAAAATGGAGTTTTCCCCTTTTCTTCTTGGTGATTAGGGTTTATTTTAGCTTTTTTTGCATTTTCTTGTATTTGATATTGCAGACCTTGTTTCTACTGTAGTAGTGGCGGGCCATGTGCCTCATCATATTATTATACCTCTTAGCTTTGTGAATGAGCTTCTATAGATGTTTGTTTAATATATCAAGCCAAAATTCCCTATCTTCATTGATTTCCATGGAAATATTCTCCTCAAAAGTGAGTTCTACAAAAATTGCTTCCTATTGTATTTATAGCTCCAATGCTCTTTTTAGGCCCCTTGATCCAGATTTATGCAGGAATGCAATAGAATGAAAAAATAACCATAAATTCAAATATGCAGTAGAAATAACACTTCATTTCATTAATATCAAAGAACCGAAATTTTCTTACAGACAGAATGGAAATAAACTAGCTAGGGCGTTGGTAGCTTATCTCTGAGAAGAGATGTGATGGCTACATGCCTTTGAACTCTATGTTACAATGAGGCTCAAAGGCCTATATATTATTGAGAAACAATGAAAAACCATAAATATCCAAAAACCTAACCCTAGGAGATCAAATGCTAGAATATGGGCCCCGTTGGGGTAAGTTGGTACATCAATTTCTCGGGGTCGTAACTTTGGCATATTATCTCTGTTTGATGCACATGATACATCGTTAGAAATATCTATCCGAGGACTACAACTACCAACCATAAATGTGGATTTGAAAATGGAATCAGATTTTCTAGATAAATGATGCCAAAAAAATGTCGTTTAGGGCCTCAAAACAGCTCCAGAATTTCACGACCCGAAAAACTGCTAAAAATAGTAAGTTGTGTCAAAACTGAAAAAACTGAAAGAGACAATGGTGGGGCCCCAAGTGGAATAGGTGGGTGGAAACCAATATTAACCTGGATCATTCCTCCCCCCTAAGGAAGCAATGGTCCCCATTGCATTGAGTTCCTCCATGAGATGAGGAAACTTCTGTTGAACTTCGTCCCTGGTTAACCATTGCCTTGGTGCAGGATTTGACCAGCATTGACAACCTGATACAATTGGATCTTCTGTTGGTGAGTATTCTTGATTTGAATGTCCATGATACAATCTATGGTGGCATGTTCCTTGCAGTCTGGGTTTAACTCTGTTGGTGTGAGTTGTTCTGCAATGTCAGAGGTGTCTAGTAGAGGTGGGAAGTAGGGATGAAGGCGGTCCACATTGAATACTGGGTGCAGACCAAGGAATGGTGGAATATTGAGCTCGAAGGAATTGTTCCCTATAGCCTTTTTTATGTTGTATGCCCCATATCAGATCAGGCGAAGCTTGCGGTGGGGTCTAGTGAGGTGCTCCTTCTACAAATGTAGCCAGAATTTGCCGCCCACCTGGAAGTTGTGTGGCACCCAAAGTTGATCATGGTGTTGCTTGTACTTAGCGTTGGATTTTTCCAATATGTCATGATACTGTTGGCAGATGTGTTGAATGCACTCGATGAATTTGTTCAATCTTTCAATGTTAGACTGGACATGAGCCGAATCGGCCTGAGTAGATGCAAATGGCATGGATATGCCAATGGGAGATAGTGGCTAGAATCCCAAGCCCACTTGAAAGAGGCTATGGCTGGTTGATTTGTGGGCCTAGTTATAACTATGTTGTACATAGGGGAGGCTCTCATCCCATGTGTGTGGATTCTTTGAAATGTACATGTGCAGAATGTGTACAATCATCCTTTTTATGACCTCTGTTTGGCCATCCGTTTGGGGATGGAAAGCTGTGGACTTTGTGAGCTTGGTGTCTAGCATTGACCAGAGGCTGGACCAAAATGTGCTGAGGAACATGTTGTCTCGATCTAAGATGATAGACTGTGGGATCCCAAAGTGCACCCACACTCGCTTAAAGAGAGTTTAGCAATGGCTTCTGCTGTGATATTCTTCTTGCGGGTTGCCATAATGGCCATCTTTGAGAATCTATCAACGACCATGAAATAACAGTCATTTCCATGCTTAGTAGAAGGAAAACCCAACATGTAATCCATGGATATGGATTCCAAAGGTCTACTAGGAGTAGGTAGCAGAGTATAGAGTCCTTGCTTCTTAATGGTTGGTTTGTAAATGGCATAAGCAGTGCAGGATCTTATGTACTTCCCGACATCTTGTCGAAGGCTCGGACAATAGAAATACTTCTGCATTACTGCCAATGTTTTCTCGACCCCAAAATTCCTAGCGACTCGACTGCAGTGTGCTTCCCATGGCATATTGGCAAACTCGCTTGAAGGAACACAAAGGTGTCCTAGGTGACATAACAGTGCATCTTGGAGGTGAAAATTTGGAACTTGCATACCCCCCAATAGTGCCTTGTATGTGTGACCGAATTCTAGATCACTCTTGTAGAGAAGCGGCCAATCAGAAGTCTTGTGCCCACAAGAGTTAAGAATGGTGTTTAGGGCCACGATCGGTGATCGGTTGAGGTAGTCTGCAAAATTATTGGTGCTACCCTTATTGTACTTGATGTTAAAATGAAACTATTGCAGATATGTGGACCACTTCTGATGGAAATTGTTCTGTAGCTTCCCTTGTCTCTATATGAACTGCAGGGGTTGGTGGTTTGTGTGGATGATTGTTTCCTTCCCAAAAATGTAATGCTTCCATTGTCGACAAGCCTTCCTAATGAAATACATTTATTTGTCATAAGTGGGATACTGGTGGAATGTGTCGAACAATGTCTCACTCTGATATTCCACTGGATGCCCCTATTGAGTAAAAACTATCCCAATAGTCTAGTCAAAGGCATCTGTCTCGATCTCAAATGGTTGCTACAAGTCTGGTAATGTGATCACTGGGGCAAAACATATGTGATGTCCCAATTATATGAACACCTTCTATTGAGATTCCAACAAAAAAATAAAATGTTTTTCTCCTCCCTTGGTGACTTGACTCAAGGGCCAAGTGATATGAGAGAATCCCAACACGAACCTACGATAGAAATTAGCAAGACCAAGAAAGCTGCAAAGCTCTGTTAGATTGGTTGGGGCTAGCCAATGCCGAATGACTTGGATCTTGGTTGGATCCACATGCATGCCCCTTTTGTCAATAATGTATCCCATATATTGAACCTGGGTCATGGCAAAAGTGCACTTCTCCAAATTGGCACACAAATTGTGTTGCTGCAGTGTTTGGAGGACTTGTCGGATGTGGTGGAGGTGCTCTTCCCAAGTCTGGCTGAAGATCAAAATTTCATCCAAGTACACCACTACAAATGAGTTGGTGAATGGCTGCAATGTGTCATCCATCAACCTCATGAAGGTTGCAGGAGAATTCATCAACCCAAAAGGCATGACCATTCATTTGAAAAGGCCCTCCTTGGGTTTGAAGGCAATCTTCCACACATCGGAGGGTTCGATTGGTACCAGGTGATACCCAGACTTCAAGTCGATCTTGCTGAAATATTTCGCCCCTTTGAGTTGGTTTAGAAGGTCATAAATCTGTGGGATCGGGTATGTATTCTGGAAAGTGATATTTTTCAGCGCCCGATAGCTAATACAGAGTCTCCAAGTCCCATCCTTCTTCTGTACCAACATGATCGAGCTCCCACAGGGTGATGAACCCGGTCGGATGTGACCTTTCTGTAGCAAATCCTGAATATGCCTCTTGATTTCATCATTCTCCATAACAGAGCACCCATAGATCTGTCCATTGGGTAGCGACACACCTGGGGTTAGATTAATGGGGTGCTTGACCTGACAATGAAGAGCGGAGATCCAATCCTTGGTGAAGCCACCCGATGGTGTATGTATGTGGGTGTGCTGTGGTCGGCAAGCCCAATCGCTTCATGGTATCTGCTGAAATGAGGTTCTTTTGGCTCCCATTATCGATAATGATCTGTAGCGGGCAACCCTTTACCCACATTTGGGAGTGGAAGAGACGATCCTCCTCCTCTGGATCTTCCTGTTCCTCCTTCTAGATCTTCACAGTGGCAACTGTGGCATTGGGCTCTGCATCAATAATTTATTTCCCTTTGTCATTCCCCTTTTCAAGTTCCGATTCAGATTCAGAGCATGCATCTGATTCAAAAGCCCTCATCTCGACCACCAGCGATTTCTTGGCCTGACAGTCACTTTTGTTGTGGGTGGAGCTCTTACAGATCTCACACCACTTTCCCTTGTCCTTCTTTGGCTTCACGGTGTTGTTATTTGCTTGTGGCTTTAACGGGTTGTCTTGGGCTGCCATGCCTTGGCTTTGTCCTTTGTTCTACGGTTTGGGGGCACCTTTCCCTTGCTTTTTTTTTGTAGATCCAAAGTCTCACTTCTTTTGTTTGAATTTCTGCTCAATCTTGGTAGTATACCGGTATGCCGTACCAAGCAAGGAGATGTATAGGAACTCCATTTCCTCCTAAATATATCTATGCAAACAACTGCAATACTTTAGCACCAAATGTTTCTCTGAATATTTGATACCCAACTTTGTGCATAGGGTATGGAAAATATTCGTCATCTCATGCACATCTTGATCCCTTTTTTGCCTCAATGTGGTCCCTTGCATGTACTTGTCCTCATAGCTCCCCACGGGATATTATTGTTCCTTGATGGCATCTCAAAAATAATTCCAAGTGGGTATGACTAAGTATTGTTCCTTGAGGGTTTCTTTCTCTTGGACAATTATATCCTATTGCTTATAATATCCCTTCTTTGCTGATGTAGAAGGCAAGGCCCCTTCCATAATTTGTGGAGAAATCACTTGCCTATTTCCTCTCTAATAAGTTCTAACCTCTTTGTCCTATTTTCACTTCTTAAATGTAGCCCTATTAAATGACCCAACCTCTATTTGTGTAACTGGTGTTGATGGTGGAATAGGTCTAGTAGGCTGGTTGGATGGAGTTGTGAAGATCTATGCCTCAATAAAATTTTCCCATGCAATGTTCAACTGTTTGAGATGGTAAAGAACAATGATTTTGATAAGTGAGTGATGGAAAAGACTGTTCATTTGGAGCTCATATTCTCTGTGTTGTAGCTTGTAGGCCATCTTGTCAATACTCCTATAAAAATAATAGGGAAATTTGAGAAGCTTTACCCTAGTGAAATGCATGAGTAATCTGAAGTGATAATTGTAGATTCTAGCGAATATTCCCTCGCAAGAGAAATACTTCATTATTATTTTCATCATGGGAGAAAACCTATCAAGTAGCTAACCAAAAGGGAACAATTTTGTGATGTTATCTTTGTATGGTGCTTTGAGGTAGGGTTGATACACTTGGACATCCAATTCCTGAGTTTTGAACCACTTTTCACCTACATTAGGTATCCTTGTTGTTGCTACAATAATATATGTTGAAATGGTGAATGTCACCCCTGCAATGGTGAGTTGGTCTTTCTGGAGGTTTGTGATGAATATTCTCGTCAAATCAAGATGACTTTATACTCTTTCGACCATTTCACAAAAGTCAAAACTACCCACATGTTGGAAGCATTTGACTACTAGGGGTGATGAAATCAACTCCCTGGTTTTTGATGGCTAAAACCTTGAGATTCTCTCTCCTTTGTTGTAGGTATTTCTCTCTTCCTCCATGGTGGTTTTCTAGAAACCCTAGGGGAGAGGAGGAAGGAAAATGGAATTGGATAATGGGGTTAGGGAGTTGGGATAGGTATGGGAAAATTTATGGAAGGGTGTAGGGGAGTTAGGGACCTTAGGGAGGTGGAGGGGAGTTAAAATAACAAGGGAAATGGGCTAGGGAAATTAATTACAAGGGTATAGTTTAGCTGCCTAGAAAAGTGCAGCGTAGGGTTAGGGTTTTAGGGAATAGGATTTAGGAGATGAAATTGAGATGGGAATTAGGGTCTTAGGGATTATTTTAGATGTAAAGTAGCTAGGGTAAGAAGCCTAGGGTTTGTAGGCTAGTAAAATAATGTACACCATAAAGCGCAGTGCTTTTGAGAAAAATGCAATGATGGAGGGATGAATTATTTCTTAACCATAATCATGAAAGAACTGATGAAAGGTGGGGTGAAATGGCTATAATTACTTATTTGTAACCATGTGAATACCATAGCAGAGTTGAAGAAACCCTTTACAATCATTCTTGACCTCCAATGCATAAAGAAAAACTTCAAGACAAAGCATAGAGTTCTCCAAAAAATTGTAGCGCCTTAAGGAAAAGTGTAGCGCTACATAGAAAAGTGAATCGCCTTAAGGAAAAGCGCAGAGCTGCACCAGAAATTCAATTTCTTGAAGTAGAAATTTGATTTTTGAATTTGGCAAGTTGGGAACTCGATGTGGAAGAGTAAGAATGAATGTATTTTGGTCCTTTTAAACTTGGAATAAAATCATTAATTGATCATGGACCTACATTTTCCTTTTCAAAATTAACCTTTCATCTACTTTTTGTTGGAACCTTGAAACTTGATTAACTGAACTTTGAACTTTTTGTGGCTTTGGAACATTGAACTTCTTCCTGGAACCTTGAACATTTGCTGGTGGAATTTGAGCATTTGTAGATACTTGGAACTCTGGAGTACTTATTACAAATTAAGAACATAAAATTACATTTTTTCTTTGAAATAAAATTTATTGATGAAATTACTTTATTGTCACTCCTCCACTTGCTCGAATTTATGCATGGAATGATGATTTGGTGACCTTGTAACCCTAAAGTCCTAATGGAGAATTTGGACTAAATGAAACCATGATAAATATGACTGTAATGATGATGAAAACTTTTGAATGATGGTACACTCAACTGAGAGGTGAAATGTACTAGAAATTAGTAAAACTTTGGAAGGAGTAAAAAATAGACATAGATCTACATCCAATGACCAAATATTTGCATGATGACCTAGTGAAATGAAAAAAAATTGACTTGATGATCCTATTATAAGATGATAAGATTCCATTTGATCACTGGTGACAAGATACAAAAATTGACCCTAACATTGGCTCCAACTAGGGATGGCAGCTCCTTGCAGGTTTCAAGAACACCGTAGACCAAGTAGCCTAACCATTAGGCATGGAGTCAAAAGCTAAAAATAAGACTAAATATTAAAAAATTTGATAGAATAAACTGACTCAAAAATATATTGACTTGACGTTGAGTAAACTTTGAAAACAATAGAAAACCAGTGAAACTTTATGGCCTTCACCTTAGGCTCCAATCTCTGTTGATTTTGTGCTTCACACTTTGTAGAAAAATTAAACTAATATATACAATGGAATTGGGAAATTTTCAGAAATATGAATCAGAAAAGATAATTCTTAAGGATCCTACCATTGACTGGTCCTCCTAAGAAATCTTCTCCATTCATCTATTCGAGTAGGAAATCATGATGTCCGCGAGAGGCTGAAATCTTGTATGGCCCTTTCCACAAGTTCTCATATTTTTCATGCTTCCCTTTTTCCTCGCTTCTATCATCTCAATGGAAGACCACATCTCCAATATTGAAATCATCCACCTTTTTCTTGCAGTCATATACCTTATTTATCTGTTCATGAAGCTTTGAGGTGTTCTGAAAGACTTCGTCTCTTGCTTGTTGAATATGGATCATCTGATTGATATGGTGTTGCACATCATTCTCTTCACTCCCTGCTTCTTGTAACAACTTCATAACCGGGATTGCAAGCAATGTAGGAAACAAAATATCTACTCCATATACTAATTGAAAAGGAGACATTCCTATTGATTTTTTACTACTCACCCTGTCCTACCAAAAATCATTAATAAGCTTTTTATGCCAGTTCTTTTTTTTTCCTCCAACATCTTCTTTATAATATTGATCAAGGATTTATTAGAAGATTCTACCAATCCATTTCCTTGCATATAATACGTGGTTGAGTGCCCCAATTTGATGTTTTACTTGTCACAAAACTCAACCATTTTCTTCAAATTGAATGCAACCGCAGTATCTGTAATAATCCTATGAGGACAGCCAAAACGAGACAAAATGTTAGTTTCCAAAAACTAAATAATAACTGAATTTGTTGCTTGCCTCGTTGGAATCACTTCAATCCATTTGGTGAAGTAGTATGTAGCTGTTAAAATCCATTTATTTTGTGCATATGATTCAGGGTGAATTTCTCCAATAAATTCAAGGCCCCACTATTGAAAAGGTGCTTGCATAGAAATATGCTGCAAAGGTAATGGGGAAAGATTTTTTTTAACTTGAAATATCTGACACTCATGATAAATCATCACTGTTTTATATAAATATACAAAAAGAGTTGGCCAATAATATATATCCCTCAACACCTTATTAGCCGTGTTTTTCCAAAACAAGTGACCTCCACAATATCCCTTATGGAAATCATTCATTACCTCGTTGGCTTCATCTTCTACTAAAGAGTTCAACAAGACACCTCCCATGTCTTTCCACTAAAGAGTGTTGTCCAAAATGCAGTATTTGGAAGCCTTCAACTTCAATGACCTACCCTTACTTTTAGACATGCATAGAGGAGGATTAAGATGTTGAAGAACATATATGATATCAGTATACCAAGGAGAAGAAAGAAAAATATCAGATACCTATATGAGAGCACCATCATATTCTTCATCGAAAAAATTGAAATGATATTTATATCAAGAGCATGCAAATTTTATTCAACCATGAGATTAGCTAAACCCTGACCTTTGATAATATTAGTCGGCTTGATCTCGAGGTAATACTCTAACATTGAAACTATCCACTTCCCTCTTCTACCTTCTGGATCAGTCTGCATAATAACATCCTTTACTTCTACATTGGGGACATAAGCAAGAATATGTGAATGAAGGATATATAAACGGAAGTCCTTCAATGCCTTTACCAGGACCAAGGATTTCTTATCAATAATGTTATATCTAAGAGCTGCATCCATAATGCTATGACTAAAGAATGAAATGGGCTTCTCGGTCTTATCCTTCTTTTGCATCAAACCCGTAGCCAAGGTTTGTTCGGAGGCAAATGAAAATATGATATAATCAATTGAGTAATCTGGGCTGATTAGAAGAGGATATGTAGTCGAGGAAAAATTCACTAAATTAAAATACTTTTTGGCATCCTCAAACCACTTTACCTCATTTTCCTTCTTTAGCATGTTGGTCATTTCTCGAAGATGCTCGGCTAGATTTGGAATAAATCTCCTTAAGAATTTCATCTTACCATTGAAAGCTTGAATCTCTTTTTTACTGCGTGGAAATTAAATTTGATGAAGAGCCTCAACTCAATAAGGATCAATCCAAATACCATATTTGGAGATGATATGATTGAGAAGCTTGCCTTCCTCCATGGAAAAAAGACTCTTTTTTGGATTAAGAGAAATCCTGAATTTCCTTCATTTCTGAAATACAATTCTCAAATGATACAATTTCTCATCATCGGAATGAGATAAAACTGTAAAAATAATCAAGATACACAACTAATAAAAAATCCTTCTCATCTAAAAATGCTATTTCCATCGCCCACTAAAAGGTTTCCCCTAAATTCTTGAGTCCAAATGGCATCTTAGCATACTTGAATCTACCCCAAGGTGCAGTGAAGGCAGTTTTGTCTTGGTCATCCTTGTGCACTAAAATCTAATTGTATCCCGAATATCCATCAAGAAGCGACATTCAGTAAGCCCCAAACGCTCTCTTTAGGATATGATCCATCTTGGGAAGGGGATAATTATCCTTCAGAGACACCTTATTTAAGTTTCTAAAATCAACGCAAAGCCTGATTTCTTGAGTTTTCTTCCTTACCAGAACTAGATTTGATATCTAGTCAAAAAATCTGATGGGCACAATAATTTCAGCCTTAAAAATTATGTTCACCTCCTTCTCTATCGATGGAAACAACCTTGGGTTGGTCCTTCTTAGCTTTTGTCAGAAGGGCTTTTGGTTAGGCTTGAATGGAATGGTATGTTGAATGATATTCTTATCATAAAATTTCAAGAATGCATAATCCAAGGAAAATAAATCAAAAAATTCAGAGAATAAAGCAATGTACTTGTATTTTACCTCAAAAAATAAAAACTTGGACAGTTTGACCATCTTAGGTTTCTCCATTGTTCCGATGTTCACATCCTCAACACCTTTCCCGTAGGAACCAAGGTCGAATTCCTAGCAACATCATCCTGATCAAAAAATTCTTGCAAAGGTACAATACCTCTTGGAATATTGTTATCCTTCAAATGTAATACATCTACCTGAGTGTCTTTAATGAATTGATCATCTTTGTCATAAAATTCATCAATAAAAGAATTCTCAAATTCACCCTCATTTTGTAGATAATTGTTTACCTGTTTTTCATCCCAAAACACTCACCAATACTGTAAGTTGTTAGGGACAATTGGCCAATGTTTAACATGAATTTAAAATTTCTTATTAGAATATATGGGAATATTTAAATTACTTGTTGTTGTAGCAAGCAAATTTGCGATAAGATTCTGACTTTTCGATACTACTGACAATGTGTCTTCAGGAAACATATTTAGGATATTCAGTACAACATTTCTATATTATCTCTTTCATGGATGCTTGGTCTGGTATTCCCCTTTTACCTATTTAATCACAGTCTCGAAGTTTCCATAAACATAAATTCTTCTTGCACCCAAATTTTTTCAGGATTTTGAGGCCAGTGATCAATGCTTCATACTTAGCCTCATTATTAGAACAATTGAAAGCCAACTTATATGAACATAATATTACACTTTTTGGAAATTTACCTGGCTGATGAAGAGGACTGTGGATCCAAATTCCGATTCCTGCCCCATATTTCCCTAAGGCACCATCAAAATCCATGGTCCAGAGACCATTCTCATCATCCAGATGTTGGAAATTTGTATTCTATTTTGTCTCATCTTTTCGGGCTAATTCTTCAATCTATTCTAAACTTTTTTCTGACTTATCTGATGATTTATTTGAAGAACTAAGATGATTTCCTTTTCCCTCATCTAAAACTGCTCAGACAATATTGGAAATTTCTGGAATTTATTCTACTTCTATGAGCTGACTATATACATCATTCAAACCACTACCATTAAACAAAATAAATGATTCAAGATCTGTATGTACAACATTAATAGGATGATTACTGGGTTTCTCTTTGCTGGTAATCATGTATTTAATCTTCATTTCCCGGTACAACTTCCTCAATTATCTGAAACCAGGATGGTGGCATAAGAGAAATCCAGTTGCAAAGTACCTCTCAACTTCTCTCCCCAAGACCTTGACAGTAACATACCAAACCATGGTGGTATATCAGCTACCACCACATCCATCAAAACATTATTTTCTAGGATTTGGTCAAGGGAAACTACCAAATCCTTTATGAGATCGAAAAAAAGAACTCTAGAAGAATCAAAGAAATAAAGATCATGGTAAGGACGAGCTATATCTAGAGGCCTAATTTCTCCATAATGGACTTCAACATCAGGTTATGGGAAGCTCCAGAGTTGAGCATGGCATTGTGAAGGATACATTAATGAATTACCAGACTCAGATAGAATGGGAGAACTTCACTATATTCTAACTGAAAATATATTGTAATATTCCTACTTAGCCTAAGCTAAGAGGAATATTCAATTTTGTTTTACTTTCTGTTGCATGAATAAATTAATGAAGGAGGACATGTAAAACTCCTAAAAAGATTTAATAAATTAATTCCCATGTGAACACAGATAAATCAAGGCCATGTAAATAATCACTTGCAGGTGTGAAAGAGGTTTGAGCTGTGAGACTGGGTCAACCTTGACCAAATCTACAACGTTTTCTAGGTTCAATGTATCTCCTAAAGGGACAACGCAGTTCTAGAAGGAGGCCCCTCATGTGAAAAGAGCTAACTCATCAGGGTGGTTTAGGGTTTACAAAGGCTTTCATCTTATAAAAGGAAAGGGCAGGTAGAAAGAGAAGGTTGTTGATTCATTATATTTCTGAGTATCTTGTCTACTTAGACAAATACTATTCTATGCTATTTAGTGGAGGATTGTGCTACTTAGCACTTGGAGATCCTATGCAGGGATTTCACCTCTTCCTTTGAGGATTCTTGGAGGAGTGTTTGTTGATTTGATCCACTATCAAGCTTGAGGCCGAGCTCTATTTCCAATTGCAGTGTTGATCCAGTGAGGGTTTTGTTGCTTTTGCAAGCTACATCAAGTGAGGGTTTTGCAAGTTGTAGTAAGTGGGATTCTAGATCTGCAGAGATCTAGCTTGTTTTGGGAGCCTCTTCTCGTGGAGTGTGTCTTTTAACCTCCTGGAAGAGTGCCTCTCCTATTTGCACTTCAGATCTATAACTTGGCAGTGGGCCACTTATGTAATTTTAGCTATAGCGTTGTTTCCATTAAGGAACTGCATTATTTTGATGTGAGATTATTCATGGTGTTTTGATCACAATTTTGATGAGAGATCTCTGGTGCTGGGCTGTGCCTTCCACTTTGGTGATCCATGGATCAGCTTGTTGATCCATGTTATGTTTAGACCTGATATTTTGTAATGCAATGTTATATTCATAAATTACTGCAACATTTTACATATCTACCACTTGAAACTCAGATCTACTCTTGTTTATGCAATTTTTGGTCAAAACCCCAAGGGGATCTTGTAAAGAAAACTATCTAGTTTACAGATCTAAAATAGATCTGATGTTTTGTCCATAGATCTATCCTAGATTTGAGTTGTAATTTTCATCTACTACAGCTCCTTAAAATAACGTTTTTGAACCATTTCTACAGTTATATATGTGTTGCAGTCTTCTTTTCTGAAGATTTCTTGCTCTATTGTCTCATGTATTCTATTGTATATTGAAATAGCTTCACTTTACTTCTTATTTGATGCTGTACATTAATTTTTTAATCATATTTGACGGCCTCATGCTCATATTTTCCAAGACTGTGTTATTATTGAAGTATTTTGTTGTGCATAGATGCAACCCCTCTTGTAGGGTGTTTTTCAGCTAGACTAGGTGGTGGGAGATCTATTTACCACACCTAGTTTGATTTGTTTTTTCTCCCCTTCTGGATATAGACCCTAGATATTCTGATCTAAGGGATCCAAGGGCTATAAATTCATTTTTTTGCATCAATCTCCAAGAAGTGTGTTATTTCAACAGGCTTCCTGTGCTATTCTAGATCCAGAATATTACATCTATGGCTAGAACAAAAATGAGCTCAGGTTGGTCATCTTCAACATTTACCATATCAGATAAAGGATCTAATTTTAACATTTTTGCCATGTGAGATTTATATTGTCTGTTTTTTACAAGAACAACTAAAGGGATAGAGACTTTTAAGTTAGATATTTCATTTTCTAAGCTAAAAATATTGGACTTATCTACCTCTTTAATGGTGATATCTATATTTTCAGGCTGATCCTTTGTTGTAGTTTCCTTCTTCTAGCTTTATTTTTCTTTTCTCGGTGTGCTTGTAGATGGTTGATTGATATTTCTCTAATTTGCAGCTGTAGGCTCCTTTCCTTTGTTCTGATTACCTTGAGGATTTTTCTTAGGCTGAGTATATTTTTGTTGGGATGCCCTCTTCTGAATAGGATCTACAGGGACATCTCTACTTCTCATTGAGTATTGCATCTGCTGTGAGCTAAGTGCATTTAAATAAAGCCACTGATAATCATCAGACTCAAACTCGAACTCATGATCATTGGAAAGCATGTAATCTTCATCTTTACGCACATCCACCTTCTCAACATATTATTCATCCTATGTCAAAAATATAGGCTGGACATCTACTGTAAAGAAGTGATTTTCTTCCACAATCAGATCTTATTCTTCTTCAACCCCTTGAGCATAATTTTTTTGCAAGGGTGTCTAAATCTGTTTTTGTTGTGCTGGCTACTTAGGAGCCCTTTGTTCTCTTTGTTTGATCCTAAACTGAGGTTGTTGTTGCTGTCCTCTGAAGTTAGGATTTCGAACCTGTGCTTCCGGCTGTCTTTCTGTAATGGACATTCTTTCAACCATTATTTCCACTATATTTATCAAAGTATCCAATTTTACCTCAGAGGATGTAGATGTTTCTTCTTTTATTGTTAACTTTCTCTCACCCTTCATCTTTGACTTTTTAATTGACAAGATTTCTTCCACACCAATTTCATTTCTTTGTATATATTCTAGTGTTGCAGGATTTTTCTCTCGAAGATGGTATGCCATGTCTAGATCAAAGGCATCCAGATAGTGCAAGAGAGCCAAACATGGGGGAGGTTTGATCTCATTTAGAATTGAATTGTACACTCGATTGAAATGAGCAGTGAAATCCTGAACTGATTCATTTGGATTCCTTTTCAGGTTTTCATACTCAGAAAGAATCTGCAAGGTGTTCTTCTTCACCTCCCATTGAGATATGAATGCATCAATCATTTGGTCTAAAGTGGCTATAGAATTTTCAGTCAAAGATATAAACCAAGTTTTAACATCTCCGGAAAAGCTTTGGGAAATTATTCTCATCTTGACATCGTCAGTATCTATCTCTTCCAAGTCAATGAAATCAATGACTTTGACTAAGTGTTGTTTGGCACTAATTTCAAAATTCTCATCAAAGAGAGGGAGTCTTTGGCCATAGCCTTGTGGAAAAGGTGCAATTTGACCAGGTAGGATTAGGGGTGAAAATCTGGCCATTATTCCTGTTGAATGTGGTGCAGGAGTTACAATGAGAGGGGTAGACTTAGAAGGTAATGAAGTAGAATGGATGGAGGAGGAGGCAAAAACTATTTGAGACCATGTTGGAATGAACAATGAATATTGGTGGTATTGGATGATGGATTTTTCGGATGTGTATTGAAGTATATTAGCTAACTTTTCAAGCCTATCAAATTGACTCCAAAATTTTCTGTCAAAGTCTAATTTAGATTTAGATCTTTCGGAAATTAAATTATCTTCAAGTTTCAAGGAATTAAAAACTACCTCAGACAATGATTTTACTTCAAATTGTCTTAATGGGTCAAATACTATCTCAGAGAGTCAAGTTTCAAACTTTTATTGAAATAGAGACAACTCAAACTTTAAATGAAAAGGCATGTCTTCGAGAGATAAAACTTTTGTAGGTAACAAGGAAGACCTTACCCATGGAGAAGGATTCGACTGAAATTTTGAGTGTTGGGATCTCTGCTTCTGAACAAGTTTCTCTAGATCTTCAACTGGAGAAGATAGATGAGGATCTAGATTCGATCTAGTGTATCTTCTCAAAAAAATAATTTCCTTTTTTTCCTCAACTCGGTTCTTTGCAACTTTTAGATCACCCTTCAGGAAGACTAAGACCTATCACCCACAGGCCTAGAATTCGATGAAATTATGGTACAACTAGGTAGGATATATCACTTCGTTCCCTAGTATGGTTTCCAAGATGCTAGCACTCCACCGGATCTCTGAAGGCTGAGAATGAGACCAGCAAAGGTAAAGATAGACCACTTTGACCTAGTAGTTATCCCTACTAGGCTAAGAGGGCTCTCTCAATAAGATCATAGCCAAATTGACCGGATCATGGAGATTTTAGGCTAGTTATATAAGGCTATAGGATTTTATTTCTTTGGATTTGGTTCTGGATGGAAAATTAGGTCTAGGAAATACTAGGTTAGGGCACTGAAAATTAGACTTGCAGAGATGTGATGGGGCAAGGTAGGCACACACTTTAGCACTTTAAGGTATATTGGTGAGTGTGATAGACTGATAGGGTTTCTAAATGATTATAGGAATTATGAATTCGTTTATATAAGAAGAAAGTGAACATAATTGTGATAATTTCTCCAAAACAGAGCATCAAAATAATGAATTCTTCTTATCAAACTTAGAAATAAATCACATAAGAGATGGAAATGAAGATGGAAGGTACAATACATTCAAACATATGAAAAAATAAGAAGAAACATTGTTGTTACAGGACAAATTACCTCCTCATCAGCTCAGAGGAGAAGGAAACATGGAAGGAAGAAAATGACCCAGAAAAAGACCCATTTTTCCAGGGTAACGCACCCTAGAGACAACTAGGTTGAGTTATAAGGTATCCCAGCCATGCAAAGGGAGCGTTAGTGTCTAGGTTAACACTCTGTCTTGCCTAAAGGCCAGCGTTATCCGTGTTTTCATGTGAAAAGGGAAAATGACTGGAAGTTCTTGCTTTTCCTCAAAATTAGTCAGTTCAAAAGAAGCAAATTATGGTACAAACCTTTTATTAGATATTTCCAAACACAATTGAACATCTATAAAGGGAAAAATCAAGGAAAGGCAAGGAAACATTAAGATCTTTCCCAATTCGAACTAATTGAAAGGATTGGAAAATTTTTTCCTCTCTAATTCCTATAAATTGGAGGTTTGGGCTCTTGGTCAAAGGTCGAAGGTTTGATAATGTGTAGAGCAGAATTTGATTGTTGAGTGTGAGGCTTAAAGATTGTTAAGGTTCATTGAGAACTCTTAGCCCAAGTATCATCACACTTGGATATATAGGAAAGAGAGAGAGGAATTGGAAGACTGAGGAGGGCTTGGTACAACCAACGGTTGTAATCCTCCTTCTTATAAATTAATAGAACTATATCAGTTTTGTCCATTTTATGTTTCAGTGTCACATTTTTTGTTCATTTATCTATGAAGCATGATATAAATGGCTCATATTTTCATAGTTTAATATTGGTTATATACTTTTTTAATTGATAATAATAAATACCACTTTGAATATTACACGGGTGCTTTGTTTGGTTGCAGGATCTATATTTGGAGCCGGTGAGGAAGGATTTCTACCACGCTCCTTAGCACTCTCCATAGGATCTGTTGTGCACAAAGAGGTAATCCTTCAATATCTCACTTTGTCAATTATTCATTAGTATAAACATGCGTGAAATATATTTGTAAATTTATAGCTAATCTGACAGTCTGCATCGGGAATCAGAAAGCCCTCAGAGGGATATTCATCAACTACCACCCAAGCATTTTACGCCTTAGTATAAATGGCGACTATGCTAGGGATATAATACCAAAGTTTTTGGATTGTTTGTTTCTAAGACTTTGGCTCTTTCCCTCTGCTCACATCCCCTTCTAATCAATTTACATGCTCAGTAACCATCTTAATAGCTCATAGAGTCTAGAATAGACCCTGACTAGCCATTTGTACAACTTTACCTTCAGCAACGCTCCCCCTAAGATTGTTTCAGTGTGTTATAATGCTGCTTATGCTTAGATACAGTGCATTATTCCTATCAGTAATGCTATGTAGCCTCTGCTAGCTAGCGTTACTTAATCAAAATATGTTGTTTACACCCCTATTATGTTTCCCTTTGGCTGTGGAGTTATTGACTACCAGATTAGATTATATTTCTTGGATCCCTCTACTTGGTTACCAGCTAGCATTTTTTAGTTTTCTTGTTTAAAAAGTTAGTGTTAGTAGCATCTACCTTTTTGAAGAAGAAATCTCTTTTCTTTTATGTTTTTCTGAACATAGTTGAATTCATTCTGAAATTTTTGGTTAAAAAAGTTGTTAGAGAGGATAGATAGATGTTTGAATATTTTTATGTTGAACTGCATTATTTGAATGTTTTTTTCTCAGGCGTTTGACATATATCTCCCTATAGAATAAACTCTTCATTGAATTGAATATTTAGAGCATTTTTCTGCATGGTTTTGAGTCAAAATCTCATTACATTTCATACGTCCAATCCCCCTCCGCAAGACTAATAAGAAAGTACACTAAGAATCAAGCGATAATAAAATTAATCACATAGCTTTTACTAAGATCACACCAATAGTAGTTCAGGCTAGGATTTTGGGGAAGGAGAAGTGAGAAAATCACCCAAGATCACAAAACTTGAAACTAGAGTCATTAAAAAGTGAAATCCTACTTCACGCATACTATTGGGACCACTCCACTAATACTGGAGTTAAGGGCGAGACAACACTAGTAGCTGACTTCAAGTGCATAACAGTGGGTATGTTATATATTGGTGTTCCCCTCGAGGATGTCAAAACTATATCGGGGATCTAGGTGTTCTACCCATATAGTGTACTGTCTATGACCGTGACCCCCCTAATAGTGTCTGTGATTTGAGGTATCTTTAGTTGCCAAAATTTTTAGGGACTTACACAAGGTGACTGGGGTGGGTTGCCCTGGTACCTAAAACAAACGGATCTACTCTGTCTTCGGTCTTTAGGAGGCTACTCGTCTTCACGAAAGTGCTTACACCTATTATCTGAGGTTCGGGTGAAGCTATAGAGTAATCATAACTGTATATATGAAGAAATCTATTTGTATGCTATTGTGATACTGGGTTTCATCTCCAGCAAACAATAATACTCAAACAAGGTCATACCCCTTCTAGCTGCTTGACTGATTGATTTTAGAAGTTATTTTTTCTTTTTTTAAGGTGTGTGGTTACTATCATTGAGACTTTATAATACATCACAATAATAATATGATAAAATTAAACAGGTAATCGTGGCATCCTTCGACACTCATCATCTTTATAGACAATAACAAGGTCTCCCTCCATTGACACTGGGAGAGGAGTTGACTCTCGGTGAGCTAGTGCCTTCTTTGGAAGAGCAATCTCTAGTGACAACCCATGAATTTCATATATCTCCCTATCAATAAGGAGTTGTACCTCTTTACAATCCTCCTCTCACTGACCCATTAGGGCAATTGTTAGTTTAGGTTACACCAGTGTTAGTCATGTCTTCAGTTGCACCTAAATCCATTTCGCAACCGGTGACCATAGGGTTGGTGTTGTTGGTGGCCAACTCGGTTCCACCACCATCATCCTCACCAGTTTTCCGTTCTACGCAAATGATTTAAAACCCTAGTAGCCAGTCTATACTCGGTCCCAGTAATCCAATCAACACAACCTTCAGTGGACCTTTGAACCCTTCGGGATATGCTCCTATAGTGACTATGTCGGGACCCACGGTTTCCGCTCCTGCTAGCAGGGCTACTTTGGTTCTTTTTAGCAACCCTTTCAGTTGGAATCCATTACTGAGTTCAAACCCCTTAGATATTATGCTAGGGGGTAGCTTCTCCAATACATATATGACAGGGGGCACTTCAGTACCCCTACATTCAATAGGACAAGCATGACTGCCAATTGTTAACATTGTTCCTTTGCGTGGTCAAACTTCCAGTGTAGGGTCTATGCTGATGGTCAACTATGTGAATAGAAGTATGCCACTGGCTAACTCTATCGCATCCATATGGGCAACCCAACCCCAAAACCAATTTGGGAAAGGGGGAAAATATTACACTGGAGGCAACCAAAATTTTTCACCCAGTACAACATACCCTACAAACAAAAACCATACACCCATACACCCCCACTCACTGGAAACTTTTATCAATAAATTCCTACTTATCCCATTGGTAACACATTGATGGGCGAACGCTATGATCCGAATGGTTAGCCAACACTTCCTTGGCTAGATCCGGGGGAAAACACACAATTTCCATTCTTGGCAGCTTTAGACATCCTCCATCTCTACAAATTGACCAATGATTCCATCAACCACAACCCACTCTGGCCTCCAATACCGCACACGATTTCGTCTAACATCCCTAAATTGGAAGGGAAACAAGGGGAGGATCTAGCTATGCACATCCCCACCTTTCATATATGGTATGCTTCTAACTCCATGGTGGATGATAGTATCTGGCTCAAATTTTTCCCTCGCACTCTCACAGGCAATGCTACCAAATGGTACATTGAATTACCACGTGGGGCCATTAATAATTTTGGTGACTTAGCTATGGAATTTATTAAGCAATTCCAATTACTTATTTGATATGAAAACGAAATGGAATTCTCAACCTCGCTACGCTAAGACACCACCACCCACATCTCCGATCACATTCATGAATGGAGACGTAGGCGGAGGTTAGTCAAAGCACCAATTCTGGATCATATCTTATCAAACTGGTTTTGTAAGTCACTGCTACCACCCCTTGCTAAAGACGTTTTCTTATCTGGTGGGGTCACAAAAGACCAATCCATCCGTCGTGCACAACATCTAGATCTCATATATTCTTAATCTAGCACATTGTAGGACTTACTCCCCCATGCCCCTGGCAACCCGAATCCTCCCACTACTCAATTACCCGGAGCGCATGCCAACAGCCTCGTTGGTGCAACCTCTGGAGTATCCATAAAACAACTCAGTGGGAAAACTTCCTAGCCATCTTCGGCTGCCATCGACCCTAACCAATCAATTTCTCTTCCCACAACTGAGGTAAACTCTATGCAGTCTACACAAAAACCTAGCGATAAGAACAAGAAGAATAAGAAAAATACCTCTCCTTCTGAAGAGAAGTCCAGTACTCAGAATAATCCCATTCAGAAAAAAACTGCTAAAAACGACAAAGGAAAGGAGAAACCAATGTTATTCCCTTGCAGAATTTGTGCAGAGGACCACTTGACATACAAATTTCCTCGGCTGCAGGAATGCACAGATTTTATTATGAACAAGGACTCTGTAAGGACACCTTCCATCCTTCAAAATCCCTTCCCTAATCCACAACAATAATAGAAACACAAGGTTGCAAACTTACCACAACCCCCCCAAAGGGGCAATGGTGGTACTCATCCTTCCAGTTAAGGATCATCTACCATTTATGGCATGGAGACTGTTGAACTCCAAACTTGAGCTAAAATATGTGGAAATCCAATCATTGAGGCTCAAGAACCTATTTCAAGTTCTAATCCACCGTTTCCCAACGATTTTCATATCGAAAGGCCTGCTTCTGACCCTGTGATTCGTCCCCCTAAAGGGACACTTTGACGCACAACTCATAACACCTTTGCACGTGCTTCCTAAAACTACAACATTGTATAATATTTGGAACAAGCATCGTCATCTATGTATACACTCAAAGTATTGCAAACCTTCCCAGGGCAAAGGAAAGCTCTTCTTTCGACCATTCATGGAATTGACCCCTAGGATTCTATGTTAGCCATCTTCGACATGGAAAAATTCAAACCTCACCTTTCACACTAGCTTGATTTCTAGGTTTAAGTCATGTCGAAAGGGAGGCCAATCCATCGCACTATCATAGACGAAGGTGCTTTGACCTGTGTTATGTCAACTACGTGCTGGCTCACTTTGGGTTCTCCCACTTTGTCTCCATCGTCAAAATTCTCTCAAAGCTTTTGATGGGCACACTTTCCTCCCAAAAGGCTACCTTCCTAGCCTCCCCATATCACTTAGTGGGAAATGATAACTGTGGACATAGAAGTTGTAGATCATCATCTTGATTATAATATTTTTTTGGGTCGCAGTTGGTCTTACACAGTGACTGCCATTGTCTCTTCAGTTTTCCGACTCATCATTTTTCCATGGATGGGAAGATAGTTACAGTGGATCAATTATCTTTTTACACCCTTGATTATTCCATGTTACCTAGAAGCATTGTACCCCTAGAAGGAGGTGTTCCTAACTCTTATGTCAGTGTTGGTACTGGTCTTCTAAGAGAATATTCCCTAATGGATTGTTTTCCTCTCCTACCGCCTAAGGTTCCAAACACGATTTCAATGATATTCACCATTTCAGATGGCTCTATTGTTCCATGGATCCTACCGGCGCCTTCAAAAATTGATTCCTACAGAGATCAGATGCCACTATTGCCGGCTGAGTTGGCTTATCAAGCCATCCAATAAGCATCTAAACCATCCACTGCTTTGGCTTCGACCAATAGTACCACCCTCTCGCCCATCACAGTTCCTTCTAAGGATCTCCTCGATGAAGTCCTACCTACGGACAAAGCTATTCAAGAGATCATGTCTCTATAAGAACGACCTTGGGGAGAGTTTCATTTCACTTTGATGTTTGATTTGGACGCAACCAATATTCAAATCCCATTTTCCTGACATAGATCCATCTATAGTCGAGAAAAAAATCAAGATTTATGACAATTCCAAGCCTATCTGGCAAAGGCTCCGACCAGTCCACCCTCGAAAACCAGTGTTTGTCAAGACTGAAGTCAAAAAACTCTTACACACTGGTTTCATATATCCCATTCCTCTGATGAAATGGGTATCCAATCTGAATCCTGTAGATAAGAAACAAGGCACCATCCGATTCTGTGTTGATTATTGTGATCTGAAAACTGCTTATCCAAAATAAAACTATCCTACTTCGTTCATAGATAAGATTCTCAACGATTGTGCTGGATGTGAATCTTTCTCCTTTATGGATGGCTTTTTGGGATATAACCAGATAGTGATTAAAAAGGATGACTAGCATAAAAATTCCTTCATTTGTCCTTGGGGCACATTTGCGTATCATAAACTCCCATTCGGTCTGAAGAATGCGGGAGAAACTTTTCAAAGGGATATGGACTATGCATTTAATGATATCAAACACGTTGTACAAGCTTACTTGGATGGCCTTCTGGCTCACTCCAAGAAATGAGCCCATCAACTTTTGTATCTTAAAGAAATATTTGCTCGGTGTAGGTTCTGCAACATACATCTGAATCTGCATACGCTCAAAGGAGAAGGAAACATGGAAGGAAGAAAATGACCCAGAAAAAGACCCATTTTTCTAGGGTAAGGCACCCTAGAGATAGTTAGGCCAAGTTATAATGCATCCCAACCATGCAAAGGGAGCATTAATGCCTAGGTTAATGCTCTGTCTTACCTAAAGGGAATTTTTATCCATGTTTTCATGTGAAAAGGGAAAAATCCTGCAGAAACTGACTGGAATTTCCTGCTTTTTCTCGGCATTTGTCAGTTCAAAAGCAACAAATTATGGTAAATTTTTTTTATTATATATTTCCAAACACAACTGAACATATATAGAGGGAAAAATCAAGGAAAGGCAATGAAACATCAAGATCTTTCCCAATTCGAACTAATTGAAAGGATTAGCAAGGTTTGTCCTCTCCAATTCCTATAAATTGGAGGTTTGGGCTCTTGGTCAAAGGTCAAAGGTTTGATCGTGTGTAGAGTAGAATTTCATTATTGAGTGTGAGGCTTAAGGATTGGAAAGGTTCATTGAGAACTCTTAGCCCAAGTATCATCACACTCAGAGATAGAGGAAAGAGAGAGGGGAATTGGAAGACTGAGGAGGGCTTGGTACAACCAACAATTGTAATCCTCCTTCTTATAAATTAATAGAACTGTATCTGTTTTTTCCACTTTATTTTTCAATGTCACATTTTTTGTTCATTTTTCTATGAAGCATGATGTAAATGGCTCAGATTTGCATAGTTTAATGTTGGTTATATACTTGTTTAATTGCTAGTAAGTGATACCACTTTGAAGATTACATGGGTGCTTTGTTTGGTTGTAGGATCTAGATTTGGAGCCGGGATGAAGGAATTCTACCACGCCACTTAGCGCTCTCTATAGGATCTGTTGTCCACAAAGAGGTAATCCTTCAATATCTCACTTTGTCAATTATTCATTAGTATAAACATGTGTGAAATGTCTTTGTAACTTTACAACTAATCTGACAGTATACCTCGGGCACTGAAAATCCCTGAGAGGGATATTCATCAACTAACACCCAAGCATTTTACCCCTTAGAAACTGCTAAAACAAATACCACATTAATCCCACCACAATAACTGCAAAATCTATTTATTAGTTCTTGCCCAAATCATTGAATACACTAGTGTTCCAAAGCTTAATTACACATCATCCAACCTTTTAAATTGCATATAAAATGAAAGATATAGACCAGAAAAAAATTATCCCACTCTCAGGGGTCGAATCCGTGACTTGTGGAGCTGTTCTCCAAAATCCTCAACTAGAATCCTAATGACTAGGAAAATCAACAAACTCTCCCTTTTTTGGTGAAACTGATTCACTTGACCCAAAAATACAAATTTACTTGATGTATATACCTTTATTAGCTATAATAGACATAATTAAAGTTTATTTAAAAATTTACATCAGTAACGTTTCATGAAATTTATCAACCTGTTGTAGCCGCTACAACACCACCCAAAATTTTGGGTATATTTAAAATTTCGAGTTCCCCCTCTGCTCGCTTAGGCGTTGGAGTCTTTAACCTAATCTGCAATCGACTACATCCCAATGACCTATCCCCAACCCCTCATGAGTTGTCTCGCCATCATGATCAGATGCCCTTATTGCAATCACGCCATATGTGGGGAGGATCATCCAGCGTGCACCCGAACACTCTTGTCGCAGTCACGCCGTATGCAATAAGATTGACATGCATATGTTTGAATAGAAACATGTCTTGTATCAATCATTAATAGCTCCCTCGCCATGGGTCATTAAGCAAGTTGTTTGAATACCTCTCTTATGCTCATTGGTCTCATATTTTTTATCTAGGGACACCTTTTGCGAAGAATAACTATGAACTAATTAATGTGATGTGTTTATGCAGGTCAATCCCCGACAAATAAACTCATCAATGATTTTCATGGCACTGAGGGAATAAGATTAAGCTCAATGACAAGGATTCACCCACAAGTGTGGTGAAAGAGCAAGTTAACATTTTCATAGGGATGATGATGTGTCGTGTGTTCATTCCCTCAAAGAAACAAGGAGGCACTGGGCACCAGGAAAATCTTATTGATAACACCGTTGATATTAAAAGATAAGGTTTTCTTGCGTCATTAACGGAGGTGCCATCTCAAGAACGCACATTTTGATGTTGGCAAGACAATGACGTAGCAAAAGGGTGTTTTTTAAAAACATGAAGTAAAATGTTCCAATGGTGGGTTTCCATCTATAATGAAACATTTGGAATGTATACATATATAATGGTCAAAGTTCTTTGTTTTGTTTTAAAACATAAGCGCGGTGCATGGTTGAGCAAATACATTTGGTCTTGGTGCGAATTGCAACATGGAACAAAACTTTTTAATAAACCCACCGCGGCAATGTTGTAACGTGGCACATTGGTGGTCAAAGCTGCATGGACACGCAGCCAACGTCGATAACAGTCAGAGAGTTTCGTTCAAAGCGTAGAGCCAAAGGCTCATGTATGGATGCAATTCTTCCATGATCTACGTGTGAGGTGAATGTATGGCGGTATGCAAAGGTTCAACGGTAAATGTGTGAGCAAACAAATATTGTGCAGTGGTCAAATATCATGATAAACGGTGGAACAGATGTTGCATGCACACGTTGCATGTAGCCCATATGGACGATGCGCGCAGTTTTAATTTATGATAAAGAATTCTGAGGTATATATATATATCAGGTGGTCAATTCTATGATTAAAATGGCGGATCAGGACTATGTGAAGACGCATTGCGCGGAGCCAACGTTCAAAGTCGTTTCATAGAGCCAACGTGCTATATTTACATGGAGCTAAATGAATTTTATATGCATACGTGGCAGTCAAACCATTCGACTAAAACGTAGAGCAGAACTATGTCCACACGTACAATTGGATGCTAACGTTTCAATGACGGATGTTTCAAAATATGGTAAAGTGCTGGAGTGGATATATGAAAGCGCAAGCATTACAACTAACTCATTGCGGCGTTGTGCATGATTGAGAAGATATATTGAAACGTGTTTTTAAAGCGAAGGTTCGACAGCAGGTTTTCAACTTGCGGTATTGCATTGAACGTAAATACTATAAGGTCTAAAGATGTCTCACTCATGAAAGGCTACTGCCAGTGGCGGAAGATCCAGCAAATAGACTTGCATTTGATGTTCGGGTTGTCAATTGATATGACTTCCACAGGAAACAAACCACGCTCAAATCTTATCTTTTGGCAAATCGACATATCCAGAAAATATATCGTTTTCGATCGAAGTTTACGTTAAAAGCATGGAGCTGATGTGCTGACAGTCCAAACTGCATAGATTGATTTTTCATGTGTTTGACTCAAAGTCTGCATGGAAACCGTTGTAAAAGACCATAATGTATTCGTTACAACTAAAGCATGGAATGAAAAAGCCAGCGCCATAAAAGGCATGCTGCGCTACACTTGCAAAGAGGCGGATAAGATCTGATTTTCGTAGCCTCGACAGCAATATTCCAGGAGACAATCACGCTGCAAATCTACTATTAGTAACCTGCTGCGCTGGTCACATTTAGGAACAGTCCATTATCACTGGATCAGTGTTTTGGTGGAGGCGGCAGTGTCTGCCATTACCCAGCATGAATTAAGCTGCGACAGCGTGGAAAGTGGCATGCAGTGCCATCCTGAATGCATGCACACGGATTCAGCAGTATTGGTTTTGTTATTGCAGTAGGATGCAGATCCGCCAGGGAACAGCGAAACGCTCCATCGAACTATGCAGTAACGACTGTGGAACTTTATTTCCAAAGTAAAAATCCCTCCATACAGTCGATGAGACATGTGCTATTACAGGATAAAATTTCCGCCTTGAAGGTTATATTGAAGATGCTGATTCGCTCCATACAGTAGATGATACATGTGAAAATTTCCGACTTGAAGGTTATATCGAAGATGCTGATTCGATCCATACAGTAGATGAGACATGGGCTATTACAGGGTAAAAGTTCCTCCTTAAAGATTATATCGAAGATGCTGATTCGAGGAGGTTTAGTGTTCAATGTGAAATCAGTATATTAGGAACAACTGCAAGTTAAAAGATTTTGTTGACATGACAGGAACATGTTTCAAATCCCTACCTCCAAAGAGGGCATGAAATAACTAACTCGATTCTCAATGTGTGTCCGGTAGATCGGCGTTATGGGATGTTCTTTGGAAGACTGTTTTGGTTAACATCGTGTGAATGCAGCATAGCAATGGTGCTGGTCTGCCTATGACCTGACTTGCCACCACGAAGGCAGAAGCTATTCGAAGGGCAAGAGATTTGTCGGAGTGCGTTCCTTCCAGCAACTTCACTAAAGAGCAGTTCCCTCACCTTACTTTTCACGACAGCATGCAGACTCATCAACCCCATTTCGAAGGGGCATTCCCTCAGTAAGATCTTGGCGCAAAATTTTGAACATGATGAACGTATCATTGGATCCCGGCATAGCTTTCATTGTGGAGAACAAAAGCAGCATGTTTCCCAAATCAACACTTCCGTTCCATTGGGTCTGCATTCCAAACTCAACCCATAGCTACGCTCATTGGCATTACAGTAACTGAAGAAAGGATACGGAGAAAGATTACCCTAGCCATTCTCTCCGATGATTCAGTAGTTGACCACACAGGGGTCTAAGTTGTTTTTTCATTCTTACAATTGATTAAAATGCCCTTAGCATTATTTATGTGACCTGTGTTATTTTATTGCAGGAGGAACCACTCTGTTTGCACATAAGAGCCAAGGTTTTCCTCAGCAAACAAGGATACATCTTCAAAACAAGCAGATGCTGGCGAAACTCCAAAGAACTCGCAGATCTGGCAAGGTCGCAGGTCGCACGTCTGCCAAAGTCGCGAGGTCGTAAAGCCCAGAAGGTCGCAGGTCGCAGATCTGGCGAGGTCGTAGGTCGCGTGTCTTTGATTTTTTCACCTTTTGCGACCTTGCGACCCAGCGACCTAGTCGCAAGGTCGCAAGGTCGTATATCTCTGAGTTTTCCTCATTTTGCGACCCTGCGACCCAGCGACCTAGTCGCAAGGTCGCAAGGTCACATATCTCTGGGTTTTCCGCCTTTTGCGACCTCACGACCCAGCGACCTGGTCGCAAGGTCGCAAGGTCTCATCCTCTCATTTTCTTGCAACTTGCGACCCCGCGACCCAGGCAGGTCGCAGATCGCAACAGCGGCCCAGGTCGCAGGTCACAACAGTGGCTCAGGTCGCATGTCGCAAAAAGGGACTAGATCGCAAGGCAGCCCAAACGGTCAGGAAGATGAAAGATCAAGGAAGCCTGAAGGGAAGTTTATGCATTATAAATACTCCTACGGGAGCTTGTAAAAAGGGGGCTTTTTCTGAGGGAAACTGAAGAACTACATGGCATTGTATGGAAGGATTATACTCTTACGCATATGAATATAGAGATACTTGTTAAAACACCCTATGGTTATGATGTGTTTTGTTGTGCAAACACTGTGTGTATTCCTTGTACAGTTTCAGAACATCCTATGATTAATAAAGCTGCACTCTTTATGTCATCATTTATGCGTCATGGCTATCCGTGTTGTGTCAATGATGTTCAATTTATCATTTGCTCTATTAATGAATGTTAATGAACTATTTTGTTGGCATTTCATTTTATCTTTTAGAAAGTAAAGGGATATCTCGCCATAAAGAAATATTTCTTTTGTGGTCAGACTACCTTATGTAACTTCTGCCCAATGATGTGTTGCTAATGACATCTCTTTGAGGTGTACATACTTTGTTATAATCTTGCTACGCATAGTGTTTGATTAGGGTTTAATACATCAATCCTGTATTCTGTATCATGTGAATAAGTGTATGTCCGCTGGTTCAATCAGGTTCTTTTGAGACCTAAGGGAAGGCGTCTTAAGCGGTAGCCAGACCCACACCCCGGACGGGATCCCTACTCCAAACGGTTCAAGGTCTAATTGGGACTTTCTACCGGGGAGATCCCCTACTGTTGGCCGGACAAATTTTCTCGTCAACAGAATTGGCGCTAGAAGGAGGGCCTGACCTCCGACCAGATGTTTAACGAAAAGGGGGAGGCCAGATGACAAGATGAGCCTTTAGAGCCTGTAGTTAATCTCATATCTGTAATGGCTCGTTCCCAAATCATTCTCCCGAGATGTTTGTCGGAGTTTTATGAACCTGGATACTTCATCCCCGATAAACTTATATATCGCTTGTCCCAGTTAAAATTTGATGGTGAAAATGGGGTACCTATAACCCAACACCTTTTAGATTTCTATGACTTTGGTGAGTGCTACAGAATTGAAAATGAAGGTTTCATTTGTTTTCTTTTCTTCCTCACTCTCGAAGGTCGCACTAAAAAATGGTGCTGCACATTGCCTGAAGCTTCCATCCACTCGTTTGAACAACTCGCCAGGGAATTACAGCAAGATTTTCACATGTATGATCTTCATAATGTTGTAATAAAGCTAAATGACATCAGAATGGAACCTCAGGAATCTTTAGACGAGTTTGCTATCAGATTTGTTCATTATTGTTTTGAGTTCCTTGAGAGGGATGTAAATTGGGAATGTTTAAGTAAACAGTTCAAGTATGTGATTCTTGCTTCCCTTGAACAATTCCAGTTAGATCCCAGTGTGCCCTATGACAACCCGCAAGTAAACAGCTGTTCTGACTTTGAGTCTTTCACGTACCATGTCGAATCAGAGTTTAAACACCCCAGTGGCTCATTACCTCTCTCGGTTCATGACACCTACCCCGAGCCCACTCGATGTCTCCCGGGAGTTAGTCCTGAATCTGGTTCACATTCAAATTATGAATCTTGTTCATATTTGGATTATGAATCTGGTTCATATTCGGATGATGAATCCAGTTCAGATTCGGGCGACGAATCTGGTTCACGTTTAGATTACGAATCCGGTTCAGATTCGGATAATGAATCTAGCTCACATTCAGACTATGAATCTGGTTTACATACGTATTATGAATCGACTCCTACCCCGCATAAATTTTATTCCCTTACAAGGCCTGTCAAATCATTGTGTCCTTTGAACGACACTAATGTGCGTGTTGAAAAGCCTCGTGTGGTTAACGCCCCTGCGATTCAATCTTTTCGTTCATTATTTCCTAGTTTGTTTCTCGATCCCGCCACACCAGTAATTTCTTCGAGACATTCAAAATTGCCTTATACTGGTATTGGCGACAATCATAAGCACGTAGATAGTGTTTCACAATCACAGTCCAAAATCAATGAATCTGTTACATCTGACTTTTCTCACTTGGGATCTTTAGATAGCCATAGGAGTGATTCCCCGTCTGAAAAACTTCAAGATGTTCCCTTTGTTGATCCATCCCAGTCGGTAACTCTCGGGGATCCTGACATCTTAGGTACCCATTTCGAACAAATCAATGATTACAGTGATCCCTGCTTATCTGAAAACATGTTCAATCATACCATCGAGGACTATCACTCGGATCTCTTGGCTGACCCTATGAGGACACCTGAATTCAATGATTCTCTTTCAAAAGATTCAAATACCCACCAAAAAATCGAAACGCTTCAGCTTCCGCCGACCGTTTCTGAAATGACAATTCCCCAGTACCATGCTCCTTCCAGCATAAACTCGTCGAATTCACCCCATCCTGGAAAATATGGAGAATCCGACATTTTGATTTATCAATCTGTCAGTGCGCAAACATTTGACCAAATTGATACAAAGCCTACTGACATCTTTCAAATCACTGCAGTTGACAATCATGCCCATTCGCTTGTTGATCTTGCCAAGTAGTCAAAGTTGGAAAACCCCTTGCCCAAAGGTCCAGAGTTTGTGCAAAGCAATGAGGAATTTCAGGCTCCTTTAAACGTGGATTCAGATCCCCATACCTTTAACCAAACCCAGGAGCAACCCCGGACTAGGGTTTTCGAAACTAGAATTTCTACGCTTGGAGGTGCATGCATCTATAATTAGCCTGGCACTTGCGTATTGTTTCCATTCCATAAAACTGATGGTCCCCAACACCATGATGAGATTGTCAATCAAGTCAACCAACCCCTTTCGGTGAATGTGCTTTCAAATAGGAATTGGCTTACCCATCACCCCTCAAATCCAGGATCATGCATGAATGATTTTATGTCATTTATCAATAATGTTGAGTTTCAAGAACAGATTGAGGTATATCAAGATGAGAGCGGGAATCAGCCTGCACAATCTGTTTCGGCATGTTCTTTGGTAGGTATCTATGATCGTCTTGCCGTTGCACCGGCTCCTCAGGTAAGTTTTGTTGCTACTGCACTTTTTTGGATACTAGCTCTGATCCTGACCATGCTTTTCCTTGCAGGTCGGGAACTAATGTGGTGGCTGCATTGGAAAACTGATTTTACCTAACCCGATCGCATCATTGGTTAACTAGGGTTTAGGTGTAGGCTAGCTAGGACCTGCAATAAAAATTTTAGTTCAAAGTTAATTAGGTTTACTTGCCAAATTTTTTACTTCATAGGTTAAAAGTTTGTTTTGTTGTTTTGTTTACGATAAATATCTTAGGCAACATCATGTTACAAGTATCTTCCTTCATTTCCTCTTCAGTTGCTTGTTGCTGCATAAATAATCATTGCTTGTATTACGCCTCTTTGCCACCTACAACTGGTTGATCGTTCTCACACATGGCGTTGCATTGCATCTTAAGCATTTCCTATTTCATTGCGTCGTACTCTTTCTTCCCCACATCATTTCTGTCATGTCGCCTGCCGCTGCACAAGCCCTCATTGCAACCCTATCACCTTGCAGTCTTGTTTTGCCCTGATTGCTGAAGCAGTAACCCCATTGTTTTGTGTGAGGTTGTGGTGGCTATCTCAAGAGGCAGCTTTCTCTTAGGACCAGTCATCGAAGTCGCATTATTAACAAGATGCCTATGAGTCTAAACCTATTATGTGGGGAGATATGAGCCGGTTGTCTGTGGGAGACCTGATGAGTTGAAATGGCCCATACCCGTAAGCCTTAGCCTTGTGCCCAACATAGTCTTGGACGTTTTAATGTGTTGTTCTGCGCACTGCGCCTATTGTGGTGAATGGGATGTGAAGGTTTGGCATGAGGGCAAACCCAAATCAGGATATCTTTCAGTTTCTGTAACACAAGAAACAACCTCTCTTGCTCGTAAAATAAGTCGGGATCCCTCATCCGCCCATGAAAAATAAGTGCCATGAGCACATGAAAATAAGTGCCACGAGCACATGAAAATAAGTGCTGTAAGCACATGAAACAAATAAGGGTAAAGGATCGAGAAATGCTTCCTACGCAGAGAGGTAATGCAACAACTCCGCCGGGGTACTGACCAGGCTCGCTGGCAGCGGAGCAACGTTTGTGATTTCTTGAAGTGACTCCGCCGGGGTACTGTCCAGGCGTGCTGGCAGCGGAGCAACACCAGAAACTTACTTTAAAAAATCCTGAAAATAATAAGCCCACTGCTTTGCTCTTCACATCATCAACAAGCTAGTGGCGTCTGTGAGCTTTCTCTTTGATGTGTTTCTGATTAACGGGACTTAGTTGAGGCACAAGGATTAGGCATACCTGTAAAGGGCCAAAGTAATACAAAGGGTACCCACGGAACTGGTTCAATATTCCCTTGCATCATTATCCGGACTCAGACTATTGTGGTGATGTTGACAGAGATGCTGGATTCTACCAGTGGTTCGCCATTTGTTGTAGCTGCTACAACACCACCCAAAATTTTGGGTATATTTAAAATTTCGGGTTCCCCCTCTGCTCGCTTAGGCATTGGAGTCTTTAACCTGATCTGCAATCGACTACATCCCAATGACCTATCCCCAACCCCTCATGAGTTGTCTCGCCATCATGATCAGATGTCCTTATTGCAATCACGCCATATGTGGGGAGGATCATCCAGCGTGCGCCCGAACACTCTTGTCGCAGTCACGCCGTATGCAATAAGATTGACATGCATATGTTTGAATAGAAACATGTCTTGTATCGATCATTAATAGCTCCCTCGCCATGGGTCATTAAGCAAGTTGTTTGAATACCTCTCTTATGCTCATTGGTCTCATATTTTTTATCTATGGACACCTTTTGCGAAGAATAACTATGAACTAATTAATGTGATGTGTTTATGCAGGTAAATCCATGACAAATAAACTCATCAATTATTTTCATGGCACTGAGGGAATAAGATTAAGCTCAATGACAAGGATGCACCCACAAGTGTGGTGAAAGAGCAAGTTAACATTTTCAGAGGGATGATGATGTGTCATGTGTTCATTCCCTCAAAGAAACTAGGAGGCACTGGGCACCAGGAAAATATTATTGATAACACCGTTGATATTAAAAGATAAGGTTTTCTCGCATCATTAACGGAGGTGCCATCTCAAGAACGCACATTTTGATGTTGGCAAGACAATGACACAGCAAAAGAGTGTTTTTTAAAAACATGAAGTAAAATGTTCCAATGGTGGGTTTCCATCTATAATGAAACATTTTGAACGTATACATATATAACGGTCAAAGTTCTTTGTTTTGTTTTAAAACATAAGCGCGGTGCATGGTTGAGAAAATACATTTGGTCTTGGTGCGAATTGCAACATGGAACAAAATTTTTTAATAAACCCACCGCGGCAACGTTGTAACGTGGCGCATTGGTGGTCAAAGATGCATGGACACGCAGCCAACGTCGATAACAGTCAGAGAGTTTCGTTCAAAGTGTGGAGCCAAAGGCTCATGTATGGACGCAATTCTTCCATGATCTACGTGTGAGGTGAATGTATAGCGGTATGCAAAGGTTCAACGGTAAATGTGTGAGCAAACGAATATTGTGCAGTGGTCAAATATCATGATAAACGGTGGAATAGATGTTGCGTGCACACGTTGCATGTAGCCCATATGGACGATGTGCGCAGTTTTAATTTATGTTAAAGCATTCTGAGGTATATATATATCAGGTGGTCAATTCTATGATTAAAATGGCGGATCAGGACTATGTGAAGACGCGTTGTGCGGAGCCAATGTTCAAAGTCGTTTCATAGAGCCAACGTGCTATATTTACATGGAGCCAAATGAATTTTATATGCATACGTGGCAGTCAAACCATTCGACTAAAACGTAGAGCAGAACTATGTCCACACGTACAATTGGACGCTAACGTTTCAATGACGGATGTTTCAAAATATGGTAAAGCGCTGGAGTGGATATATGAAAGCGCAAGCATTACAACTAACTCATTGCGGCGTTGTGCATGATTGAGAAGATATATTGAAACTTGTTTTTAAAGCGAAGGTTCGACAGCAGGTTTTCAACTTGCGGTATTGCATTGAACGTAAATACTATAAGGTCTGAAGATGTCTCACTCATGAAAGGCTACTGCCAGTGGCGGAAGATCCAGCAAATAGACTTGCATTTGATGTTCGGGTTGTCAATTGATATGACTTCCACAAGAAACAAACCACGCTCAAATCTTATCTTTTGGAAAATCGACATATCCAGAAAATATATCGTTTTCGATCGAAGTTTACGTTAAAAGCATGGAGCTGATGTGCTGACAGTCCAAACTGCATAGATTGATTTTTCACGTGTTTGACTCAAAGTCTGCGTGGCAACCGTTGTAAAAGACCATAATGTATTCGTTACAACTAAAGCATGGACCGAAAAAGCCAGCGCCATAAAAGGCATGCTGCGCTACACTTGTAGAGAGGTGGATAAGATCTGATTTTCGCAGCCTCGACAGCAATATTCCAGGAGACAATCACGCTAAAAATCTACTATTAGTAACCTGCTGCGCTGGTCACATTTAGGAACAGTCCATTATCACTGGATCAATGTTTCGGTGGAGGCGGCAGTGTCTGCCATTACCCAGCGTGAATTAAGCTGCGACAGCGTGGAAAGTGGCATGCAGTGCCATCCTGAATGCATGCACATGGATTCAGCTGTATTGGTTTTGTTATTGCAGTAGGATGCAGATCCGCCAGGGAACAGCGAAACACTCCATCGAACTATGCAGTAACGACTGTGGAACTTTATTTCCAAAGTAAAAATCCCTCCATACAGTCGATGAGACATGTGCTATTACAGGATAAAATTTCTGCCTTGAAGGTTATATCAAAGATGCTGATTCGCTCCATACAGTAGATGATACATGTGAAAATTTCCGACTTGAAGGTTATATTGAAGATGCTGATTCGATCCATACAGTAGATGAGACATGGGCTATTACAGGGTAAAAGTTCCTCCTTGAAGATTATATCGAAGATGCTGATTCGTGGAGGTTTAGTGTTCAATGTGAAATCAGTATATTAGGAACAGCTGCAAGTTAAAAGATTTTGTTGACATGACAGGAACATGTTTCAAATCCCTGCCTCCAAAGAGGGCGTGAAATAACTAACTCGATTCTCAATGTGTGTCTGGTAGATCGGCGTTATGGGATGTTCTTTGGAAGACTGTTTTGGTTAACATCGTGTGAATGCAGCATAGCAATGGTGCTGGTCTGCCTATGACCTGACTTGCCACCACGAAGGCAGAAGCTATTCGAAGGGCAAGAGATTTGTCGGAGTGCGTTCCTTCCGGAAACTTCACTAAGGAGCAGCGCCCTCACCTTACTTGTCACGACAGCATGGAGACTCATCAACCCCATTTCGAAGGGGCATTCCCTCAGTAAGATCTTGGCGCAAACTTTCGAACATGATGAACGTATCATTGGAGCCCGGCATAGCTTTCGTTGTGGAGAACACAAGCAGCATGTTGCCCAAATCAACACTTCCGTTCCATTGGGTCTGCATTCCAAACTCAGCCCATAGCTACGCTCATTGGTATTACGGTAACTGAAGAAAGGATACGGAGAAATATTACCCTAGCCATTCTCTCCGATGATTCAGTAGTTGACCACACAGGGGTCTAAGTTGTTTTTTCATTCTTACAATTGATTAAAATGCCCTTAGCATTATTTATGTGACCTGTGTTATTTTATTGCAGGAGGAGCCACTCTGTTTGCACATAAGAGCCAAGGTTTTCCTCAGCAAGCAAGGAGACATCTTCAAAACAAGCAGATGCTGGCGAAACTCCAAAGAACTTGCAGATCTGGCGAGGTCGCAGGTCGCACGTCTGCCAAAGTCGCGAGGTCACAAAGCCCAGAAGGTCGCAGGTCGTAGATCTGGCGAGGTCACAGGTCGTGTGTCTTTGATTTTTTCGCCTTTTTCGACCCTGCGACCTAGCGACCTAGTCGCAAGGTCGCATATCTCTGAGTTTTCCTCATTTTGCAACCCTGCGACCCAGCGACCTAGTCGCAAGGTCGCAAGGTCGCATATCTCTGGGTTTTCCGCCTTTTGCGACCTCGCGACCCAGTGACCTGGTCACAAGGTCGCAAGGTCGCATCCTCTCATTTTCTTGCAACTTGCGACCCCGCGACCCAGGAAGGTCGCAGATCGCAACAGCGGCCCAGGTCGCAGGTCGCAACAGTGGCTCAGGTCGCATGTCGAAAAAAGGGACTAGGTTGCAAGGTAGCCCAACGGTCAGGAAGATGAAAGATCAAGGAAGCCCAAAGGGCAGTTTCTGCATTATAAATACTCCTACGAGAGCTTGTAAAAAGGGGGCTTTTTCTGAGGGAAACTGAAGAACTACATGGCATTGTATGGAAGGATTATACTCTTACGCATATGAATATAGAGATACTTGTTAAAACACCCTATGGTTATGATGTGTTTTGTTGTGCAAACACTGTGTGTATTCTTGTACAGTTTCAGAACATCCTATGATTAATGAAGCTGCACTCTTTATGTCATCATTTATGCGTCATGGCTATCTGTGTTGTGTCAATGATGTTCAATTTATCATTTGCTCTATTAATGAATGTTAATGAACTATTTTGTTAGCATTTCGTTTTATCTTTTAGAAAGTAAAGGGATATCTCGCCATAAAGAACTATTTCTTTTGTGGTCAGACTACCTTATAAGCATTACCCCCAAAGATGTGTTGCTAATGACATCTCCTGAGGTGTACATGCTTTATTTATAATCTTGCTACGCATAGTGTTTGATTCGGGTTTAATACATCAATCCTGTATTCTGTATCATGTGAATAAGTGTATGTCCGCTGGTTCAATCAGGTTCTTTTGAGACCTAAGGGAAGGCGTCTTAAGCAGTAGCCGGACCCACACCCCGGACGGGATCCCTACTCCAAACGGTTCAAGGTCTAATTGGGACTTTCTACCGGGGAGATCCCCTACTGTTGGCCGGACAAATTTTCCCGTCAACACAACCAACTGAGAAAAACTAGAAATTTTGAAGATAACAGGCAAACTAGAAAAAGCACAGTGTGTCCCTGAGAAAATCGCAGCGTGACCTTCTAGCTTATTTTTGACTGCCTTGCTGAAGTCCAAATTGAGCTCAAGCTAGCTCATTGGAAGTTTTTTCCTGTCTAGTTGTCTAAAATTTCCTTAAGCAGTGAAAATGATGGAGTTAAGCCCCTGGAAAAACCACTTTTTCCAAAACTGGTAAAAAAGCCTAGCGTGTAGCTGAAAAAACTGGTAGAAAGGTGTTTTTTTATTATTTTTTATAGATTTTCCACCTATCAAAAGCTGAGATTTTTTTTTTTGAGGAGTCAAAATGCGATATAGAAGCTGATATCTATCCATCCCAACTGAATTTGCATCATTTTAAGGCCTAAAGAAAAAGTGCATCGTTGCCCATGCTGCGCTTTTTACAGTTAGACTATGCAAAAGCTAGTGAAATTTGGCCAAAATGTAAAAAAAAAAAGCCAAAAACTTCTTCAAAACTTTCAAAATTGTTGTGTAAGTTCCAAATTATGTTTTCTATGCAATCAATGATGCATCATCTAGGAAATGTATTTTTCCCCTCTTCTTCTTGGTGATTAGAGTTTCTTTTAGCTTGTTTTGCATTTGCCTATATTTGATATTGCAAACCTTGTTTCTACTATAGTAGTGGTGGGCCATGTGCCTCATCATCTTATTATCCATGTGAGCTTTGTGAAGGAGCTTCTCTAGACGTGTGTTTAATCTATCAATCCAAACTTCCCTATCTTCATTGATTTCCATGGAAATCTTCTCCTAAAAAGTGAGTTCTTCTACAAGAAGTGCCTCCTATGGTCTTTCTAGCCACAATGTTCTTTTTAGGCCCCTTGTTCTTGGTATTTTCCTTTCTATATTTTCTTCATTCTCATCATAATTATCATGCTCAATCACTACTTTTCCTTTCAATTTTATCCTAGTAGCCTCAAACAGGTCCTTTTCCAAGAGTATTTTCTTTTTCTTTAATTGTTTGTTCTCTTGCTCAAGGGAGGAGATAAAAAACTTGGACCTTGCCAAATTGACTTGTAGCTCTATTATTTTGGAATATTTTTGTTTGATGACTAGGTTTAGGGTTTCCTATTCATCTTGGGACTCTAAGTCCACCATATCAATGTGATGGTGAAGGGTTTCTTTCTCTTGGACAACTGTCTCCTACTGCTTATAATATCCATGCATTGTTGATGTAGAAGGAAATGACCCTTCCACAATTTATGGAGAAAACACTTTCCTATTTCCTCTTTGATAAGTTCTGACCTATTTGTCTTGTTTTATCTTCTTAACTGCATCCCTACTAGATGACCCAACTTCTGTTTGTGTAACTGGTCCTGATGGTGGAATAGGTCTAGCAGGCTGGTTGGATGGAGATGTGAAGACCTCTGCCTCAATAAAATTTTCCCATGCAATGTTCAGTTGTTTGAGATGGTGAAGAACAATGATTTTGATAAGTGAGTGATGGAAAATATTGTTCATTTAGAGCTCATATACTCTGTGTTGTACCTTGTAGGCCATGTTGTCAATACTCCTATACAAATAATAGGGAATGTTGAGAAGGTTTACCCTAGTGAAATGAATGAGTAATATGATGTGATAATTGTATATTCTAGAGAATATTCTCTCACAAGTGAAATAATTCATTATTATTTTAATCATGGGAGCAAACCTATCAAGTAGCTGGCCAAAAGGGAACATTTCCTTGATGTTATCTTTGTATGGTGCTTTGAGGTAGGGTTGATACACTTAGACATTCAATTCCTAAGTTTTGAACCACTTTTCACCTACATTAGGTATCCTTGTTGCTTCTACAATAATATCTGTTGAAATGGTGAATGTCACCCCTACAATGGTGACATGGTCTTTCTAGAGGTTTGTGATGAATATTCTAATCAAATCTCAATGACTTTGCACTCTTTGGACCATTTCACAAAACTCAAAAAAACCTACATGTTGGAAGAATTTGACTGCTGCTAGGGGTGTTGACATCAACTCCCTGGTGTTTGATGGCTCAAACCTTGAGATTCTACCTCCATTGTTGTAGGTCTTTCTCTCTTCCTCTATGGTGTTTAGTTTGCTAGAAACCATATGGGAGAGGGGTAAGGAAAAGGGAATGGGATAATGGTTTTAGGGAGTTGGGATAGGTGTGGGAAAAATTATCGAAGGGTGTAGGGGAGTTAGGGACCTTAGGGAGGTGGAGGGGAGTTAAAATAACAAGGGAAATGGGCTAGGGATTTTAATTACAGGGATATAGTTTAGCTTCCTAGAAAAGTGCAACATAGGGGTAGGGTTTTAGGGAATAGGATTTAGAAGATGAAATTGAGATGGGAATTAGGGTCTTAGGGATTATTTTAGATGTAAAGTAGTTAGGGTAAGGAGCCTAGGGTTTGTAGGATAGTAAAATAGTGTATACCATAAAGCAAAGTGATTTTGAGAAAAGCCCAACGATGGAGGGATGAATTATTTCTTGACCATAATCATGAAAGAACTGATGAAAGGTGTAGTGAAATGGATACACTTACTTATTTTTGAAGACCGTAGCAGAGTTTTTAATAAACCCTTTGCAATCGCTCTTCACCTCCAATGTAAAAAACACAACTTCACTAGACAAAGCACATTTTTCTCCAAAAAAGCGCAACGCCTTAAGGAAAAGCACAACGCTAAATAGAAAAGCACCACACCTTAAGGAAAAGCGCATCACTGCACCAGAACTTCAATTTATTGAAGTAAAAATTTGAATTTGGCAAGTTGGGAGCTCAATGTTGAAGAGTAAGAATTAATGTCTTTTGGTATTTTAGGGCCTTTTAAATTTGGACTAAAATCATTAAATGATCATGGACCCACATTTTCATTTTCAAAATTAACCTTTCATTTTATTTTTGCTGGAACCTTGAAACTTGATTATTTTAACTTTGAAATTTTTGTGGCTTTGGAACATTGAACTTCTTCTTGGAACCTTGAACATTTTTTGGTGGAATTTGAGCATTTGCAGCTACTTGGAACTCTGAAGTATTTATTACAAATTAAGAACATAAATTTACATATTTTCTTTGAAATCAAATTTATTGATTAAATTACTTTATTGTCACTCCACTTGCTTGAATTTATGCATGGAATGATGGTTTGATGACCTTGGAACCCTAAAGACCTAATAGAGACTCTAGACTGAATGAAACCATGATAAATATCACTGTAATGATGATGAAATGAACAAGAAATTAGTAAAACTTTGGGAGTAAAAAATATACCTAGATCTACATCCAGTGACTAAATTTTTGCACGATGGCCTAATGAAATGACAAAAAATTGACTTGAGGACCCTATTATAACATGATAAGAGTCCATTTGATCACTGGTGATAGGATGCAAAAACTAACACTAACACAAGGTTTGATGAATTCTATTTTCAAACCCTTCCTTAGAAAAATTGTGTTATTATTGTTTGATGATATACTAATGTACAACAAGCCTTGGAAGGATCATGTTAAACATGTTGAGAGGGTTCTCAAACTACTGGAGGAGAAACAATTATATGCAAAAACCTCCAAATGTTTCTTTGGAGTACAGAAGGTGGAATATTTGTGTCATACTGTATCTCATGATGGTGTTAAGGTAGACCCTGACAAAATTAAATCCTTTAAGGAATGGAAAATCCACACAACCATAAAGAATATTTGAGGATTTCTCAGGTTGACAAGGTATTATCGCAAGTTTGTTAGGATTTATGGGATAATAACAAAAACTCTAACAACATTACTGAATAAAGATGCATTTTCTTGGAATCCATAAGCAACTAAGGCCTCTTAACATCTTAAAGAGGCAATATGGCAAGCACCGGTCTTAGCTACGCCAAACTTCACGAAAAACTTTATTGTGTAATTTGATGCCTCAAGACATGGAATTCGTGTTGTTTTAATGCAAGAAGCAACACCCATTGATTTTTAAATTCGTTCAATCAAAGGAAAGTATTTACAAAAACATATTTATGAGAAGGAAATGTTGGTAATACTACATGCATTAAAGCAATGGAAACCTTATCTAATGGGAAGACACTTCAATGTAAAAAAAAAGATCATGAAAGTCTTAAATAATTTTTAGAACAAATATTGTATTCAAAAGAGCAGAAAAATGGGTCACAAATATGTTGGGTTATGACTTTGAAAGCATATTCAAAAGAGGGAAACAAAATGTTGTTGCAAATGCACTCTTAAGAAAGGATGAATATGTGGAAGAATTTCTTTGTGTCATTTCTATTATCCAGCCGGATTGGAAGAATGATGAATAAATGAGGACAATCATTCAAAAGTTGCATGAATATCCCAGTACATTTGATACATTTAGCTGGAAAAATGATTCATTATGGTACAAAGATCGCTTATATCTTTGTAAAAATTCCAAACTCAAACAAAATATTATTTTGGAATTACACAACTCTCCCCTAAGAGGGCACTCAGGATTTTTAAAACTTACCAAAGGGTCAAGATGGTTTTTTTGGGATTTCCTTAAATCTGATATTTAAAATTTGTGGTTGAATGTTTGGTTTTCCAGCAGAATAAGTGGAGACAATTAAGACCCTGGTTCTATTACAACATTTAGCCATTCCAAGTAAACTTTGGGAGGAATTTTCAATGGATTTTATCACAGGTTTACCCAAGTCTGAAGGAAAGAGTGGCATGATGGTGATAGTTGATAGATTTACCAGGTATCCATACATTTGTGCATTATATCATCCATTTAAAGCTAGTACAATTGCTACTACATTTATGGAAACAATTCAAAAGCTACATGGAAAACCAAAGATTATTGTAAGTGACAGAGATCCCAATTTCACGGGAATTTTTTGGACTGAATTATTTTATTGTCTCAGTAATAAACTAGCTCATAGCTCATCTTCTCATTCTCAATATGATGGGAATACTGAGATATTTAAAAAATGTTTGGAAGGATATCTTCATTTATTTGTATATGATAAAAAGACACAATGGGTCAAGTGGTTACCTCTCGCTGAATGGTGATATAACATTTCCTTCCATACTGCAGCAAAAATCACCCCATTTATAGCACTTTATGGATATCATCCATCGTCCATCACATCATCTTTAAGAGAAAATTCTAAGGTTCAAGCAATGGAACATCACATTGGGCATCAACAACATGTTCTCCAACTCTTAAAGGATAACCTCACTTTGGCGTAGAATCAAATGAAATAGTAGGAGGATCAACATTGCAGTGAAAGAAGTTTTGATGTAGATGACCGGGTATTTTTACGGCTGCAACCATACAAACAAATTTCCCTCAAGCAAGCTAAGAAGGATAATAAATTATTACCAAAGTACTATGGTCCTTACAAGGTGTTTCAAAATATTGGTACTATGGCATACAAATTGGAGCTTCCTTTATCTTCTCAAGTGCAGCCAGTTTTCCATGTTTCATGCTTAAAGAAGGTTATAGGTGAAAAAATCCCAGTTCAAACAATATTTCCAAAACTTGATAAGGAAGGAAAATCATATTGGAACCGAAAGCAGTCATAGAAATAAGAACCTGATAGCTACACAAATGATCAATTTCAGAGTATCTCATCAAATGGAAGTACTTACCTGTTGAAGATTCCACATGGGAGGATGAGAATTTTATATAGAAGCATCCAAAACTGATCAATCATTGAGGACAACACTTTTTTTAAGGATATGGGCAGGTTAGGTCCCCATAATACTATTTTAGCCCCTTATTTTATTGTTAGTGCACCCCCTTAATTTTATTTTTGTGCCCATGTAGTCCCCATATTTTTATTATTGTGCCCCATAGAAGCCCACTATTGTCACCCCTTAACTCCTATATATATAAAGGAGGTGTTTTCATCTAATTCATCGAATAATTTCTCATTTTTGTAATGTAAAGGAGGTTTCCCCCTGAAGAGGATATTTTTGAAGTCGTTTATCTATTATTTATATGTTTTTGTGAGATGGCTGCATAGATTTGATGAAATGGTTTTCTCATACTTCGGTTGAGGTGGCTTCCCAGATGGATTTGAAGCTGAGTGGGGTGGTTGTACGAAATGAAAAATGGATGGCCTAATGGTCCTTGAATTGGAATATGGATCACGGTAAATCCACTAACCTAGTAACCCTTGAGCCAGACTATGGGTTGCAATAAAGACAGATTGTGTGCCTCGGTGGCCCTAGAAATCCTTGGTGAATGGAAAGATATACGGTAAATCCAAGAGGTGGATTTATCTCCGTTGGGCCTAGTAGTATCGATATGGGATGTACGGTAAATATTAGAGAGTGGAACTCAGTGTAGGGCCTAGTGATCCCTGGATCACATTGTGGATTACAGTAAATAATGTGAGGCTAGGAGGCAGTCAAATTCCTCATGGTGTAGGTGAAGAACTCTGGTATCATTCATGCTTGTTTGGTTCTTTTGGTTGGTTATGAATCCCACATTCATGCTTGGAATATGACATAGGGGTGATTGTATGAAGAGAGAATTGGCTTAAAAAATCTATAGTCCAGTGGAACATGGTTGTCCCATCCCTAGTTGGTTAATATATTCATTAATGATAAATCCATTTCCTTTGTATTTAATGTGTAAATGTACCAATTTATATGTGAATTATATTGTTTTTGTATCCATGGTATTTTTTTTATTATTATGTTGTTTATAAGCATGTATTTTAACAATGATGATGTGTGGCTCTCCCCATGTTTTTACTTGTAAATGAATGCACAATGTATCTATGGTCAAATAGGTTTTATTGTAGCTTATGATGTAGGGGAGCAATGCTTCTTAGCGATTCTTAGATAAGTATGATACCCCTATGCTCAGTTATGTTGTTTATACCTATAGCTTTCATGTTTGTGACATGTTTGAAAAAATTCATGTCATGGCTAGGAGGGTTCCATATGAGTTTTTATTGATGTGATTCCTTCCTATCATTGTCCTATTTTTATTTATCATCTCTGAACTTTTCATGAACTTCTAGGAAGAGCACTGGGTTCTGAGCTTGAAAAGGTGGCTAAAATATTGTGGAAGCTGACATAGAACTGAGGAATTGAGTCCCTAGATGCTAGCATGCAGTGTTATGCCTTTGTCTATAGCCTCCTGGATGCTGGCTTGCAAGCCTGTGCCTGTGCCAATGGCTCAAAGAGATCAAAAGGTCAGTGTGACCTAGGGATAAGAGGCCTCAAAGATTGGGATACCTATTGGGGGTGATGTTGTTGCTATACAAGTTTTGTATGTTGTGCTTCCATTGGTTCCACTTTTTCAAGGTCACCTAGGAGGTTGAATCTCATTATAGTAGCCTCTTGTTGCATGTTTACCCCAGTTGGTCAGTTACTTGGGTAGATGTGAGAGGAGGGTGTTACACCTATATACAAAAAGGGTCTTATTGGTCATTCATTGACCACTTCCACACTCATCACCATGATTTTCATCATGTAAGTTGATATTTTTCCTCTTATTAGAAGGATCTCAATATTTTTATTTTTGGGCATGCTTTTCTTCTTTTAGGACTACACAAAGAACAACATTCTCATAATTTATTTTTCCACAATAAATTATCACACTTACAAATATATACTTTATAATATAAACCAATAAAACTTACCATAGATGATATAATCAATTGCAAGTATGATTCCCTCTTTCACATCCAAATATCTTTGTTATACCACTGTATAACAATTACAAGAGTTAAACATGGAAATTAAAATAAAAAATTCCTAAAAAAAATTCAATTCATAATATGGGTGTTGAGAAATATAAGGCATTAGGATTAGGTAATTTCTCTTGTAATGATAACTTCTTGTGAATTTTTTTTTTTTCTTTAGACTAGGTTCTTCTCTTGACCGAGATTATTATAGTTTTCTTCTTCATCAAATAGTTACCAAATCATAAACATTAAGGAGACCAGGGACATGGAATTTAGGCGATCAACCAGGGCCAAAACCTCTCGAACTTGAGAGGAAAAACCCAAACGAATTCTCATTCTTATATAAAATTTAGTTAATTAATACCAATACTAAGACCCTTGACACAAAAAAATTTCCAAGACCAAGTCACAATACTCTTCTTCACTGCTTCTTCTTCTTACCCAAGTCAAAAGTAGTCAAATTTCTTTCCTTCTCTTGATTTTCGGCTACCTTTCAGATCTCGGCCTTTTGGATGAAGTCTACAATTCTTGGCCTCCTCAGAAAGCCTAGTTGTAACACGTGTGAGATATTTTATTTCTTTAATTCCTTAGCTCTAGATGAAGATCCTTTCCTCTTCAATTTGGCTTAAAAATCAACTTGTTTCCTTCCTTGATCTCCCTCCTAGTGAGACTGTTATATCTCATCTCATCTCTTCCTACAATAGTTAATATCAATTCCTCACACATGTGGAGTGTATTTACCCAAAAATAATCAGAAAAATGTCTCAGTGATGTTCCTCCTTCCTTCTCCTGGTTGTGATTCTCTTCTCTTGTGATCTTCACATTTTTACTTGGTTCAGATTGCTTGACCAAATTTCCTTCCAAATGATGTCAATTTCTGCTATATATAGTGGATTTTCCATGAGATATAGGTTGACTTGATCTTATGCCTAGGATGACATGCCCTTCTGGAGTCATACTAATTCCCTTTTGTGGGTTGACTTCAAGGGGTGTTTGTGACAAGGTATTGGAGGGTTAATGACTCGACCAACTTGTATTTTTACATTGTGTAAAATACCCAAATGGGTCTTCAGTACATGAAATTGACTCAATAGAATTTATGAATTTATGAACAAACCTACTAGCTCTCAATGGGAGCTTCAACTATAAAAATAAAATTCCTTGAGAATGAAAACCATGATTCAAGAAATAAAAAATAAATTTGTTTTCTTCTTTACATCAAATACATAAAATCATGATTACACATGTCATTATGAAGAGCTGCACCTAGTTACACTTTTAAACACTCCCTCTTAACTAGGGAGGTATTGGCATAATCTAAACTACGTACTTAGAAATTCTTAATCTAAAGAATTTCATATGAAGAGTCAGATTGGTAATCCATATGTATAGAATCATATCAACCAACATTGTCACATAGCAAGGCCTTGACTAACAACTCTATCTCTTCACAAGACCAGAGCACAATGTTGGCGAGACCAATGATTTATAGACACCCTCATCATTGTCTCTCTCATAACATACCCCACTTGGTTTCACTCAAATTATGTTCCATCAGGACTACTCTTTTGTTAGATTCCCACTCAAAGAATATCATTCCTCTATGACTACTCTTATTTTGGATTCCCTACCACATCCTCAAAGAGAATTAGATGCATGTTTCTTACCAAATCCTCCATTTTTTCTTCCCAGGTGAAGGAAAGAATGATGTTTCTATCTCTCCCTCTCAATCTGAGGGATGACATACCTATTCCATTGAGGGTGTTAGGGTCCTATAGTCTAGGAATCATAGTGTTTTCATATCTTACTTTTTCAATCTCTAGGTATATTTGTAACATTTAGCCTATGAATCACAAGGTGTCATAGTCTAAAGGTTTCTATATGAAATAGTTTGTGTGTTTCACAGACTGTCATCCCCATTTTAAAGGTTCATGTCATAAAGAGGTATTTGAATCTAAGGTTGAATTTTGTGAAAGTATCAAGTATAATTTTTTTATGAAACCAACTCCCAAAATAGAAGAAAAGAGAGATCAACGCCTTAAAAATTAGCCACTTCAAGGGGGAAAAATCTTTACATTACATAAATGAACAATTATTGAATGATACAAATGAAAAAAACCTCATTTCTATATATAGGAATCCATGGGGTCACAATATAATCCTAGCTGACATAAAAATAATAATGTAAGGGCACAACAATAATAGTAGTGGCTTTTTATGGGGCACAATAATAAAATTATGGGGACTAAAGTGGTGCAACAATAATAATAAGGGGGGCACAATAACAACAATAAGGAACTAAACTATTAATATAGGGATCTAACATGGCCCTCTCCTTCAAAACAGTGTTGTCCTCAATGTTTGATTAGCTCTCGATGCTTCTGTATAAAATTCTCATCCTCCCATGTGGAATATTTGGTAGGCATGTTCTTCCACTTGTTGAGATACTCTCAAATTGATCGATTTCATAGTTGTCGAGTTCTAGTTTTCGTGACTGCTTCAAGTTCCAATATGATTTTTCTTTCCTCATCATGTTCTGAAAATACTATTTGAATTGGAATTTTGTCACCTATAACCTTCTTTAAGCATGAAACATGGAAAAATGGGTGCACTTGAGACGAAGCAGGAAGCTCCAATTTGTATGCCATAGTACCAATATTTTGCAACACCTTCTAAGGACCATAGTAATTTGGCGACTATTTATTACCCTTATTAGCTTGCTTGAGGGGCATTTGTTTGTATGGTTGTAGTCGTAAAATTACCCAGTATCCTACATCAAAAATTCTCTCGCTGTGATGTTGATCTTCTCGTTGTTTCATTCGATTTTGTGCCAAATTTAGGTTATCCTTTAAGAGTTGGAGAACTTGTTGTTGATGCTCGATGTGATTTTCCACTGCTTGAACCTTAGAATTTTCTCTTAAATATGATGTGATGGACAGTGAATGATATCCATAAAGTTCCATAAATGGGGTCATTTTTGTTACAGTATGGAAGGAAGTGTTATACCACCATTTAGCTAGAGGTAACCACTTGACCCATTGTGTTTGTTTATCATATACAAAAAAATGAAGATATCCTTAAAAACATTTGTTCACTATCTAAGTTTACCCATCAGATTGAGGATGATAAGCTAAGCTATGAGCTAGTTGAGTACCCAAACAAGAAAATAATTTTATCCAAAAATTCAAGTAAAAATTGGATCACTATCGCTTACAATAATCTTTGGGTTTCCATGTAGCTTTTGAATTGTTTCCATAAATGCAATAGCAACTCTTCTTTCTTTAAATGGATGATATAATGCCCAAAATTGTGCATACTTGGTAATTCTATCAAATACCACCATGATGACACTCTTTCCTTCAGACTTAGGTAAAATTGTGATAAAATCCATTGAAACCTCCTCCCAAATTTGACTTGGAATGGATAAAGGCGGTAGAAGACCTGGGGTCTTAGTTTTCCCAACTTTATTTTGTTGGAAAACCAAACATTTCACCACAAAATTTTTAATATTAGATTTAAGGCCATCCCAAAAAAATTCTTTCTTCACCCTGTGGTATGTTTTTAAAAATACTGAGTGTCCTCCTAAGCGAGAGGTGTGCAATTCCAAAATAATCTTTTGTTTTAGTTGGGAATTCTTACAAAGATATAAGTGATATTTGTACCATAAGGAATCATTTTTCCAACTAAATGTATCATATGTACTAGGATCTTGCTACAACTTTTTAATGAGTGTCCACACATCTTCTTCATTCTTCCATTCAGCCCTTGCTTCATTTATCTAATCTGGTTGGATAATAGAAATGGCACAAAGCAATGCTTCCACCTCTTCATCCTTTCTTGATAGTGCATCTGCAACAACATTTAGCTTCCCTTTTTTGTAGATGATTTCAAATTCATAACCCAACATATTTGCGACCCATTTTTTCTGCTCTTCTAAAGATACTATTTGTTCCAAAAATTATTTAAGACTATCATGATTATTTTTTACCTTGAAGTGTCTTCCCATTAGGTAAGGTCGCTATTTCTTTAGTGCATGTAGTATTGCCAACATTTCCTTCTCATAAATAGCTTTTTGTAAATACTTTCCTTTGATTGGATGAATTTCAAAAGAAAAGGGTATTCCTTCTTGCATTAAAACAACACCAATTCCATTTCCTAAGGCATCACATTCCACATTAAAGGTTTTTGTGAATTCTAATGTAGCTAAGACTAGTGCTAGGCACATTGCCTCCATTAGGGGAATTTTGAGGTCTAAAATGGGCCTCCTAAGGAAATTATAAAATAATAGTGGAAAAAATCTAATAAGATTTGATGACATCATCAAATTTTAGAGGGAAAAATGAAAAAACTACTTTTTCAATTCATATTTTCAACTTATCTCCCAAAGTTTTTACTCAAATTTCGAGCGGGAGTACTCATTGGATGTGGAATTTAATTCCCCATCCAAGGAGTACCCATGTTGCATACTTTCGATGGGTCCTACTACATGAAAAATGAGAAATACATAAAAAAAACGTGATTACAATCACGTTTTTTATGTATTTCTCATTTTTAAAATACATGGAAGAGTTAAATTCGAAATTTGTAAAGCATGGAAGTCTTACTTGGATGAGGAATTAAATTTTTCATCCAACGATTACTCTCACTCGAAATTTGAGTAAAACCTTATGGAGATAAGCTAAAAATACGAGTTGAAAAGTAGTTTTATTATTTTATTATTTTTTTAATATTTTTACTTTTTATATCCAAAAATGGTGAATCACCCCCCATGGTTGACATCATCATCTTGAATCCTATTGGTTGTTATAAAGTTTATTTTTGTTGTACATTTTTCTTATGAGGCCCATTTTAGACCTCAAAATTCCCCTAATGTTTAAGATGTTTAAAGGCCTTAGTTTCTTCAGAAGCCCATGAAAAGACAACTTTCATCAATAATTTTTTTAGAGGTGCTACTATGCTCCCATAATTCTTAACAAACTTTCGATGATACCCTGTTAACCCGACAAATCCTCGCAATTTCTTTATGGTTGTGGGGACTTTCCATTCCTTAATTGCTTTAATTTTGTTAGGGTCTACCTTAACACCCTCGTGAGATACAATATGACCCAGATATTCCACCTCTTGTACTCCAAAGAAACATTTGGATGTTTTTGCATATAATTGTTTCTCCTGCAATAGTTTGAGCACCCTGTCAACATGTTGAATATGATCCTTCCAAGACCTGCTGTAGATTAGTATATCATCAAAAAATACTAGCACAAATTTTCTAAGGAAGGGTTTGAAAATGGAATTCATCAACCCTTGAAATGTAGAAGGTGCATTGGTAAGGCCAAAGGCATGACCAAAAATTCATAATGACCCTCATGAGTTCGAAATGCTGTTTTTGGAATATCTTCAGTCTTCATTCTAATTTGATGATATCCTGAACGAAGATCCACCTTGGTAAAATAAATTGCTCCATGTAATTCATCCAATAATTCATCAATCACAGGAATGGGAAATTTATCTTTAATGGTGAGCTTATTGAGCTCCCTATAATCCGGACACATTCGCCATGATCCATCCTTCTTGTATACCAATACTACAGGAGCAGAGAAAGAACTTTGACTAGGTTGAATTATACCCGCCTCTAACATTTCTGCAATCATACGTTCAATTTCGCTCTTTTGGAAGTAAGGATATCTATAAGGCCTGATGTTTGGAGTAACACTTCCTGGAATCAAATGAATCACATGATCATGACCATGAATAGGTGGGAGTCCTTTGGGAGTTTCAAACACCTTGGAATGATTGTCCAAGACTTGTTGGAGATCTGTAGAAATAGATGATTTTGATGTTGGAACTTCTAGTGAGCATAATTGTGCAATTATGCCTCATTGTTATTTCTTTAGAAGCTTTGTCATGACATTAGAGCTTATTATCCTTCCCGGCTTCCCTTCAATACCCCGTAATTCGACTTCCTTTCCTTCTGAAAAAAAATTCAAGAAAAGTTCTTGAAAATTAAAAGCTACCGTCCCCAAAGATTGTAACCATTGTACTCCTACTACAACATCAGCACCTCCCATAGGAATGGAAAGCATTGGACTAGTCAATACATATTCCCCCATGGTTAGCTTGATATTATGGCATTTTCCAGAGAAATTTATAATTCCTCCATTTGCAACCATCACTTGACATTCTGGTGCTGGGTATAGGAAACAATTTAATTCCTTGGCTACCTTACAATGAATAAAATTATGGGTGCTACCTGAATCAATCAACACTATTACCTTTTTCTTCTTGATATGTCCTTCTATATTGAGAGTTTTAGGAGTGGTAATGCCTGCCAGTGCATTACACGATATGGTCGGATTCATTTCTTCCTCTTCTAGGGCTGGTTCCTGGTGTATATCCTCTTCTTGTTCATTTTCTTCTTCTTCTTCACAATCTATGTAAAATAATTTATTTTCAGCACACTTATGACCTTTAGTGTATTTGCTATCACAACTGTAGCAAAGCCCTTTTGCTCTTTTTTCTTCCAATTGTTGTGGTGTCAAGCTTGTAGGTTGTGGAAATCTAGGCGTAGCAACACTTCCTTCTTTATAGAATTGAGTGGTAGGCTTCCTTGTCGCCATAATTTTACATTCAACTTTTCTTGCCAACCTGAATGCCTTCTCCAATGAATCAGGTTCCAAAACGCGAACTTCATGTTGGATGTTATCCTTTGAAGTGCCTAGGAAGAGATCAATCCTGTGTTCCTCTGTAAGATCAGTTACCCTTATATTCAATTTTTGGAAGTCCTCAATGTGCTGCCCCACTAAACCCTTTTGTTTGAGATTTATCAATTGAGTAAAGAAGGTGTTGCTCTTTGTATCCTCATAATGTGCTATCATTTCCTCCGTAAAAATTGACCAAGTGACAATTTTTTTACGGGAACAAAGCCATCGATACCATACAAATGTATTTTGTTCTAAATGTAAAGTTGCAATGCGTACCTTTTATGTGTTTTTCACGTTATGGAGATCAAAATATTGCTCCATCTGTAGTATCCATGTTACAGGATCCTTTCCATCAAACTTCCTCATATCCATTTTTGGAATATGGTGGTTCTTCCCGCCAACATTCGAGTTTATGAAATCATTATTAACATTTATTTTGTTCTCATCAGGAGGTTCTTCTCCTATATTTCCGCCATTAGGAATCATTTCTGGTTTTAAGCTTGTCATCAAGCCTTTCATGTATGCTTTTGGATCATTCTTCATGTCTTCAATTTTTTCTTCCATGTCTTCCATGCCATTCTTCAAACAATCCATTTTAGCTTCCATGCCTTTCTTCAAACCATCCATCTTAACTTCCATGCCTTCCTTCAAAACTTCCATTTCATTTTTTATTGCTATTTGCGAGAGCGAGATTTGTTACACTTTCTCTTGTAATTTTGATATATCATGTTGCACTTCTTCCTCTTCATGAGTCATACTAGAGCATTCGCAGTGCTTAATTGGTATTGAATTCATTTAGGGGGGATTTTATAGCACAATATTGATATCAACACTAATAACCTTCAACCAAACTTCAAATAGAATAGTGATATCATTGTAACCAGATCACATCATTAAACCTAGAATTCTCTATTAACACAAAGATTCAAATTCAACCCTAATCATTCATAAAAAAAATATATATACGCTACTTCACTTATGGTAACCTATGTGTATACATGCTTTTCTATGGAAAAACCTGCGTATAGATATTTATCTACTGAAATTAGAGATCTGGCCAAACTCAAAATAGATCAGAGACATTCAGGCACACTTTGTTAGATTTACAAAACCCTTATTCATTTAGCAACATCCTTCATATTCAATCACCCAGTCACTGATCATATTTATACCTAATCAATTAGCAACATAAACAATATTCAAACAATCTAGATCTATATGAAGACTTCATTGATAGACAGAAGAAACACAATAAAAATGATCAAACATTTTCTTCAGCAATCTTCAAAAAGAACCCTAACTTCCATACCTGCCTTTGTTGAAACAAACCCATGGGTATATGCGCATTCACCATGACAAACCAACATATAGATCTATAAATATTACAGGACTGCACAACAATTCAGAGCAACAAACTTTCTCAGATCATATCATTTACTTCAACAATTATGCGCCACACCACATATCTGAACAACTCATAATAGATTATGCAAATACATAGTCATTTTAGGTCTAGAGATCCTAATCCATTATTGTATTCAAGAGTGCATCAAAATATCATATTTATCTATTGAATATATCCCAATCCATGCAGATATACTTCAGGCTTAAGTATTCATTCAATTCTCATTCACATACATGAACTTGCACTATGATCTTCTCCTCCTTATATAGTTTGAGCCTTAGCCAATACCATGAGCCAAAACCACACAAGTTCTGGAGGTATTCTTGGACGGGATCAAATAGTCGTTACTGCACTCAATATTGTGGGCTAATACCATGGTAAAGACCCTTGGTATTTTAAAAATTAGTGCGCTAAATCATACACAAATTTTCTTATTTGTACTTGCATGTACATGTGAATTTTATTCCTAAAAACTGCGTATACACAAATTATGGATATATACACTACTTGGCTTCATTGAACCTACGTATGTATGTGGGTTCCCTTCATAAAACTTGCGTATATTTTTGGAAACCTTACCTTCATTATTCCTTTGTCATTGACTCGTATTCCTTTCTCTATCACATCTGAATTGACTTGTAGATACGTCAAGTTTACATATTCAACAAATAGGTTGCTATCAAAAGAAAAATCATCGAGTAGGTTGCCAACAAGGACAACATATTACATCATAATGCCAACAATCTCCCCCTTTGGACTTGATGGCAATCATGTTGATGTTTGATCACCACAACTTGTAGATACTTGATAGACATAGCAATCATAAGCATTATTCAAACACCAAGTTACTATCCCCATTAGACATCAAGGGAAAAGGGAAAACTTGATACAATAAAGTCGATATTTGTGCTACAATATATGGACCATACTCCCCCTAAACACAATTTTAAGCTTTGAAACATATTTTCAAGACTCTCATACATACATATGAATTACCCAACCAAGTGGGGTTACATATTTGACTCAACTACCCAACCAAGTGGGTTTACATTTTTTTATTCAAGCACCCAACCAAGTGGGTTTACAAATTTGAAAAAGCCCCTACATGAATTAATATGACACCCTTTACATAATAGGTCTAAATCATGACCCTTACATCAAATTACAAATATGAATTTACAACCAATACCAAAGGACCTCAATAAAGAGAGATCATCGAACACACTTCAGTAACCAACAGAATGCCAAAAATGCATTATATCCAAAAAATCTAATGTTCCCCCTAAACCTATGCATCTTGAACATTTTCAACAACCAATTCATCAAAGAATCTTCATCAAGCACATAATTATCAAGGAAATGTAAGATGGAAATCAGAACCGCAGAATGTACTTATCAGCACCTGAGCAAAAGAGCCAAACCATATTTGTCAATAATATGATACTTCAGTTCTGGAGGCAACCCCACATATTTTATGACAGAAAGATCCATACGCAACTATCATAAGAGAATCTTGTATATATACGTGACTGTGAGTCACAAAACCTATGTATCGAATTTAATCTTCTGAAATTTTATCTACAAACGGATCAGATAAGTTTAACAACATAATGAGGCAAAGACAATTCCAAAATTCTATCTGAGATATTCAAATGATTCTTTGGGAAGAGGTTTAGTAAATATATCAAAAACTTGTTCTTTGGAGGGAACATACTCCAATTTAACCTTTTTCTCAAGCACTTGTTCTCGTAAAAAGTGATACTTGATAGGAATATGCTTGGTTTTGGAATGCATAACGATATTTTTGGAGATAATAATAGCACTTGTATTATCACATATGATGGATATGGGAGGATACCATTTAATTTGAATGTCTTGTAATGTCTGCATCATCCATAGAAGTTATGTGCAACATGATGCATCAGCCACATATTCTTCTTTTGATGTAGATAAAGCAATATAAATTTGTTTCTTGTTGAACTAGGATACTAATCGGGGCCCCATATAAAATGCACCTCCACTAGTTCTTTTCCCATCATCAACATTTCTGGCCTAGTCCACATCTATGTAAGCATGGAGATTAAGATCAACATTCTTGGGATACCATATACCAAAATCTTGAGTTCCTTGTAGATATTTGAATATTCTTTTTACTGCCTGAAGACGTGACTCCTTTGGATTGTCTTGGGATCGTGCAACAATCCCAACAACATGCATGATATCCAGGCTAGTCCCTGTTAGATATAGCAAAATTCTAATCATAAATCTATACTCTGGTTGGTTTACCATGGGATAATCATAATGAGAGCTGAGGTTACATCCGGCCACCATTAGAGTGCTCACAGGTTTTCAATCTTCCATCCCATACTTCTTTAGAATCTGTTTGAGATATTTTTCTTGTGAGAGAAATATGCCATATTTTCCTTGTTGCACTTGTAAGCCAAGAAAATATGTTAGTTCCCCAAGTAAATACATTTCAAATTCATGCTACATAACATGTTAGGTCCCCATAAATTTTTAGATTGGCAAGAAAAAATGTACAGGGGTAACATCAAACCAATCTTTGGAGTCCTAGGACCTAGCCTTCCTGGACTCAGAGAGGGCTCTCTCTATTGTTTGTGTAAAAGATGTGAACTTGATAGATTCTAGGGTTTTGATTTTAGGCTATTTATAGGGATTAGGGTTTGTTTGTTTGTTTGTTTGGTTGGGTAGGTTTTCAAGTAGGTTTAATAGAGTAAGAGATTATCAATCCATTTGGCTATGGAGTCTGCAAAGGTCTTGAAAGGTGTAAAAAATGAGTCAAGGAGAGTTCAAAGGGCAAGTTGGCAACGCCGGATGGATCTAAGTAGGTCTAGGGAGAGTGAAATAAACATGGAGTTGTAAAAATAGTGAATTAATGGGAAATCAAGGATCCTTTAACAAACTAGTAAACAAGAAAAAGCTTCTAAGATGATAGCATAATAAAAACTTGAAGAGCAATGAAGGATTCTTCAATATCAACTAAGCTAAGCATATGTTAAAAATGACAAATAAATAATTTAAGAGAGAAGTGAAGGATTCTCTAAAACTTACTTGCAAACAAATAGAATTTTAGCATCACATCTTAGTAACACTAAAGAGCATTTAAGGATTCTTTAGCAAAACTTTGAGGAAGAAAACATAGAAACCAAGGAAGCAGGCAGAAGTAGGGTACCAAGAAGGCAAATCCTATTCTATATTTTTGTCCTAGGACTAAATGAACCATAAAAATAATGAATAACATAAGAAAACAAACACAAAGATGGAATACATCACCATCTTGCTAAGCTTAATGAATCCTAAGAGTGAGCTTGATCCATAAAAGCACAGTCCAACACCATCACAAGGCACCAAAAACAATTTCACCAATAAACTCCAAGTCTATCTCATATGCTCAACAAATATCCAACATATAAAATGAAGCCTCCATGCTCTATTTAACTTTCATTGGAGGGTCAAAACCCTATCTAGGGTTTTAGCAACCATAAATAACTCATAAATGTTATTGATGTCCAAGAGACCATGCAAGGCCCAAGGCATAAAATATCTAATGAAATAAATGCAAAAATAACTCCTAACACCTAACTTTGGAGTGATTTACCCAAAAATACACAAAAATATCCATTTTCCATAAATGAGTGTCTTTTGTTGACTTTTTCACATAAGGGCGCAGCAGGGAGGTCCAAGGGCACAACACCTGCACAGGAAAACTAGGTCACCTTGCATTTGAATTTTGAAGGCCTTCCCGATGTCAGAATGAGCTCCGTGATGGCTCATTGGAAAGCCTATCAAGTGTAATTTCTAAAAATTCCCTTGGTTTTCTGATTGTACTCCATTAACCTGCTCAAAAGTCAAAACTCCCAAGGCTGATAAAGGCGCAAAGCTTGCCCTGAAAACATGGCAGAAAGGTGAAAATGTGCATGTTTTTGGGCCTTTTGGATGACCAAAACTACTCCAAATGATCTGAAGTTTGGTGTGAATGATGACCTTGGCCTGATGAATCCAAAAATCCAAACTTTACCTCCAACGGATGCTTGTAGAAAAAGCGCAGCACCAAGGGCATTGTGCCCTTAGCCCTCAAAATCAGTCAAAAACTTGCCAAAATTTGCAAACATCTCCCTCATGGTGTTTGGGATGCCTGTAGAGATCAATCGGCTAGGATTCCAAGGTTTTCTTGGTCTTTTTCCTCCTTGAGTGCTTGAATTTTGGAAAGGGCTCTTTTGAGCTTGGCCCTTGCAATTTCATTTCTCAAGGCATAGTGCTTGCCCATTTTCTTTTGAAGGCCAAGATCTCTTTGTGTCTTTGCTAGCTGATCCTCCAAGTATGTATTAGCCCTCTCCAACCAAGGCTCTTGATCATAATCAATATCCATGGAATGTAGCTCACTTGGAGTGAGCTACTCTGCCAGTGTTGTTTCTTGCTCCTTCTCCTTGGCCAAGGCCTTCCTCAAGCCCATTGTCCTTGGCATTCTTCTAGATAGTTTCCCTTCTTCATCTTCACTCTCATCAAAAACACCCAAGACTTCATCAAGCCTAACCTTGGTCCTTTTCAACCTCTTTCCGAGCTCTAATTTCTCTGACCTCATAAATGGATTTTTGTGCCTCCAAATGCTTGTTCTCAGTCTCATAATAGTGGATGACATTCCTATCCCTAGCTAGGTTGGTTTGAAAATCCTTGATTTGGGCATCCTTACCCTTGAGCAGAATTCTTGTGACCCTTCCCTCGTTCTCATCATCAGTGTCAACATGAATGATTTCAAATTCCCGCTCAGTCTCATGTTGATCTTCTTCCTTTTCCTCTATGACGTTCTCTTTGCCTTTGTCCAAATATTTGATTGAAGTGGAAGGCATGGCCCCTTTCATTTTAGAGGCAGCAAACACATGCCTACTTCCTCTATGATAAGTCAAAGAAAAAGTTTGAGTTTTTCCCATTTTGGTGTCTTCACCATGGTTGCCATCTTGACTGTCATCATCAGTGATATCCTTACTGTCCTTATGGCTTTCATGGCTTCTTTCATATTTCTCCATGTTTTTTTCTTCATCACTGATTTCTGCACTGTTGTTTACCTTATTGACATCAGCCTGATCATTTTGTTCCTCATTATCACTAATATTTTCCTCCTCTAACCTATTACCATCATGGCTCATTTCTTCAATGTCTTCTTCTGCCTCTTCACTGTTTTATGCACCTTCATTTTGCTCCTCATTACTGCTAGTAGCCTCACTGTTTTCACTGTCATGATTGTCACCATGGCTCTTTGTTTCACTACCATGTTCTTTACTGTCTTCCTCCTCACTGCTACTTTCCTCATTCACATCACCTTGACTACTAGGTGGTCCATCATTGGTTTCTAAATTGCCTTCATCATCACTATGAGCCTCACTGTTTTCATTGTTATCATGGCTCTTAGTTTCACTGTCACCATCATCATTATCACTTGGGCTGCTTTCTTCATCATCTTCCGCATCTATATTTACATCTACCTCTATGTCTTCTTGGCTACTTTCTTCATTTGTGTCCTCTCTGCCTTCTGCATTACTTTCTTCATCATTTGTTTCTATATCATTTTCCTTGTCACTGTCATGAGCCTCACTGACATTTTGGATCTTAGTAGCATGCTATCATTATCATCATTATCTGCCTTAGTATCATCTTTTCCATTTTATTCATTTTTATCCTCACTGCCTTCAGTTTCCATGCTTTCTGCTTCATTGATGACCTCCGCCTCTTCATTTTCTTCTTCTTTAATTCTTGTTTCATCATTACCCTCTCCTTCATTTTCCTTTGATTGTTGATCTTCACTTCCCTCATTGTCTGATGCATTAGGAGAGGGTGAGGAAGGAGGGTTTTTTTGAGGTGAAGGGATATGTGTAGATGGTGAAGCATGTTCAGCAGGACATGATGGAGTAGTGGGGATAGGAGAACGAGATGATGAAGGGAAATTTTGTTGATGATGGGGTTATGGGTTGGTGAACACTTCATGGGCAATGAAAACCTCCCATGGTATTCCCTTTTGCTACAATTGGTGTAACAAAGCCATATTAATAAAAGAGTGATGAAATAAACTTTGCATCTGCTGTGAAGGGTCTCTTTTTTGCACAATATAAGACATCTTGTCAATACTCATGTAGAGAGAGTAAGGCAAATGCAGCATCTTAACCATAGTGAAGTGCATGATAAATCTGATGTGATAGGAATAAAGCCTAAAGAACCTTCCCTCACATGTGAATTATTTCATATGACCCTCATAATGGGTGCATACCTCTCCAGCAAATGTGAGAAAGGAAATATATATTTATTGTAGTCTTTGTATCTGGGTTTGAGGAATGGCTCATAGTGGCTTATGTCTAAGCTGGCCTGTTTGAACCATTTTTCACTAACACTAGGAATCCCAGTGGCAATAGCAATGGCATATAATGACAGCTCAAGGTTTACCCCTGCAAGAATGACTTGTTTCTCATGTAGGTTAAGGATGAAGAGCCTAGTTAGCTCAGGGTGACTTTGTACCTATTGTACTATTTCAAAAAAATGAAAACACCCCAAATTTTGGAAATATGTGACAGTCATAGGAGAGGCATTAAGCTCCATTGTATTTTGAGGTTCAAACCTATTAATCCTCCCACCTCTGTTTTGATGCCGTCTTGGCACTTGGCCTTCTTCTTCACTAACATTTCCTCCTTCTCTTGACATTTTGACCACTCCTGTTTTGAACCAAACCCTAGCTCTGCTTGTCAAATTAATGTGGAAGAGGGTAATGAAGTGGTGATGTAAGGGTAAATTTTGCAAGTGAAGGATGAGAAATTGTGTAGGTATAGCAGGCTATATGAGAGGCTAGGAGAAACTTGATGACCTCCTCTGTTGATTTGTAAACAAAAACTCTACTTGGACACACTTAGCACTTATGTAAAACTGAAATGAAAGATGGAAATGCGAGGTACAGAGCTATTTTTAGCTTGGATGGATGACCTTCAAACCACTGCAACCACCCTAAGTCACCCCTGTTTCAAATGATATTTATTTTTTTGTAGATGGAGGCTTAATCAGTGTTTTTAGCATGAACTTAGGTTTTCCTCCTTAGGTCTTCATTCCCTTAATCAACTGATGACAAAGAACTTGGAGAGGGTTTGATGAGATGCACTTACCCCTTAAGGATGCTTGAAAACCCTTGATGATGACCTAGAGGTATTTCTGAGGTAATTTGAGTGTTTGCAGATGCAGGAGGCCATCCTAGCCAAAATCTCGACGCATGCACAGATTGTCGAGTCGGGTTGCATACACAACATTGAACGGGTTGTCGGGTCAGGATCAATGCACAACATGGGTCGATGAACGAGGTGTCAGGTGAAGTTTTGTGCTGAGCGTGCAACATCTGCCAGGCCTCTCGGGTGAAGTTTTGTGTTGGGCACCCAACGTCTGCTGGTTTTTTGTTGGCCTGTCGGGTCTTCCGAGTGAACATGCAGCGTGTTTCTGAGCACGCAGCACGTACCTACAGGCATGAAATTCCATGTAATTTCTAATGGGGAAACTGCCCATGTGTGCAGCGCATGACTCCAGGCACGCAGCTCAGTCCTTAATGCGCATCACTGGGTAACTTGCCTGATTTTGCCTTAAAACCTCACAGTTTTCTCCTTGACTGTTCTAAGGATCTTGGAAGTGCACAATGAGTAAAAATGAAAAACCAAATGACCCTTTATATGCTTGGGATTTTAAATTTAATCTTTGCAGACCTAATTTCTAATATTTTTAGTCCCTTTCTTTTTACTAATATCCCTTTGACCTTTTTTCTTGTAGGTGCCTAAAAAGATGAGCTTGATATTCTTCTTTCATTCCTTTTTAAAATTGACATGTTCATTCTGACCATCCTGTGATGATTATACATATGTTGGGAAAAATACTGAGAGGGGAGGGGCGGGGGGTGAATCAGTATTTAGAGCTGACTAACAAATTTTTAGTTTTGCCTTTCTCTTAAAAACATATGTTACATTACTGCATCCAACTTGTATGTCTAGAGATTTTATCATGTATTTACTTAGATCATTACATCATTTATTCATCAGATAAGTAGCAAGCATGAATAGAAATAACTGTACAAACCATCAAACATAAGCAACACATATGAACACCAAGATTTAAGGTGGAAACCCAATTCGGGAGAAAACCACCGCTGCTGAAGTCTCTGTCTTCAATATTTTATTACAAAGAAAACATATTACAATTTAAATGTAGTGTGACATATATACAACACGTAAACTTACAACAGAAGATCACTTGTTTGGGTACAGCCTCTCATGAAGGAGCTTCAACCTACGATCCTGCCTTGACTTCTATATCTGACTTCGTCGATCCACAAGACACTTTAATCAGTACTACATGAAGTTCAAATAGTTTCAATACAGCAACATTCAATTATCAACAAAAATATTTGCCCTAATTCTTCATAGTGCGACCACTGTAACCTATACATCAGAAGTAATCCAGGCTTCAGAGAATATATGCATTCAACATCCCGTGTATCCTTCTGTGTATATTAATCTTCAGAAACCCCAACTGTCATATGAAATTTCAATGTAGATGACTCGCATATATATATATATATATATATATATATATATATATATATATATATATATATACGTGTTGTTCTTGTATGGACCTGTAATAATAATATGTTTGCAGAGCAGGCCGGATCTACAAAAACTTACCCAGATTCATATGTGTTCTTGTAGCAGACAAGCGTCAGTTCTTCATGACTTCGTTCATCGTTTAAGACCAGAGGTTCATTCAGATTTTACAGTTAAGAACTGAGTTCCCCCATCCAGATATTCCTTTGAGAGCTTCATTCATTCATCACCCTTAAGCATGCACATGTTCTTCATCCTTTTGTTAGTCAATCTGATCGTTATATTTTCACATGCACCGTCGATTTAGATATATCAGGGTTTATTACTACATATATCTCCAAAGTAGATTCATTTTTTATTTATTCATCCATTCACACACTTCTTCAAAATTCTCATCACTTTATATAGTTTTCACCCTTATTAAAACCATGGGTCAAAACCATTCAATTACTAATGGTATTCCTGGACGGTATTTCCTTTAGCACCCTTACGTACCTCTTTGATTTCTTTTTAATTTATTTATCAATTTGAAGAAATTGATAAATAAATATATTTACAAAGTTTTAAACCCTTCTTCAGACTTTATAAACAATATCCAATTCTTTCTAATAGTTTAATATTTCAATAAAACTTTGACCCCTGGCCCACATATGCGCTTCTTCATCCCAAAATAAACTTCACGCAAGTCTAGTGCCCGATCACCGTTGGATTGCGAGCCTCCAAGATCGACGTATATCGCCTGGGCAATTTGCACGAGCAATAATGCGTGATGGCGTGCCATACTTGTGTTATTATTTGTGCATCTTGATTAACCTCAGAATGCGATACCGCGATCCGCGAATCAGATTACTTGCCTGGTCGGGGTGCAACAATTCAGCGTACACATCCTAGTCTGAACTTACTTGTATGATAATTCTCGTTATCGTGCAATTGTATTTTAACAGACGTGTGCTCCAACACCTCTACAAGTGCACCAGTGCAGGCTCCTACTGTCATCCAAAGGTGGTGAAAACACAAACCACGCCACCTACCAACGATTTTAACAATGATGATCATCCATTCAATCTCGTACTCTGATTCCATTTATTATCGTAGGATTCATAAACGTTTTAGTGTTCTTCCACGGGTTTTATTTATATATATATATATATATATATATATATATATATATATATATATATATATATATATATATATATATATATATATATATATATATATATAATGTGTTCTGTACATAAAGAACGCGTCCATGTCTCACTGTACTGAGACCTTAGCAGCCTAATAAAAGCACGAATCTATCCATAGATCATCACACAGAGTTGCAGGAAATTTCGTACGAAAATTGAACCAATCAAAGCCCCAATTGCTCTGGTTATTAACAGAGTATCACCGAAGCTCAACCATACACAAATTTTCTTTCTCCTCCATACATTATATTTATACATGAATTAACTTTCGCAGGGATTATAATTTCTGTAAAATCAAATCAACCCAGTCTTCGGACAATTCTCCTTCAATGTACTGCTTGACTCTGTAAATGCATCTTTCCTCTAATCTTTGCTACTGATCCTGCTGATCGTTGATCTCTGCAACTCTACTGTTCTTCTTTGTTTCCCATGCCTTTGCCAATTCCTTTGCCAGATCCTTTATCATTAATGACAATATTCCAATGATCTCCCCATTTCATTATGTCTTCAATACATTACCTTCCATGGTATGTTCGAAGTTCTTCCCTGTCACAGTTCTGCAAATCCTTCATTAATTAGGTTTCCATCAAGGACAACACATGGCATCATATTGCCAAAAATCTCCCCCTTTGGACTTGATGGCAACCATGATAGTGTTTGATCATTACAGTAGATAGATACATTGATTGTAACCATTATTCAAACACCATGATACTACCATTATTCAAACACCATGATACTCTCCCATTATTCAAACACCATGATACTCTCCCCCTTTGACATCAAGGGAAAAGGTTTGACAATACCATGCTCTCCCTGAGGTCATGCCTTGTCATATGACCAATGCTTCCCCTTAGCTTGTGCAATCAGAGATGCCCACCAGCACCTCACAACCAATTTAGTATTCTGTAATTAAGTAGACCGGATCCTCTGCATGGCAGAGATTACTCCCAGTTTCTGTCTGAGATATTCGAACGCTTCCCTAGGTAGAGGTTTGGTAAATATATCAGCAACTTGTTCTTTGGAGGAAACATACTCCAATTTTACCTTTTGCTCAAGCACTTGTTCTCGTAAGAAATGATATTTGATGGGAATGTGCTTAGTCTTGGAATGCATAACAGGATTCTTTGAGATGCTGATGGCACTTGTGTTATCACACATAATGGAGATAGGTGTTGGACATTTGATTTGAAAATATTGTAGGGTTTGCATCATCCAAAGAAGTTGAGTGCAACATGATGCTGCAGCCACATATTCAGCTTCTGCTGTAGATAAGGCAATGGAGCTTTGCTTCTTGCTGAACCAAGATACTAACCAGGACCCCATAAAGAATGCACCACCACTAGTGCTTTTCTGATCATCAATACTTCCAGCCCAATCTGCATTTGTGTATGCATGAAGAGTAAGTTAAACATTATTTGGGTACCATAGTCCAAAATCTTGAGTTCCTTGTAGATATTTGAATATTCTTTTCACAGCCTAAAGATGACACTCTTTTGGATTAGCTTGGAATCGTCCAACAATCCCGACTGCATACATGATGTCTGGTCTTGTCCCAGTGAGATAAAGTAGACTTCCTATCATAGATCTGTATTCTGGTTGATTTACGGTGTGGGAATCATCATTAGAACTGAGATTACATCCGGTTATCATTGGTGTACTTACAGGTTTGCAATCTTCCATGCCATACTTCTTCAAGATTTGCTTGAGGTACTTTGCTTGTGATAAGAATATACCATCTGTTGCTTGTTGCACTTGCAGGCCAAGAAAGAATGTTAGTTCCCCAAGTAAATACATTTCAAATTCTTGCTGCATATCAGAAGCAAATTTCTGACTCATAGACTCTTTGTTACTTCCAAAAATTATATCATCGACATATACAACACAATCAACAGTTTGTCATTTTCAGTTTTTGTGTATAAGTTGCTGTTAGCAGACCCCTTTGAAAATCCTTGTTGATGAAGATATTTGTCAAGACGATAGTACCATGCCCTTGGAGCTTGTTTGAGACCATATAGAGCCTTTTTAAGTCTACAAACAAGTTTTTCATCATTTCCCAAAATGAATCCCTCTGGTTGTTCTATATAGACTTCTTCTTCTAGATCACCATTGAGAAAAGCAGATTTAACATCCATTTGATAAACTTTGATTTGTTGGAAGCTTGAAAAAGCAAGAAACATTCTTATGGCTTCAAGTCTGGCTACAGGAGCAAAAGTTTCTTCAAAATCTATACCTTCTTGTTGAGCATACCCCTTGCAAACAAGTCTAGCTTTATTTCTTATAACATCCCCATTCTCATTTAACTTGTTTTTGAATATCCATTTAGTTCTAATGACATTTTTGTCATGAGGTCTTGGTACTAATTCCCAAGTGTGATTCTTTTCAATTTGATCAAGCTCTTCATTCATGGCTTGAATCCAACATTCATCTTTCTTGTATTTATGCCTTGAGGTTAATGAGTGGTAATGCGGTGCTAGAGGATCCCACAAGAGTCCTTCTTGTTTGTACACCTGATCCCTTTTCTCCCAAAATTTGAGATTCTGGATGGTTCTTTTGAACATATCTGGATGGAGCCTTTTCAGACAATTCATCTTCGGTTTATTCACTGGGTTCACTGTTTGTATCATTATTATTTGATGTAGAAGGATATGTGTCATCATCATCTTCATCTTTTTTTTTCTTTTCTTCTTTTGGAGCTGCAGGAGACTCATCAATAACAACATCAATACATTCAACAATCTTCCGAAGTATTTTATTGTAACATTTATATGCCCTACTCCTAGAGGAGTAACCAAGAAATATTCCTTCATCTGCTCTGGGTTCAAACTTGCCAAGTTTTTCATCATTATTCTTGATAATTCATTTTCTCCCAAAAATTCTAAAATGCTTTATAGTGGGAGGATTACCATACCAGAGTTCATATGGAGTTTTATCACTATTTACACGAACATGTGCTTTGTTGAGAATGTTTACTACTGTATGTGCTGCTTCTCCCCAAAATGTGTCAAGTGTTCCGGAATCATCAAGCATAGATCTAGCCATTTGTTGAACTATTATGTTCATTCTTTCTGCAACACCATTATGTTGTGGAGTGCCAGCTACAGAAAACTGCCTTTTTATGCCATGTTGTTCACAAAACTCAAGGAATTCATTAGATGTATATTATCCTCCTCTATCAGATCTGAGACACTTGATTTTTAGATCTAACTCATTCTCAACTAGTGCTTTGAAGATTTGAAATTTCTCAAATGCTTCATCTTTGTGTTTAAGCAGCCCAATCCAACACATTCTAGAGAAATCATCAATGAACAAGATATAGTATTCTTCACCACGTGGTGACTTTTTCCTCATAGGTCCACATATGTCGGTATGAATGAGTTCAAGAGGCTTGCTTGATGATCCTTCCTTGGCATTAAATTGTACTCTGGTTTGCTTGCCGAATTGGCAAGATTTGCATATGATATTTTCAGGTAGAGTAATATTGGGAAGATCACGAACAGCTTTAAGTTTGCTTGATTTGTTGATTTGAGAAAAGCTCAGATGCCCCAACCTTCTATGCCATAGCCAATTTTATGAAGATTTACTCAAATAACATTGTTCTTTGCAGTTCTTCAATATATATAGGTTGTTTGGAGTTCTTTTCCCTTTTATAATTTCTTTACCTGTATCAAGATCACGTACCACACATTCTTTTGAACTAAAGACAACTTCAGTTCCTTGATCACACATTTGACTTACACTTAACAAGTTATGCCTTAATCCATCCACATGCATGACTTCATTAGCTTTCACATTTTCTTTTAGAAAAACAGACCCTTTTCCTTTAATGACCGCAGGAGTATCATTTCCAAATGTAACCTTCTTTTCTTTTTCTAGAGCACTACATGAAAGAAGTTTGTCTTTATCACCTGTCATGTGTCTTGAGCATCCACTATCAATGTACCATTGGTTTTCTTCATCTTCTGCAAATAGCGCTATGCCACAATTTTCAACCTGTAATTCCTTCTTTTTCCATACTTTGGAGCTTGATGGAACATGTTCTTTTAGCTGCACTTTGCTCCTGCATTCAGATTCTTCATGGCCAAATTTATTGCAGTGAGCACATTCAACTTCATTTTGAAGAGGAGAAAAGTTGTTATAAGTATTCTTCTTTGTTTCAATATCAATCCTTTTCTTTCTTGCTTCTCTTGTCATGATGGTTTTATATGCAACACATTGAACAGCTTTATGACCAAAATTGTGACATGAGAAGCATTGTCCATTGAAGACGAAATTTCTGCGATCATAAAATCTTCTATATGAATTTACTTGTTGATTGGTGTTTCCATGAAAGACATTTCTATTAGTGTTCTTTGAATTGAGATGATCATGCTTTACTTGTAAAGATTCTTTATTCCTTTGCTAAGTGGCAGCATATTGTAAGCCAGCTGTAACTGTTTTTAGATAATTTGGTGCTGAAGGCTGAGAAGATTCTCCGGTGTATCCAAGTCCTGTATTTATAAGAATAGAACGTTGTACCTTGATGATTTCATCTAAGGTTTCAGATCCTTTAGCAAATCTAAGATTCAGATTCTTTACTTTCTCAATTTCTTTTCTTAGACTTACTACTTCACACTCTAATTTCTCATTGTGCTTCTCCTTCTCTTCAAGCTGATTTTTCAGAGTTTCTATGATTATTTTACTCTCTTCTAGGCAGATTCTAAGTTTATTTTTTTCATCAAAAAAATCACTGTCTTCTAGAGCATCCACAAAAGTATCCTTTTCTTCTCTAGATTCTTTTTCAAATTCCATGAGAAGTCTAAGGTCTTGTTCACATTATTCTTCACTATCAGATAACCCATCACTATCTTCATGAGTATAGAAACTCTTTCTAGAGCTAAAATGATTTTTATTCCTTCTTGCTACTTCCTTCCCCTTTTTATGTGTTTCTTTATAAGGACACTTAGCAGCATAATGACCAACTCTTCCACAATCAAAACATTTGAAAGGAAGCTTACCTCTGAACCGTCCTGTGCCAAGTTGAAGTTTCTTTACGAAGTTTATCTCATCTTCCTCTGAGATATATCCTGATCCTTTTGTTATTTGTACTTTTTTCCCTTTTGTAGAAGTTATAAAGACTGCTTCTTTGACTTCAGATGGTCCTCCTCTTCTCATTTCATATGCATTTAGTATGCCATAAAGTTGTACCACAGTAAGATTTTGAAGATCCTGCTTTTCTTCAAGAGCTGAAACTTTTGACTCAAATTTTTCTGTTAGAGATCTTAAAATTTTCTCAACCAAAGTAGATTCAGTTATTGTTTCTCCCATATTTCTCATGCGATTTCAATATTATCAAGACGTAGAAAGAAATTTGTAATGCTTTCTTCATTAAGCATTTTTAGATTCTCATATTGAATTCTGAGAGTTTGAAGTTTAGCACTTTTTACCTTTGCATCACCTTCATAGCTTAAAATGATTTTGTCCCATATTGCCTTTGCTGTATTCAGCTGCATGACTTTGACAAATTCTGCTTCAATTAGACTTCCCAGTAGAGCATTGACTGCCTTTGCATTTGTTTAATAATTCTTTCTTTCCGTTGGATCTGTTGGTACTGTGGCTGGATATTGATATCCTCCTTCAACAATAGCCCAGACATCTACTCCCAGAGACTGAAGATAGGACCTCATCCTTGTTTTCCAAAATATTAGGTTGTTTCCGTTGAAGAGTGGAGACCTGATAGAGGTTGTTCCATCTTGATTGCTCATCTTGATTGATCTTCCTTCTAGCGGCTAAGCTTTTCAGAAGGACCTGCTCTGATACCAATTGTTGGGAAAAATACTGAGAGGGGGGGGGGTGAATTAGTATTTAGAGCTGACTAAATTTTTTTTATTTTTTCCTTTCTCTTAAAAACATATGTTACATTACTGCATCCAACTTGTATGTCCAGATATTTTATCATGTCTTTACTTAGATCATTGCATCATTTATTCATCAGATAAGTAGCAAGCATGAATAGAAATAACTATACAAACCATCAAACATAAGAAAAAAATATGAACACCAGGATTTAAGGTGGAAACCCAATTCGGGAGAAAACCACCGCTACTGAAGTCTCTGTCTTCAATATTTTATTACAAAGAAAACATATTACAATTTCTGTTCTGGTGCAGACTTATACTAGCACGCAGGCACCCACCTGCAGAAGGCTACAACCTTCTCTCATTTACCAGCCTCTCCTGGAAGGGAGCTACAACCCCCTGATCATAACATCAGCTTCTATATACAGAAGGCTTCAACCGTCTGATCCACTGCAGACCACTTTTCATCAATTTTCACACAGGTTCAAACAGTTTCAATGCAACCTTTTATTCAATTATCAACAAACATATTTTCCCTAATTCTTCATAGTGTGACCAATGTAACCTATACATCAGAATTAATCCAGACTTCAGAGAATATATGCATTCAACATCCCGTGTATCCTTCTGTGTATATTAATCTTCAGAAACCCCAACTGTCATATACACTTTCAATGTAAATGACTCGCATATATATACGTGTTGTTCTTGTATGTACCTATAATAATAATATGTTTGCAAAGCAGGCCGGATCTACAAAAAATTACCTGGATTCATATGTGTTCTTGTAGCAGACAAGCGTCAGTTCTTCATGACTTCATTCGTCGTTTAAGACTAGAGGTTCATTCAGATTTTACAGTTAAGAACTGAGTTCCCCCATCCAGATATTCCTTTGAGAGCTTCATTCATTCATCACCCTTAAGCATGCACATGTTCTTCATCCTTTTTTTAGTCGATATGATCATTATATTTTCACGTGCACCGTCGATTCAGATATATCAGGGTTTATTACTACAAATATCTCCAAAGTAGATTCATTTTTTTTTTATTCATCCATTCACACACTTCTTCAAAATTCTCATCACTTTATATAGTTTTCACCCTTATTAAAACCATGGGTCAAAACCATTCAATTACTAATGGTATTCCTGGACGGTATTTCCTTTAGCACCCTTACGTACCTCTTTGATTTCTTTTTAATTTATTTATCGATTTAAAGAAATTGATAAATAAATATATTTACAAAGTTTTAAACCCTTCTTCGGACTTTATAAATAATATCCAATGATTTCAAATATTTTAATATTTCAATAAAACTTTGACCCTTGGCCCACATATGCGCCTCTTCGTCCCAAAATAAACTTCACGTAAGTCCAGTGCCCAATCACCGTTGGATTGCGAGCCTCCAAGATCGACGGATATCGCTTGGGCAAATTGCACGAGCAATAATGCGCGATGGCGCGTCATACTTGTGTTATTCTTCGCGCATCTTGATTAACCTTCGGGCAAGTCTGACGCATGATCACCATCTAATTTCCCCCTTTCAGATCGACGGTGCAAAAGCAATTTCGCTGGCCATCCTGGTACGGGATTTAACGCGCGATGGACTATCGTTATCATGCGATTGGCGGTTTTGCAGGGACGCATGTCAACACCTCTATGGAATAGCTGCCAATTCGGGAATACCACCTATCGTCCAAAGGTGGTGTGGAAAAACCCAGAAACCACCTTCACTATTCACTCGCAGTTTTTAAACAGTGATCATCCGTTCATTCTTTCACTCAGGATTTAGTTTAGTATCTTTTATTTAAATCAAACTTCGTTTTAAGTATTATTCCCGCGGAGTTATATATATATATATATATATATATATATATATATATATATATATATATATATATATATATAATGTGTTCTGTACATACAGAACGCATCCATGGCTCACTGTATCGAGACCTTAGCAACCTGATAAAAGCACGAATCTATCCATAGATCATCACACAGAGTTGCAGGAAATTTCATACGAGAATTGAACCAATCAAAGCCCCAATTTCTCTGGTTATTAACAGAGTATCACCGAAGCCCAACCATACACAGATTTTATTTCTCCTCCATACATTATATTTATACATGAATTAACTTTCGCAGGGATTATAATTTATGTAAAATCAAATCAACCCAGTCTTCGGACAATTCTCCGTTAATGTACTGCTTGACTCTGTAAATGCATCTTTCCTCTAATCTTTGTTGCTGATCCTGCTGATCGTTGATCTCTGCAATTCTGCTGTTCTTCTTTGTTGCCCATGCCTTTGCCAATTCCTTTGCCACATCCTTTATCATTAATGACAATATTCCAATGATCTCCCCATGTCATTCTGTCTTCGATACATTACCTTCCATGGTACGTTCGAAGTTCTTCCCTGTCACAGTTCTGCAAGTCCTTCATTAATTAGGTTGCCATAAAGGACAACACATGGCATCATATTGCCAACAACATACTAACAGCCTCAAAATCCTTTGTGGTTTCCATTATGCATTTTAACTTAACTTTATCCTCTTCTCATTTAACAATTGTGCATTGTTTTCTCTACATGTGACTAAAATGATAAAATCCTAATCTTTTTTGGTTCCTTGAGGCATGAAGAGTTTATTCTAAGACTTTGGTGAATTTTTCCACACAACAGCTCCTTCAATTTGATTTGAAATCTCTACCATGAAACTCAGCTTAACCCTTTCACCTTTACAGACCTCCTTTCACTATTTGTATGTAGTTTTGCTGAAATGGTGAATTTGACTTCTTTTCACTGATACTCTTTACTTTCTCCTTTTGCAGATTTGATTTGAGTCATAAATTTGGCTCCTCTTGGTTTATTGATATCTTTTAAACACTTTTGATGACAGGTGACTATGAGAACCCTGAAATGGCCTTTCCCTTTGATATTTGAAGCATGCTAAATTTACCCTTGAAAATCTTAGGAACTTAAACACAAAGCAGTATTTTCAAAACTTTTCTTGTTCTTACCTTGGAGCAAAAAGTATCTTGTGCTTGGCAAGTGACTGAAAACCTTGGCTTTACCTTTCTCATTGATCCTTAGGCATGATAAACTCACTTTTGAAAAACTATAGGATGTCACACACAACAGTCCTTCAAATCTTCCTTCTGCTATCATCATGGAGACTTAACATCATCATTTTACCTCTTTGACCATTTTTAGCATGAAAAACTCCTTTGGATGAGTTTGGAATATTTACAAACAACTTCAGAAACCCTTTTTTGCCATTATGGAGTCCAAAATTACCCTTTCATCTTCTCTGATCACCTTACCAAAACCCTAGGTTTCTAGGATGCTTGAGAACAATTATCAATGTTGTCTTCTAAGTTCTCTATAGCCCTTTCAAGTTCATTCATTTATGTCCAGTTCACCTCACCTTTTTCCCTATTTTATTTATAATTTATGAAAAACTTCTCTTCATGTTTGGTTTTCTTGGTGTGCCTCCTTCATGTGATTTGCTGCATTGGATCTTTGCTTGGCACACTACTGGCCTAATTAGGCTTAGAAACCCTGATTCTTCTTGAACACAGACTGCTTCCTCTTTCTTTACTATGAATTTCTTGATTGAGGAGTAGGCCCCTTACCTTACCTAACTTTCTGCTGATAGTCATTTTAACACTCCCGCATAAATGTCAAAATGCACAGTCACCCTTTGCAGAAGTTGAACTTGATAAGGTGGTCTTATTAGGAGATTTTCTGATCTTCCTTGGACAACCATGTGCTGATATTCTTTTATATTTGAGCCATCTTCTAACAAAAGAAAAACAATGCTTAAAAACACCAATGAAGACCCTACAACCTATGAGACCCTAATGACCTAGTGGGAGGATCCTTTGACCTGGTCTTTGATTGAAACTTCGCTTGGGGTCTTCAAGTGAAAAAATATAGTATTTAACAAATTGATGTATTAAAGATCCAAAATCCAATGTACTTGATTTATCTAAAGAGCCTACAGAGATATTTTTGATACCATCAATGCTTGAGGAACCTGGTGAACATGGAAAGAAAGTTTGTTTGGTAACCCTAGATGGGAAGTGGAGTGATGGGCAAAGGAAAAACAGAGCACTGAGGTTATAGGTTGGGAAAATAGGATATAGATGAGTGGCACAAGCCCATGAGGGGTCTTTTAGGAGTGGTAGGTTAACCATGGAATGGAAAAATAGTAGAATAGTGAAAAAATTGGTATAAGGATAATGAAGGCAGTGAGATTTCTAAAATTCACAATATTCAAGAATTTTGTTTTTAGAAATCTAGAACTGATATTTATTCATCTACAGATAGTAAAAATTACTGATGACTAACATAACAGAAGAAAATTTCTGATTCACGGATTCTTCATTACTCCCAAAACTGATGTCATCAACATAAACAACAATAATTAATAATTTATCATCCTCAATTTTTGTGTATAGGTTACTGTCTGCAGATCCTTTTATGAAACCTTGTTGTTGAAGATATTTTTCAAGATGATAGTATCATGCTCATGTGGTTTGTTTTAGACCATATAGGGCCTTTTTAAGTTTGCAAAAAAAAAATCATCATTTCCCTGAATGAAGCCTTCTGGTTTTTCTATATAAACTTCTTCTTCCAGATCAAATTAAGGAATGCATATTTTACATCCATTTGATAAGCCTTGAATTGTTGAAAACTTTAAAATGCAAGAAACATTCTAATGGCTTCAAGTCTGGCTACTGGCGCAAATGTTCCTTCAAAGTCTATACCTTCTTGTTGACAATACACTTTACAAACAACTCTAGCTTTGTTTCTAATTACATCTCCATTTCATTTAACTTATTTTTGAATATCCACTTTATTCCAATAACATTTTTATCATGAGGTCTTGGAACCAATTCCCATGTATTATTTTTTTCAATTTCATCAAGTTCTTCATTCATGGACTTAATCCAACATTCATCTTTACTAGATTGATTTACATTTTGTCGTTTAATAGTGGATAGTAGTGCTAGATAACTAGGGGATCCTACAAGTGTTATTCTTGTTTGTACCCTTGATTCCTTTTCTCCCAAAATTTGAGATTCTGGATAATTATTTTGAACATACTTGGATGGAGCCTTTTCTCTTTCTGATGTATATACTACTGGTTCTTCTTCTACATTATTGTGATTTTATGAGGAAAAAAATTCATCATAGTCATCCTCATTTGTTATTATTTTCCTTTTGGGAGATGTGAGAGATTCATCAATCACAACATCAATACATTCAATGATCTTCCGAAGTCTCTTATTGTAGCATTTGTATGCTTTAATTCTAGAAGAGTGACCAAGAAGTATTCCTTAATCTCCTCTAGGTTCAAACTTACCAAATTTTTTACCATTATTTTTTATATAACATTTGCCTCCAAAAACTTTAAAGTGCTTCACATTGGGAGTATTACCATACCATAGTTCATAAGGAGTTTGTAATATCCCAAAATTGGGGAAGCAACAATATAGCACATAAAAATGGAAATAACAATGAATAATATTACATCAAGATATGAGACCAATATGGAGCCATTATATTAATCATATCAGAAGAAAATAAGTACAAAATATTGACGCACAAATCATATGATATAGGCAAACAAGCCTCCAATGATCAAACACTCTCAAAAGTGAGATGTTGCTACTTTAAAAAATGCAGAGAGCTGCTACAATGCAGTCCTAGTGAGAATAACTACTACAAGAAACATGAAATGATATAAAAACTGATATATGCCTCAAAATATGCTACACATAAAGATCAAAGTTGTATATTACTTTTCCTAGACAACCCAAAAAGAGTTTCCGGAAATACATAAAAATAAAAATGGTGATCTACAGCCCTAGGATTGAAGAATCACTCCAACTGAAGCACATAGAAGGAGGTGGTTGAAATTGATGTGAACCAAATGGAACTCCTCCAATAGACTCTCCCAATGAATGACTGATCCCTTCACTAAAGGTCTAACCTCCCAAGTGGTGCATTGAACCCTCCTTTGAATCTGCTCAATAAAATAATGCAGATTGAGAGTGAAACTGCGATGTAGGAGATGATGGTGACTTGGCCTGGTGCCAAACTATGAAATGATTCCCAAGGACCTTCCTTGCTGGCCTCCTAATGGGAGGAATGCTTCCTCCACTAAAAACAAGCTTAGAAATGGCCTTGTCAAATCATCTACTGCTGCACCCTACAACACAACACAATTCTAAATGGAAACTGCACTGTAGAAGAAATTTGTAGCTTGGCATGATGCCGAAATGTGGAAATAATTCTCAATGACCTCTCCTGAGTGGGCACTCGAAGTCCTCGAGGATGAGGGTGGGATTCCCACTCGAGAACACCCTTATGCTAAACAACACTACACTCTTCGCTAAACAACTGAAGAGAGCCAAAATTCATAACAAACCATAAATAAAATAATACTCAAACATGATTTCTATGGCTTCCATTCCCTTCCTTATATTCTTGGTGAGCTTCCTCACCTTGGGCCCCACTCATTAAATACACTACTTCCATGCAAGGAATCTCCCTCCAGAACTATGTTGTCTTTCATTGAATGTCCACTCCCTCCATACCAACGATGTTGATTTGGTCAAGGTTGACCCATTCTACATGCTTCATCCCCTATTCACACATAAGGGCGCTTTATCCAGCTACTTTGATGACCCCCACTCACATTAGGAGTGATTTTATTCCTACTAAGGAGATTTATGGGTCTCCCTACCCTCTTATTATTCTAACTAAGAAGCAAAAAAAAAAAATTAATATTCAAACTAGCTGAAAGCTTATTGGAAATATTACAGTCCTCCCCTCCAAAATGTTGCTTGTCCTCAAGAAACTATAAAGGTGAGTGTTGCAACTCTTCTCCTCTATCCATTGTAACACTTCCATGTCTCCTCATGAACCAAGTGTCCCCCAACCAATCCATACATCAAATGCTCCTCCCAAGTGCTCATGAGATCCACCTCCCAAGTGCTCAAGTTAACCAAATGGCTCATCCCATAAGGAAAAAAGAGGTCTAATGTAGCAATCATGTGTTTCCCAATGTTCACCCTGAAGCATGAATCTCACTCCCAATGGGCACATCCAATCCATGTGTCATCCCTCCAATCATGCCCACAAAAATGATAAGAACATCATCAACATATGGGATCAAAATAAAAGACACACAAGCTGCCATATGAAATACCGGAGGAGGATCATAGTCCCACATATGGAACCATTGTAGTATGTCCCCTGATTGCCTCAAAATATGACATGATGAGTGGTTTCCCAACCACTTTCTTGTTGCCACTATCCTCTCACACACCTGGAGAAGGTGAATGATGTGGGGTGTTGTTGAGTCCCGAATTTGCATCTTTTCCATACACTTTTCCATACCTTTTTCACTCACCTAAACCTCCCAAAATTGTCAATATCATGTGCAAAGGGTATCTAACATGGTTTTTAATTATGTTTTTGTGTTTTCTATTTGATCTAGATTTTGTTCATACAGCTGCGGAATCTTGCCACTTTCCGCAGCTGCTGCAACTTTCCGCAGCTATTTTGTGGAACTATATGCTACAGGTGTCTACAAGGGAAACGAGCCACATGGGCAGGCTAGGAATGACGGGGACATGGTTCGTGTCCTATTGGTTCAAGCAAACTCGTCCAAAGAAGCTGCGGTCAAAGCCGTCCACGTGGAAGTCAACTATGGAGTTTCATGTCGGCCGAACTCTGTTTCGTGGCAAATAAACATCCATACGGCCGTTTCTAAGCCTGCGGAGGTTAAATTGACATCTGTGCAGAGCTCTGGAGTTGAATTCAAGCATCCACCTTCCGTAGATTCGCTTTCCAACACGGCCATACTTCTATATCCATGGGCGTAGTGGTCTACGTGACTCTCTGCCATCATGAACTTTAGGAGACAATTACAGTTTATTGTTATATATAGAGCGTTTGCATACGCACAAAAGTTAGTTGTTAAGTTGATAGTTGATGTTCGTGAATAAACTCTGTTATCTGTTAGTTTGCTTTGTAGTGATTACGCTGCCCTTGAGCCGTAACACTACCATTCTGTAATGAACTGCTTTTTAATGTGAGAAGACTCTGTTTTTCAACTTAATTCATGTTTGAGGATCATTACCAAGGCTGTGTAGAGGGCCCCTGCTCAGCTAAGGTTTTGTGTATTAGTGTACATTTCTCATTTCATTTCTTTTAAAAGTCATTGTATCATAATCCATCCATATGTTCATACTTTGTAGTTATTTCATTTCTGTTTATACATTTCCATAATTTCCATTTCATTTCTGTCTTACATGTTTTATGATTGTTAATCACTGATCAGTTTTCTTGTGCAGGTTTTAGGTAGACAGCCCGGGCATTTTTATAGTATTTTGACTAATGACATGAAACTAACATTGTTCTGCTGCTAGTTTGCTTTTCATAGCTTTTGTTTAACTTCAGTCTTGCTTTGTACATTTCAGTATTGCTTATCTGATTCAGTAGTTAAATTTAGATATATTAAGCTGCTCATAGCGTCTTCAGTTGCCTCCGAAAGCCACAGCTGGACTGATGGTGAGGGACTGCATTATGAAATGTGTAGTTTAGTATTAGTTTCTTTTATGCAAATTTAGATATATTAAATCATGTATGACATCTTCAGTTGCCTCCGAAAGCCACAGCTGGACTGATGGCGAGGGATTGAATCATGAGTGTATGGTTTAGTATTAGTTTACTTTCTGCAAATTAAATATTAGTTACACAAGTTGTTTATGATTACTTCCGAAAATCATAGCTGGTCTAATGATGAAGGGTCATAAAATGAATTGATGTAATCTGATTTAGATTTATTTTGTTGCAATTTTGAATTTCCATAAGCATAGTTTCTTTTGTGTTTAGTTGGCAGCAAGAATAGTTTGGTTTTCATGTTCACTAGTTTACTGTTTTGATTCATTAGATTAGCAGCACCTTTTCATTTCAGCAGTACACTTTTACTTTCTTTCAAGTCTTGTCATCGTAATTTTCAATTTGCTTTTAAAGTTTCAAGTTGGTAAATCATTATAGGGGATATCACTTCCTTGAAAAAATATAACCAAACTTGTTTTCATTTTAGAATTTCCATTTTCACCTTAGAAAAACCAAAAACGACAAAAAGTTAAGAAATAGGTTATCTTGCACATATAGTGCGCCGCACTTCATCAGCTTACGATTCCCGGATTGACAAAATAAATGCAGCAATTTAGGACACACTAAATTGACCAAACATTTTGGCGCCGTTGCCGGGGAAGTGTAACTAGGTAGCCAATTTCTTAAAAAAAAAAAAACATAAAATCATAAAAGAAGGAAAAACTTGATAACTTCTTGAAGTATGCTCTCCTCTTGCACCTAGTGTGATCTGGAGGATCAGAAAAGAGAGTTATTGGTTTAGTAATTTCTTAAGTATGCTCTCTTCTTGCACCTAGTGTGATCTGGAAGATCAGAAAGAGAATTATTAGCCCAACTTTTTAAAAAAAATAAAAATGACATGCATAGAGCAAGAGATTCTAGGGGAAGGTTTATAGCTAAAGCCAAGAGTTCGATTTTCATAACTCCATCTTCTTCAAGGCATAGACCAGATTCACCACCATCTACCCCTAGCCTTAAGATTTTTGGAAGTCAAGGAACAGCTGAATTAGAGGATTCTCCTATACCACCTGCTAAAACCCACTTAGAAAACAAAGAGACTTTCTCTCATCCTTCCTTGGTATAAGAACTAGAGGACTATAAGGACTCTAAAGAAACTATCATGGCAGAGGAAGTAATAAATAGAGGTGGAGGTAGAAGAGGAGGAGATAATGGAGATAACAATGGTGAAGGAAATGATGGTAGAAATAGGGACAATTTTCTTGGATTCCCTATAGTTGATGAGGAAACTCATGCAACAATGAAAAATATCTCACCATCTGTTCTCCCTAACTTTTATGGATTGCGAAGTGAGGATGCTGAAACATTTCTGTTTGAGTTTGAAGTTGTGTGCCGAACTTATGACTATATGGAAGATTCTCAAAAACTCAAACTGTTTCCTTCAACATTGAAGGGATCTGCTTTGAAATGGTTCATGGGATTAGCCACTCAATCTATCGGGACTTGGAATGATATGAAACAAACATTTTTGGATAGATACTTGGACTATTGTATGCCCACCAATCACAAGGATGAGGTATTCAAAATGATGCAAAAAAAAGATGAAAATTTGGAAGACTTAATTGAAAGATTTCAATACAACTTGAAAAGAGCAAAGATGAGCAACTTAGATAATGAAACCTTGAAAGCCCTCCTACTAAAAGCCATTAGAGATGAATGGATAGACATTTTAAACATGATGGGGAAAGGAGATATTTCTCAACTCCCATTTCGTGATATAACAGAACTATGTATCCATCTCTCAAGGGGAAAATCTAAAACTGGAAAAGGGCCTAGGGATTCTTCTCTTATTAGGGCTAACAAATTTGCAACTGGATCAGTAAGTAGGGCAGAGATTGGTAATATGCTTGATGAGTTCAAAACTGATATCTTAGGGAGCCTTAGTGAACAACTAGACACCCTTAAAATCCAAAACAAGCAAAAAGCAGAAACAGATGCTTTAGCCATCTTTTGTCCGAAATGTAGGAAGAAACATGCTTTAAGGGAATGTCCTTTGGATGCAAAAGTTGTAGAAACATGTATGATTTGCTCAGAAAATCATGAGATCAAGGATTGTCCTTCAATTCCTGGACTCAAAGCTGTTTTTCAAGAAGATCCAAACTCAGTAGAATCTCTCTGTTTTGTCGCAAGGAGACCTTGGCAGGGACAACAATCTCAAGGGTTTAATAAACCTATGAATCTTCAAACCCCACCAAATTGGAATCCTTGGCAACAACCTTGGCCCCAACATCAAAATTCATATCAGCCATGGGTACAAGGGATGCAAAATCCTTATGGGAGATTTGCTCAATTTTATCAATATCCTCTATCTTTTCAAAATCAACAAGCTCCACAATTTCCAAGCCAAAATCCACAACTTTCATTGCCATTTCCACAACAACAACCTTCTCAACAAAATACAAATCCTCAACTCATGCTCCCATACCAACAGAAGACAAATCAACTTCCAGCTCAGCCATTGCCAAATCCTAACAATAAGAATCCCCAAACTACTTATGTGGTAGAAGGACAACAATTTCCTACTTATATGATTGTTCCTCTCAACGATGTACAACTCAGATCTGGTAGAGTCTTAGAAAAACCTTCTATAGACATTCAAGAGCAAGATACCTCTGAAGAGGACTCTCTTCATGTCAATAAGGGTTCTGAGGAAGAATCTCTTCAAAATTCAAAAATTCAAAAAGAAAAAGAAAAGCTAACATCCACAACTCCTATAGTTGAGCAACCTGTATCTTCATCTACACCTCCTTTTCCGGAAAGACTACAAATTGATAAGGGGGTGGAAAAACAAATCTTGTTGCCTAACTATGACTTTATAGATGAATTGAAGAATGTTTGTATCAAGATTCCATTGCTACAAGCCATTCGAGAAATTCCTATTCTAGCAAAAACCATAAAGGAGTTGAGTTTCAAAAGACCCGGAAGGAAGCTAAAGGACACAAGAAGAATCCACCTGGTAGGAAAGATTGCAGATATTATGATGGGAAAAATTACCATGCAGAAGTATGTAGATCTAGGAAGTCCAATTGTCAAGACACATATAAATGGGATAGAAATTCCAAACACATTGATTGACTTAGGGGCTGCTATCAACATTGTGAGTAGACAGACTATGGAACAGTTAAAACTTCCTAACCTTCTTTTTACACCTACTTTATTGCAACTTGCAGATCGATCGGTTATTAAACCAGATGGTGTATTCGAAGATATTTCAGTCTCCTTAGATTCTTGGGAATATCCAGTAGACTTTATGATTTTGACTCCCAAAAGTAATCTAGGAGGACATCCAATTATCTTAGGAAGACCTTGGTTGGCCACAGCTGATGCTTTTATTAGTTGTAGATCTGGAGACATGTACATTTCAAATGGTAATTCGACAAAGAAATTCAATTTGTATCCTCCAGCAAGAGCAATCATAGAAATAGGAGACAATGAATGGGTCGATGATGAGAACACTATACAACCTGTCTTTACCATTTCTGAAATTAGTGAGGATAGTCAAATTCTGAACACATTAGAAAATTTTTAGATAACTTCAGAATATGACCCCACACAATTTCAGTTGGAATCTGACATAGAATATTTATCATCAAGACAAATGTCTCTTTACTCTATGGAAGAGTTTGGTAGTTCTACCATTGAGATTTTTCCAGGAAAAGCATTGAATATCAACAAACATTTGGAAAAGTCACAACAAGAAGAACTAACCAAAATCTTGCAAAAACATTCTACTGCATTTGCATGGGAGTATACTGACATGAAAGGTATTGATCCTAAGACTTGCATCCATCATGTCTATATTGAGGAAAACAGTAGACCAATCAGACAACCTCAAAGAAGGATGAATCCAAATCTTAGGGAGATAGTGAAAGAAGAGCTCCAAAAACTACTCAATTTAAACTTCATTTATCCAATTTCAGATAGCCGATGGGTTTCTCCTTTGGTTATAGTACCTAAAAAGAATGGTAAATGGAGGGTATGCATTGATTACAGGGAATTGAACAAAGCAACTTTGAAGGATCACTTTTCTTTTCCTTTTATCGATCAGGTATTAGATACATTAGCAGGTAAAAAGTACTTTTCATTTTTGGATGGTTTTAGTGGCTATAATCAAATTCAGGTAGCACCTGAAGATCAAGATAAGACCACATTTACTTGTCCATGAGGAACTTTTGCCTACCGAGTGCTTCCTTTTGGGTTATGTAATGCACCAGCAACATTCCAAAGAGCAGTACTAGGAATTTTTTCTGATCTAATCCATGATTGTGTAGAGGTTTATATGGATGATTTTACGGTTTATGGTAATTCATTTGAAGAGGCATTAGAAAATTTGGAAAAAGTTCTCATAAGATGTAAAGAAACAAACCTTTCATTAAGCCATGAAAAATGCTTTATGATGTTTACTGAAGGGATTGTTTTAGGACATCATATTTCAGGAGATGGGATTAAGGTTGATAGATCGAAAGTTGAAGTCATCTCCAAGGTGCCTATTCCAAATTGTCAAAGAGATGTTAGAAGTTTTCTAGGATTTACTGGTTACTATAGAAGATTTATAGAAAACTTCACTAAAATAGCATCTCCACTCTTCAAGTTGCTTACAAAAGACTGTGAATTTAAATGGGATCCTGATTGTCAATCAGCTTTTGAAACTTTGAAAACAAGAATATATGAAGCACCTATCTTGAGAGGACCAAATTGGAAACTCCCTTTTCATATTTCTACGGATGCTTCAGATACAGCTCTAGGAGCTGTGTTGGGTCAAAAAGATTTAGTTCCTTATGCCATTTATTATACCAGTAAAAATTTGACTCCCATAGAGTTGAACTATACTGTGACTGAAAAAGAGTTTTTAGTTGTTGTTCATGCAATTAATAAGTTTAGACATTACATAACAGGCTATGAAACTTTTATTCATACTGACCATTCCGCAATTAGATATTTAATGAACAAACCTGTTACTAATGGCAGAGTGACAAGATGGCTTTTACTTTTGCAAGAATTCAATATTACTGTGTTGGATAGACCAGGAAAACAGAATACAGTAGCTAATTTCTTGTCTAGGATTCGGAATACTAAAGAAGATTCTCCTGTAGAAGATAAGTTTCCTGATGAATACTTGTTTGCAGTAACTATTAAGACCCCTTGGTATGCAGATATTGCTAACTATTTTGTTACAGGGAAACTACCTTCACATTTATTTCCAAGTGAAAAACGAAAAATTATTCAGGAGAGTTCAAAATATTCATGGATTTCTAACGAATTGTTTAAAACAGGGCCAGATCTTGTGATCAGAAGATGTGTCAAGGAGGATGAAATGCCTGATATCCTCAAGGCATGTCATGATGAACCATGCGGCGGACACTTTTCTGACAAAAGGACAGCCTATAAAATCCTCTCTTTAGGATATTATTGGCCTTCCCTCTTCAAAGATGCAAAACAATATGTCAAAAGGTGTGACAGCTGCCAAAGAGTAGGGAAACCTACCCTTTCAAATGAAATGCCATTGCAACCACAGGTACTCATTGAACCCTTTGAAAAATGGGCTTTAAATTTCATTGGACCTATTAATCCACCATCTAAGCAAAAGAAGTATATATTGGTTTGCACTGATTATGTTACTAAATGGGTAGAAGCTAAAGCATTAGTATCTGCTACTGAAAATTCAGTTGTTCATTTTCTTTAGGAGGATATTTTTACTCGCTTTGGTGTTCCAAGAGAAATTGTAACAGATCAGGGGAGCCAATTCACATCAAATTTGGTGGAGAAGTTGATGGAAGAATACAAAATCAAGCACAGAAAATCGACTCCTTACCATCCACAAGCAAATGGTCAAGTGGAGTCTACAAACAAAGTTCTTGAAAGTATCATCACCAAAACTGTTCAGCTACATAGAAGAGATTGGGCAGAAAGGCTTCGAGAAGCCTTGTGGGCCTACAGAACTACATGGAGGAATACAACAGGACATTCTCCCTATGAACTTGTTTATGGGAAAGAAGTCTTGCTCCCCATTGAATTCCAAGTCAAGACCTTCAAGATAGCAGTTCAGTTGGGGATGGACTTATCAGAAGCCCAAAAGCATAGAATGGAACAGTTGAATGAGCTAGATGAGATCAGACAAGAAGCAATTCTAAGAACTGATCTAGTTCAATATCAAAGAACTAAATGGCATGAAAAATATATCAAAGAGAAGAAGTTTCAAGAAGGAGATTGGGCATTGTTATTTGATTCCAAGTTTAAAGATTTTCAAGGAAATTTCAGACTCATTGGCTTGGGCCATATGAGATTGACAAGATCTTTAGCAATGGAGCGGTAAGAATCAAGACCATTGATGAGTTTCAAACTCCTCTTATTGTGAATGGCCATAGATTGAGAGTTTATCATAAGCCACTCTCAAAAGAGGATTTTGTCAAGTTGTTTCAAGAAAGTTCTGCAATCAGGCTGGTACAGAAGAATTCTTCTTCTCCACCAGCCTAGCTTTTGTTTTTCAAGTTTAAAAAAAAAAAAAAAAAAATGGTATAAGCCTGAAAACCAATCATTGATTGGCAGTCTTATACAGAAAATATGGGGTGAAAATCAGGGACACCTGACACTCTATATTTTCAAAAAAAAATCTGTCTTTCATTTCATTTCATCTCACCACCCACTCCATTTCATTCCACTTCATTTCATTTCATTTCATTTCATTTCACTTCATTCCACTTCATTTCATCCATTCCATCAATAAAAATATTTTTTATGACCATTTCCACCTGGTCATTTGTCATTTGTTCATTTCTATTCAACCAAGTAATAGCTGTGTCAGTTTCCGCAGCTGACATCTGTTTCCGCAGCTGACTCCAGTTTCCGCAGCCAGAAGCAGATTCCGCAGCTACTACTACTCTGTTTTCAAAGAGAATGTACAGTCAGTTGTTATTTCTATAATTATGAAATAAAATGCAGGAGAGAGGATCAATGGAACATTCAAGACACTAATGAAGATCAATCAGTTGAAGGCCAAGGGCAAAAGCAAGGATTCCAAAGGTATGAATAAATTTTATTTCAAATAGTATTGAAAAACACATTTTTATATAATTTTAAACTATGAGCTCTACCCATAACGCGCAATGATTATATTGACAGTCCCGTAACCTTCCACGATCTCCATGTTATCCTCTTGCATTTATTCATAAACGGTTTCATCATTAAAATTCCGATTCTCACTCATGTTCCAATATCCCACCGTAGATAATGAGACGTATTTGAGTTGACAAAGGACTCTTACAAGCCGCATAACTTCATAATCATTGATTGAAACGTGTTCATATTTATTACACAACCACCAAAATTCAAAACGCGGCCGAATGCATTATACTTTGTTAACCTCTTTGTCGTGTCTCTGTCGTGTTTACAAAACCCCACTCTACTCATTCTCACTCCTTGTTTCACTCCATTTCGTTCCTTTTGCTCATTCTCACTCCCGTATATCCACCCACAGTCTTACTCCATCTTGTTTATGGTACTCATTCTCATTTTATGATACATCCCCACAGTCATTGTGCTCGATCCTGTGTATTCCATCATTCCATTTCCACTTAAACCCTCACAGAGGCAAACTTGTGAAGCACAGAGAAGTGAAATGGGAAAATTATTAAGGACAGAGCCGGAAGGACTAAAGTTTATAGAGGGATTTTCGCAAGCAAAAGAGATGTTGAGAAAAGCTAAATGGCTGCGTTTTATTCAGAAATTCAGGGGTTACCACAGAGAAGTTACAAAAGCGTTTGCAAGATCATTTGATGGCTCGGAAGCAGAAGTTGGAGACCTCAAGTTTTTGGTCAATGAAGCATCAATAGCAACAGCCACAGAGCTTCTTCAGGAAGGAGAACGTTGGTTCAAAAATAAAAGTATCAGTGATGAGACATGGAGAACAATTCTACGAAATCAAGATATGGATATCACTGTTTTTAAAAGAGGAATCCCTGTGCATGCAATAAAAGAAGAATGGGCCACTTTACTACTAATTGTTCAGAAATTTATTACATGTGAGGGTCGTTTTGGGTCTATGTACATGTACCATACTAGGCTATTGATGAATTTTCTTGAAAACCAAACTCTCAATCTCCCTTATTTTCTATTCAATAGCTTAAAGAAAATGGTTGTGATTGTTCAAAAACACTTGGGAGATGTAGAGCCTCATCTTTATCACCACGGCCTTATAAAAATTCTGATTGAAAAGGAGCTAAAGGAAAGAAAAGATACATGAGAACAATTCCTAGTTAGAAACTTCTTTGAAGAACCTCAGGAAATTCCTGAAGGTAGTTCAATTAGGAGGAGTAGAAGAAAGAGAATGAATGTTGAAACCCAAATTGCTCCTACTCAGGAAATTCCCGTAGCTAGCACAGCAAAAAGAAGTAGAAGGAAAAGAACAATAGATGAAATCCAAAATACTTCTACTACTACTATAAAAAAAACTGATAGGGAAGAGAGATTGGTAAAAAGGAAGAAGAAGGAAATTAAAGCTAAGAAGCCAATAATACCAAAAGGGAAAGAAATTATTGAGGCTGTCCATAAAACTCCTTCTTCTGAAGAAGAAGATCACCAAATACTATCTGACAGATTAGTTTATCTTCAAAAACAGTCATCCATATCCAAGAAGGCAGAGACAGGAAAACAAGAACAAAAGGGTAGTGTACCACAACATGTGAGGAGAAGCAGCAGGCTTAAGGGAAAATTGAGAAAAACACAAATTAAAGGTCCTCATTTCATTGATTTGGGTGAGGAGACATCTAAACAGTCTCCAACTGACCATAGTCCATTTCAGTCAGTTAGTGAACCTGACTCCTTTCACTCCCAATCAGACAATGAGCATACTCCATCTTATTCTCGGCAAAATATTGATGTAAGCCCTCCTCGGCCAGATTTTGAACATAATTCTCCCTTGCAGCATTTTGGGGACAGCCCAATAAAAATGACACCGGAAGTAGATCCCAAGCAGCAGGAGGTATATGACTATATAGAATCCTTGGAGAAGGCAGCCACAGGTCCAAGTACCTCTTCCATTCAGCCTCATACATTGCAGGATGATTTAGTCCAGTCATTAAAACAGGAAATTTTTGAGCTGGAGCTTTTGAATCGGCACATCAAAAATGAAAATGAAACACTGAAAGAACAAGGCAAACTGGACAAGATCATCCATGATAATACTATGTTACATTTGGGTATTTGGCAAAAGAAGAATAAGAAATTAAAAAGGAAATGCCAGACATTGAGCAGAGCACTTGTGAATATCAAATTTAGGTGCTTAATGAAGAAACCCAGAATGATGGCAGTACCAAAGAAGAAGAGAAGGGGGTTGGATGTGCTGGCTGAAGTATCAAGGCACATGAACTAAACAAAGAGTATCAAAATTTTGGTTGCAGGAGGACATGCAACACACCTTAGATAGTCAGGGGTATGGTCGAGTCCCGAATTTGCATCTTTTCCATACACTTTTCCATACCTTTTTTACTCACCTAAACCTCCCAAATTGTCAATATCATGTGCAAAAGGGTATCTAACATGGTTTTTAATTATGTTTTTGTGTTTTCTATTTGATCTAGATTTTGTTCATTCAGCTGCGGAATCTTGCCACTTTCCGCAGCTGCTGCAACTTTCCGCAACTATTTTGTGGAACTATATGCTACAGGTGTCTACAAGGGAAACGAGCCACATGGGCAGGCTAGGAATGACGTGGACATGGTTCGTGTCCTACTGGTTCAAGCAAACTCGTCCAAAGAAGCCGCGGTCAAAGCCGTCCACGTGGAAGTCAACTATGGAGTTTCATGTCGGCCGAACTCTGTTTCGTGGCAAATAAACACCCATACGGCCGTTTCTAAGCTTGCGGAGGTTAAATCGACATCTGTGCAGAGCTCTGGAGTTGAATTCAAGCATCCACCTTCCGTAGATTCGCTTTCCAACACGGCCATACTTCTATATCCGTGGGCGTAGTGGTCTACGTGCTCTCTGCCATCATAAACTTCAGGAGACAGTTACAGTTTATTGTTTTATATAGAGCGTTTGCATACGCACAAAAAGTTAGTTGTTAAGTTGATAGTTGATGTTCGTGAATAAACTCTGTTATCTGTTAGTTTGCTTTGTAGTGATTACGCTGCCCTTGAGCCGTAACACTACCATTCTGTAATGAACTACTTTTTAATGTGAGAAGACTCTGTTTTTCAACTTAATTCGTGTTTGAGGATCGTTACCAAGGCTGTGTAGAGGGCCCCTGCTCAGCTAAGGTTTTGTGTATTAGTGTACATTTCTCATTTCATTTCTTTTAAAAGTCATTGTATTATAATCCATCCATATGTTCATACTTTGCAGTTGTTTCATTTCTGTTTATACATTTCCATAATTTCCATTTCATTTTTGTCTTTCATGTTTTTATGATTGTTAATCACTGATCAGTTTTCTTGTGCAGGTTTTAGGTAGACAGCCCGGGCATTTTTATAGCATTTTTATAGCATTTTGACTAATGACATGAACTAACATTGTTCTGCTGCTAGTTTGTTTTTCATAGCTTTTGTTTAACTTCAGTCTTGCTTTGTACATTTCAGTTTTGCTTATCTGATTCAGTAGTTAAATTTAGATATATTAAGCTGCTCATAGCGTCTTCAGTTGCCTCCGAAAGCCACAGCTGGACTGATGGTGAGGGACTGCATTATGAAATGTGTAGTTTAGTATTAGTTTCTTTTCTGCAAATTTAGATATATTAGGCTGCTCATAGCGTCTTCAGTTGCCTCCGAAAGCCACAGCTGGACTGATGGTGAGGGACTGCATTATGAAATGTGTAGTTTAGTATTAGTTTCTTTTCTGCAAAATTAGATATATTAAATCATGTATGACATCTTCAGTTGCCTCCGAAAGCCACAGCTGGACTGATGGCGAGGGATTGAATCATGAGTGTATGGTTTAGTATTAGTTTACTTTCTGCAAATTAAATATCGGTTACACAAGTTGTTTATGATTACTTCCGAAAGTCATAGCTGGTCTAATGATGAAGGGTCAGAAAATGAATTGATGTAATCTGATTTAGATTTATTTTGTTGCAATTTTGAATTTCCTTAAGCATAGTTTTTTTTGTGTTTAGTTGGCAGCAAGAATAGTTTGGTTTTCATGTTCACTAGTTTACTGTTTTGATTCATTAGATTAGCAGCACCTTTTCATTTCAGCAGTACACTTTTACTTTCTTTCAAGTCTTGTCATTGTAATTTTCAATTTGCTTTCAAAAGTTTCAAGTTGGTAAATCATTATAGGGGATATCATTTCCTTGAACAAATATAACCAAACTTGTTTTCATTTTAGAAATTCCATTTCACCTTAGAAAGACCAAAAACGACAAAAGTTAAGAAATAGGTTATCTTGCACATATAGTGCGCCGCACTTCATCAGCTTACGATTCCCGGATTGACAAATTAAATGCAGCAATTTGGGACACACTAAATTGACCAAACGGAGTGTCTGTTAAGCAGATCTTTCGTCGTAAAATATCACTTTAGCTACGCATAACAAATAGCCCTAACATCGATTATGGCTGCAAAATATCTTTAAGTTTGCTGCACAAATTCAGATCTAAGCACAAAAGACATTAAGCAGATAAAATATAACATGGCTCCATAAATCCAATGGACAAGACAAGAAGAATGTATTTAAAATAATTTTGTATTATATTAAAGAATGGGGCACCTGAGAGGAAAACAAGAAAGGTGTTTTCCGGTTCTCCTTAGTGGGATGGGTTCTTGGAAGTCCTCAGTGTTTAAAATCTAGCATTTCTCTCTCTTATGGATGTGGAAAAGCAAACATAGAACTCAATGGGAGTTCACAAAGCAAAATGGAAAATGGTGACCAAGAGAAGATCTAGAGTGATCTAATGCAATGAAGGTGACTAATGAATGGGGAAAACCCCCCTATTTATAACAAAATATTGGGGCGGTCTAGAACTCGGTGCATGAATAAAATATTATTAATCGAATTCTAGAAGCACCTTTTAGGAATATTTTATTATATTTGTAGAAGGGAAAAGGATTCTTGACTTGGGTCAATTCCTTTATTTATAAATAATAAATAAATAAATGATTTATTTATCATTTTAGGGGAATGATGGGAATAAATAATGGTTTATTTGATTATTTATGGATGATTTAGTCAAATTTAACTAAGAATATTATTTAAATAATGATTTAAATAACTTGTTCTTAGGAAATAATTAAATAAATAAAGATTTATTTAATTAATTTCCTTGTTTTGGGTTAAATATGACCAAATAAGTTATTTTATATGGTGAAAGCAATTTTACTTAGGGTAAAATTGGTCTTACATGGTGTACTTGGGTTCATCTAATAATAATAGGTTAGATGACCAAAAAATGGTGTAACAGATTGCGCCCCAACGTACGAGTGTTAGGAGCAAATCGTATGACCGAAGTACATTGTAAGAACTCAATCACTAGATATCGAGAGGGAAGTGAGAAAGAGAAATGTAAGGTTGTCTGATGTGCTAAAGGACTAGACCCTGAGGAGATGAGACTTACAGGTGCAACAAGTCTCGAGTTTATGAAGTTGTACCTGTGCTAAAGGCGGCGGGGGAGGCATACCTATGCCCGCAAAGACAAAGTACAAAGAATAAGGCACCCGGAAAACCACGGAACGCAATAAGTACAAAGAATAAGGCGCCCGGAAAACCACAGAACGCAATAATGAAGCAGGTGCTGGCCGAAACATGAGCCAGATAAATAACATGATGAATCCCAAATACATGCGATGCCTGGAATAATCATCGGGACGTATACAATAATATGGTAGTACATGAGATATAAATACACCCAAATACCCCCTACACGCGGGGAAGTGCTCGCAAAATCTGACTGATATGTGCAAATCGAAGAGGCGCTGCAAGCAGTTGAGGCTGATATCATCAAATGAGAGGAGCTACATCAAGGTCGGAAATGAAGAAGTCATCCGGGCATGTGGGGGGCTACCTGTAGGGCCACCCCCTCATGAGGGTTGAGACATCTCACACACGCCTGGGAAGCAATAATAGCTGCTGCTGCATCACTGGACCATCAAGTGTATAGATCGCGATCATGCTGAGAAGAGATGGAACCAAGGTACACTTCCCCCTAGACCTGGTTTCTGGAGTAAATGAGCTGATGTCGACCGAAGTAGGTCCGCCATAGGTGAGGCAATAATGGAACCCCAACTAAGGCACGAGGGAAAATAGTAGAGCGACGAACAGATGAACAGTAATGATGATAATGAAATGGGGGATGATCCAAAAGGGAACATAAAGAACATGAGTACAAAATGGTATCTCATGACGGAAATTGACAAGAACAGGAAGGAGTATAGAGGCAAGGTGGTGCCCCCAATGACATGTGTTGTAAGTGAGAAAATCCAATTTGTAGGAGAGGTGAATAGACTCTTCGTGGACAAAATGTGTCCTGGTGAAGTAGCAAGGTACTAAAAACTAAAAGGTACCCAAAGCTCATGAACAGGCCAGGTCACACTTTTTGGGGTCTGTTCTGTGACCTGGGTAGTAGGTATTGGGCAGACAACTGCGACGTGTTCCCAGGAAATTACTTGAAAAGTGCAACTTATCAGAGAAAGGGGGTTTCAGTGCTATTGTTAGCTGAGATCTGGGATTTTTATGGTTGAGGGGCATAGGTGCCCCCAAGCATGTTGTGGTTATGCCAAAATGTATGTAGCAAAAAAGGGGAATGTAAACACATTTTAATGATATGGTGTGCCATTTGTTTTCGTTATGGGTATGCAGTTTGAGAAAGGAAATGGAGGATTACCAATCTCTTTTAGTATTGCATACATGAATCAAATGGACTTTAAGTGTCTGGTTTGGCATACCTGGTGCCATTATCCCAAACAGAGGATTTGGAGATAATGAACTGATGCTCTCTTAGAAAACCTATCGGTTGGTCAACAACAATATCTAAACGATTGGGTTGCTGATGTAAGATGAAGGAATGATAAGGGGTATCATCCCTAGAGTGATCTGAAGTGATATGGGACTTTAGAGGTTCTTCTAAATGTGGAAGAATAATGGTACTAAAGTCGGCATGACCAGATACACTAGGAGAGTTGTGGAGAATTGCTTCTCTTGGTCTCTCAAATATGGGTGCCCCCTTACCCAAACATGGTGTTGCAATGTAATGGCCACAAGGTGTATGTGGTTCGAATGTATGGTGGCGATGTAAGGGGGAATAGATAAAGTCAGGGGTGGGGATTTCTTCCATAATGTTGTCATCGTGATAGAAGATGGGTTGATTGGTGGAAGAAAGACCACCTGACGCGGCGAAGCTACCTGACTCATCATCATGAGAAGAGAGGTTCACATGCGCATCATCACAAGGGGTGAGAGAAGAGTAAGCAGATAAGGGATCTGCAAATGTTGAGCCTAGGGTGATCGCTGAAGGAAGGTCAAGCGAAACAACAGGGGGGGATTCAGAGGGAATGTTCCCCGAGGGTCGCATGGATGATGATAGGTAGAATATGGTGGACGAAGGCTCCGTCATCTTGACATCAGGAGGGGGAATGTCAATGGGAGCCGTCATGTCTAGTAATTTTGTTGAAGCAAAGCACGCAGAGAGGGGAGAGGTGGACTCGTTACGCTTGGCCTTGAATTGGCGGACCGCGGCTAGAGAGGTGCGGAAGTCCTTGAGGCGGGGACAGAGGTGGGTGTAGTGGCCATGGAGATCACACAAAACACAGGGGTGGTTGGTGTGAATAGTCTTGGGGTTATTGGCTATAGTCGCAGGAGGAACAGAGGTTTCCGGGACCATGGTCTTAGGGAACGCGATATTAACCATGGGCTTGAGATGAGGAAACTCAGGACAGGTATGTGTGGCGTGACCGACAACATCACACAAAGTGCACTGGATGGTATGCTTTGAGGGCCGAGGAGGGGCAGGGTTTGTCGGGGCAGCCTTGTCCTTTGATGCCCCCTTGCAAGCTTTTCCCTTCTTACCTGAAGCGATCGCAACACAAGGTGGTTCCTGTTGAGGTGACTGAGGCACTGTGGTAGCGGAAGAAGTCATGGGGATCGGTTGAACCAAGGTCAAAGTAAGATAAGATTTGGGTTGACCAGGTGGGGTAGCGGCTAGAGGATCAAGGAACCAGACGGGAATTCCAAGGGTCAGGTTAGGAAGAGAGAGGGTGTCCATGACAGGTACTATGTACACTCCCGGTGGGGGAGCTAGGAATGGTATCTGATCAGCGGGGTAATGGCCAGGAGGGACGGCTCCAAGATGGTTGAGACCTGGTGGAACCGACCCAGGAGGGTAAAGAGGCACATGGGTATCCGCAGTAGGAGAAGGGTCAGAAGGGAGAGGTCCGAATGGCTGAGGCAAAGGGCTAGGAGCAGGTGGCAGCGGGCGAAGTTGAGGTTGCGGACTAGCCAAAGCAGGCTGCTTAAGGTTAGTCGGAGACGATTGCATCATGCAAACATTCGCCAAGCTAGGATCAGAGATAGGAGGAGGAGGAATACCACAGAAAGTTCCAAGCAAGGAGGGGTCCCGGTAGACGCTAGGGGAGACATTGGTCAAAGAGACGATGGTGTGCTTATTGGCTACAGAAGAGATGGTCGACTCAGGGGAGGTCTGAGATTGTGGCTCGTGATATGTCAACTGGTCAATGGTGACTATCTTTCCATTATGAGGGAGAAACATCTTGCGGTGGACTACGGATGGGACAGCAGACATGGCATAGGTGTAACTACACCCCAAAAGAATGTTATAGTCAAGAGGGGCGTCGATAACTTCAACGTCAACGCAAACAGTCTTGCCCGCAAGAGTGATAGGATAGTTGCGGAAAAGGCCGATGGGCTGGGAGGCGTGGCCATCCCATGCTTGAAGAGTGATCATGGGAGGGGCCAACTCAGGAGAGCCGAGTTGTTTCCAAACCGAGGCGGACATCACGCAGGTGGATGCCCCCTCATCGATGATGCACCGGGAAATGTTAGCGGTCTGGATTTGGACTGGGATTTGGAAAGCGACGGAAGTAGGAAGAGGGGGAGACTCTGACTGATGATCATTGAAAACAATCAATTGGTCATCTGCGGGATCGACAGCACCCAGGGCAGATAGCAGATATTTTCTTTGAGAGGGGCATGACTGGAGGAGTTCCAGTGTTGAAATGGAAGTGGGAGATTGGGCCAGCTCATCTAATATACTATCTGAATGGGCAGCGCGGTCAGAGGCAACATTTCGACATAATGGTCCCTTAGTAATCTTGGTATGAACCTCGGATTTGGGCGGAGGGATATGCGAGGGACTACTAGTTGTCGAAAGAGGCTCTGTAGAACCTAAAGAAGATGACTCGGGGGTAGATGAAGCAAGAGGCTGGGGGTACAGACGGGACTAAGTTTGGAGGTTAAGGTCGATGGTGATAGGTTGGTCAGAGTTCATCATGAGGATCTGGTAATCAGAGGTACCAGATGGAGGAGGTTGAGTGGCCGCCTGTCCGTCAGGTGGTTGGGTAGCCACAAATCCCTGCTGTGCATCCACCTGCTCTTGAGGGGGCGATGACTACTGTTGCGGGGATTGAGAAGATAAGGGAGGCGGGGGTGCGAATGCTAGAGGAGCTGGAGCACTAGGCTGTGGATATGGATGATAATGAGGTTGGGTAATAGTGTGGTAAATAGGATGTTGGGCAGAAAGAGGAGGCATGCTAGATCTTGTATGCATGCTACCGGGAGGGGGAGAAGTGCAGGAGGTGGTGCCCCTTCCCCTAGGAAAACCATAGCTGATGGAAGGTTGACCGGATGGATGAGAGAGAGCTCCAACAATACCATCGGCAGCATGAGGTGCCCCCAGTGCATTAGTGCCACCGGGTCTGGGGAGGTCAGGAAGGACGGTATAAACATAACTCGATTGAGCATAGATCAGGTCATATTTCAAGGCTATTTGGAGGGCAACTTCTTCAGTTTGAGGAAAATGGGATGCGACATCTTTGTCAATTGCGGGTAAGAGAGATCTAAGGAACCAGTCCATGTGGACATGGTCTTCGAAGGTAGGGGCTTGACATAGGCTCTTTCTTCTCCGCCATTCTTTAACATGATCGAATAGGCGAGTCGCGGATGATTGATGGAAATAAGTCAGAAGTTTGATACCAGTGTCATAATGAGGGGGAAGCTGGAAATAAGATAAGAAGGTGTGAGCAAGGGTCGCAAAGGTGGTATGGGAAGAGGCAGGCTGGTCAACATACCACTTAGAAGCTTCTCCTGTAAGTGTGCGTTGGAACAACCGAAGACGGATGGAGTCATCAATAATGGAATTGGCTGAACACCACATATGGAAAGATCGGATATCGGAGTTGGAGGATCCTGCGAGCCTTCGAACTTGGGAATGTCGGAGAACTTGGTTAGCATAGCGAGGCCAACGCTACCGTGGTGAATGAGATCATTAATCCGGGCGGTTAAGTCGGGGAGACTAAGGCGAGCACGAGATGTTGGGCGGTCCGAGTGGGTCTCGAGTCGGTTCCACGAGGAAACGGACGACGGGCTGAAATGCGCCGGGGTTCTGCTATTTCGGTGTGGGCACGAAAGTAGACATGGTGAAGGCGCGGGGGTGGAGAACCGAGGAGGGGAGAAGTGGGAACCGAACAATCAAGGAAGCCGTCCAGAGTGCGGTCTCGGGGAAAGACGTACTACGTGCTCGATGACGACGGGAATGAAGCGGATGGCTCCAAGCGGAAACTGAGGGTGAAGGCCAAGAAGTCTTCGAGAAAGGCGCCTTAGGGGTGCAATGATGACGGGAAGAAGAAAAAACCAACAAGGGCAGGGAGAGACAAAATAGAGGGAGGTCAAGGGCAGAAAGGTGCAGTGACAATTGATTTTAAAGTCTTTGCCAGGCAGTGGTAACCAGCCGCTTGTTCACTTAGGGTGAGTGTGTGTCGTGCGTTAATTTTAATTGTTTAAACCCATACATTTTGAGAGTAAAATAAAAAGTGTGCTGTGTAACTGAAAATAAATCTATAGTAAATAAGACTAAAAGAACAAAAAATGAACAGCTACCAATGCATCAATTTAACCCAAGAAGGCGGGTCTCTCAAAAATAGTCTACAAGAGGGAAAGAACTAAGCAAAGCACGCTAAAAAGAGGCCAATAGATCAAATGTCAGGAGGGACTGGGATCTAAAGGAGAAATCTACTGAAAAGTGGTGCAGAGAACAACAAGGAGGCAGAGGCAAGGTTGCTGCTAAAAAGGAGGAGATCAGCTAAAACTAGAAGAGACAAGGCAGTGGCCTTAGAAATGGACCCAAACAAAATGATATGAGGTGATTTGAGAGGGAGAAGAGCTGATCTAAAAGGATCTGAATGGAGGTATCAGATCTGAGAAAAATAAGGCTGAAACTCTGAAAATTCATACTTTTGAAAAGCAAAGACTCTCCCACAAAAAATGGAGGGTACTAGAGCCCTAAGGGGCAAGATTACCTCTTATTTGAGTAAAATGGAGCAAGAATAGTTCTAAACGGGCGAAGATGGAGGTCAGACAACCCTGACAGAGGTTCAGACAAAACCCAAAAAAATTTCAGAAAAATTCCAGAAAAAAGTCGAGGTTGCAGTTTTTGACCTGTTTTTCGCTCAGGTCGCACTTTTTGGGCTATTTTCCGCGACCTAGGACGTACTTTTTGGGCCAAAAAGTGTGACCTGCACTTCTGGTAATCTCGACGGCAGATTTCAGAAAAATTTTCCGTCTCAGCTGCGGCTGATGTCGGCCACTTGCGCAATAAGGCCAGAAACACACGAAAGTTAAAAATTTGACTGTTTAAATGGTTTTAGGGGTGAAAATCACCATAAAAATAGGAAAAACAAAAAATGGAAGAGAAACCCTAGGGTATGAAACAACTGGATATGCAGGAATAGATAAAACGATAGTGGTCGCAAAAGAAAACCCGTGTGGAGTCGCCAATTGTTAGTATGAATCTTTCGTCGTAAAATATCACTTTAGCTACGCATAAAAAATAGCCCTAACATCAATTATGGCTGCAAAATACCTTTAAGATTGCTGCACAAATTCAGATCTAAGCACAAAAGATATTAAGCAGATAAAAAATAACATAGCTCCATAGATCCAATGAACAAGACAAGAAGAATGTATATGAAAGAATTTTGTATTATATTAAAGAATGGGGCACCTGAGAGGAAAACAAGAAAGGTGTTTTCCAGTTCTCCTCGGTGGGATGGGTTCTTGGAAGTCCTCAGTGTTTCAGATCTAGCATTTCTCTCTCTTATGGATGTGGAAAAGAAAACATAGAAATCAATGGGAGTTCACAAAGCAAAATGGAAAAATGGTGACCAAGAGAAGATCTAGAGTGATCTAATGCAATGAAGGTGGTTAATGAATGGGGAAAACCCCCTATTTATAACAAAATATTGGGGTGGTCTAGAACTCGGTGCATGAATAAAATATTATTAATCGAATTCTAGAAGCACCTTTTAGGAATATTTTATTATATTTGTTGGAGGGAAAAGGGTTCTTGACTTGGGTCAATTCCTTTATTTATAAATAATAAATAAATAAATGATTTATTTATCATTTTAGGGGAATGATGGGAATAAATAATGGTTTAGTTGATTATTTATGGATGATTTAGTCAAATTTAACTAAGAATATTATTTAAATAATGATTTAAATAACTTGTTCTTAGGAAATAATTAAATAAATAAAGATTTATTTAATTAATTGCTTTATTTTGGGTTAAAAATGACTAAATAAGTTATTTTATGTGGTGAAAGCAATTTTACTTGGGGTAAAATTGGTCTTACATGGTGTACTTGGGTTCATCTAATAATAATAGGTTAGATGACCAAGTTGGTATATGATCGTTAGACACACCACAGAATAAGGTACCCATTTCCCCAAATATCCTAAAGGTGGCCATCCTCTGTCACTACTTACTTATGGTCCCAAGTAGACCATGAAGACTATAAGGAAGTACCCTCTTGGAGCAATGATATGTACCGCCCGAATGGTCAAGGAATGCAAGTGCATCTAGTAGATCATTATGCACAAAAACACAATCCTTACCATATACTTTGATCAAGCTAGTGAAGTGGCTCATAGATGGGCCTCCTCTCATCCCCAATGATAAAATAAGTGGTTTTGACAACTCTTCCAGAGATTTATGTCTCTCCTTAATTTCCAAACAATCCATGCATATCCTAATATGCTGATGTATCTCCTCTTTTAAGCCTTCCCAAGTAAATTCCTCCATGATAGTATGATATTCCCTCATGAAATCCATGTAGATGGAGAGAAAATCCTCATATGCTACATGTAGTAGCTTATCATTGAGCTTAGAGGCTCTATTCAATAATATCCTACTATAAAAATAGATGACACTATCTCTCACTGCATATCTCTCATCTGATAATAGTCCATCAAGTGTCTTGCATGCAAAGAGATCCTTGGATTATTACGCCAACAACTGGGATCTCCATTAAGGACCTGTACTCCATAATGATAGTGTTGTTGATCTACCATGTAAAGCACCTGTCATGTGGCTACCCCTTTCTTTGACATCTCCCATGCCAAAGTCATATATCAGGATGCAGCTATCCTGCCTCTACTGCTCTGCATGTAGCTACTCATGCTCAAGTGAAGGTTGAAGTTTTTGGTGGCTAGCCTTCCATGGGAAGCTATCACCCATCCAAAACCTTCTAATTTTGGCCAATTTATGCATGAGTGGCCACCATCCTCTACCATATGTGGAATATTCCTCCCTATGTGGAAGTATCTTCTAATTCTCCAAAGCCATGGAGTAGTCTCCTTGCACCATGATGGTGCTAGCCTCCATCATAAAAACATATCCTCTAAGTGCAAGATGTGTGGTGAGAGTGGGTAATACTGATATTGGGAGAATTTCTCCCTCCTCCTTGAGCATACCCAAGACTCTCTGCATTGTACCAAGTCCTCCTAAGGTCCTCACCCCTCCTGGACCTATGAGTGATGCAACATGTTGTGAGACATCTCTCATCAACTCCTGATCTAATGGCCTCCCTGGTGGAATGCCTCTAAACAGTAATGTATCATGGGCCAAATTCATCTGCATGACTGATTGGACTGTTAAGTCCTTGCTTCCACTACACAAATCTGTCTCTGTTTTATATGTGGAAGTTGTCTAAGAGGGATAAGTGTGCATGCCCCTAATAATTTGATGCTTGCCACTCTTTTTATCTATCCACTCCCTTTGTAAGGTCTCTCAATCTGTGGTGACCTTCCCCAAAGTAATTATCCACTGCACACCCAATATCACATTGGTGTTAGGTATGTCAACCACAAATAAGTGATTAGTCAATGTATATGTCCCCATGGTGATAGATAAATATGGAACATAATGCATGCACTGCATAGTTCTATCTCTTGTGACCAAAACTGAAAACCCCTCAAAGTCATTAGTGGGTATTTCCATCCTTTGCACTAATTGGGCATCAATAAAGTTGTGGGTAGCCCCACTGTTAATCAACACTGATACCCTCTGATCCTGAATGGAACCTCGAACCCTCAAGGTCAAGTACTTGGGTACTCCTCTCAATGATGCAAGGGCCCCTCCAATTGGAGAAAATCCTCCATCCCCACTTCATAGTGGCGGTGAATCCTCTCCTGCCATCCCAGTGTTGTGACCTCCTTCTGGTTCCTCTTATTTTTCATCTTCATCATCAGAAAATACCTCTATATAGTGTGCCTTCCTTGCTACACATCTATGTCTGGGTGCCCATGATTTTTGGCATGTGAAGCAAAGCTTCCTTCTCCTGAAGTCTCTTCAGACATCATCACTAAGAGGTACTTTGTTTTGGCTCTACTTTGAAGGAGGAGCCTTCAGATCTTTTCCCTTTGATGGAAAAGTGGGCTTTTGCTAAAATGGTGCTTTTTCTCTTAGCAAAGCATCTTGTAGATATCTATCCATTTTAACAACATATTGAAGGGTAGTTGGTTTGGTTGACTTAACCAACCCATGTAAAGGTTCTACTAGCCCATCAATAAACATATAGACCCTCCTAGATGCAGATAAATCAGGAACCATAACATAAAGTTTTAGAAATTCAGAAATTTAAGTTTCTAGATTACCTGACTGTTTGAGCTTAGCTATCTCATTTAAAGGTGACTTCAGGTCTCTTCAATCAAACCTCTCCACCAACCTCCAGGTGAAATCTGAATATGCAGTCACATTGGCATGCCCCAATGTAGAAAGACCATGAAACCACCAATCATGTGCCTCACCCTCAAGGTGTAGTGTTGTTATTTTGATGGCTTCCATCTCCAGTACTTGGTTCAACTGGAAGTACATGTCTAGCTTCTCTACCCAAGATTTGGCTATACATTTGGATGACCCATCAAAAGTGGGCAAGAAGAATCTACCCATAGTCCGATGAAGATCATTGTTCTGTATGAATCCTCCACCTCTATTGTGATGTTGGGGTCTCCTATTGTCATTGATCTAAAAAAAAATCTTGGAAGCTCAAATGATCTTTGAATCTTTGAGATTGACACCCATACTCAAGAAAATAGTCTTCAAGAGTTTCTTGTTCTTGAAACGCTCCATTTCCCACTGTTAAGAAAGTAGGCATAGCGGAGCGTTGGGAAATATTCTGCGTCACTGGTTGATCATGCCAGTGATGTGAAATGTTGGAGCCTTCTCCATGTAGAAACCTTTTAGGGGATTCTTTGTGTATATCCATCCTCATCTCCTTGATTTATCTTGCAATACCTTGCATGGTTCGAAGAAGAAGCTTAGGGAACTCCTTGTCATCCTCCTCTCCTGATATGGGAGTTTTTCCCTTGTCTTATTTATCATCTATATAATCATATCTTCAGTTGCTTCTCTTGAGATACCTCTTCTCTTTGTTTGTGAGAGGATCTCCCTCTTCTAGTGACATATTGGCTGAAAATGCACAGGCTGAGCTAAGATTATGCTTTGATACCACTGTAATATCCCAAAATTGGGGAAGCAGCAATATAGCACATAAAAATGGAAATAACAGTGAATAATATTACATCAAGATATGAGACCAATTTAGAGCCATTATATTAATCATATCAGAGGAAAATAATTACAAAATACCGAGGCACAAATCATATGATATAGGAAAACAAGCCTCCAATGATCAAACACTCTCAAAAGTGAGATGTTGCTACTATAAAAAATGCCAGAGAGATGCTACAACGCAATCCTAGTGAAAATAACTTCTACTGGAAACATACAATAATATAAAAAACTGGTATATGTCTCAAAATATGCTATACATAAATATCAAGGCTCTATATCACTTTTCCTAGACAACCCAGAAAGGGTTTCGGAAATCCACAAAAATAAAAATGGTGATCTACAACCCTAGGACTGAAGAATCACTACAACTGAAGCACATAGAAGGAGGTGGATGAATATGATGTAAACTTAATGTCACTCCTCCAATAGACTCTCCCAATAAAGGGATGATCCCTTCACGGAAGATCTAACCTCCCAAGTGGTGCACTGAACCCTCCTTTGAATCTACTCAATAAAATAATATAGTTTGAGAGTGAAAATGTGTTTTAGGAGATGATGGTGACTTGGAAATGAAATTATGCCCAAGTAAATTCCTTTATGGCCTCCTAATGGAAGGAATGATTCCTCCACTGAAAACAAGCTTAGAAATGGCCTTGTCAAACCCTCCATTGCTGCACCCTGCAACACAGCACAATTCTAAACAGAAACTGCACTGTAGAAGAAAGTTGTAGCTTTTCCAGATGCTGGAATATGGAAATAATGCTCAATGACCTCTCCTAAGTGGGCACTCAAAGTCCCTCGAGGATGAGGGTGGGATTCCCGCTTGGGAACATCCTTGTGCTAAACAACACTGTAGTCTCTGCTAAACAACTGAAGAGAGCCAAATTTCATAACAGACCATAAAAAAAATAATACTCAAACATGCTTTCTATGGCTGCCATTCCCTTCCTTATATTCTTGGTGAGCTTCCTGACCTTGGGTCCCACTCATTAAAGCCACTACTTCCATGCAAGGAATCTCCCTCCAAAACTACACTCTCTCTCATTGAATGTCCATGCCCTCCATACCAACATTGTTGATTTGGTCAAGGTTGACCCATTCCACATGCTTCATCCCCTATTCACACATAAGGGTGTTTTATCCAGCTATTTTGATGACCACCATTCACATTAGGAGTGATTTTATTCCTACTAAGGAGATTTATGGGTCTCCTTAACCTCTTATTCTTCTAACTAAGAAGCAAAAACAAAATTTAATATTCCAACTAGCTGAAAGCTAACTGGGAATATTATAGAGTTTTATCACTATTTACACGAACATGAGCCTTGTTGAGAATATTTACTGCAATATGAGCAGCTTCACCCAAAAAGGTGTCAGGAGTCCCAAATTCATCAAGCATAGCATGAGCCATTTTTGGAACTCTTCTATTCATTCTTTCTGCCACGCCATTTTGTTGCGGAGTTATAGCTACACAAAACTGTCTTTTTATGCCATATTGTTCACAAAAATAAAAGAACTCATCTGATATATATTATCCTCCTCAGTCATATATAATAAAGAACTCATTTTATTTTTATATCTAATTCATTTTCAACTAAGGCTTTGAAGACCTTCAATTTTTAAAATTCTTCATCTTTATGTTTCAATAAACCGATCCAACACATTCTAGAAAATTCATCAATGAATAAGATATAGTATTGTTCCCCACGAGGTGATTTTTTCCTTACAGGTCCACACAAATTAGTATGTATAAATTCAAGAGGATTACTTGTTGATCCTTCTTTGGCTTAAAATTCAACCCTAGTTTGCTTACCGAATTGGCATGACTTGCATATGGTACTTTCTGGTAAAGTAATGTTGGGTAGATCATGAACAACTTTGATCCTGCTTTTTTGCTTATTTGAGAAAATCTCAGATGTCTCAATCTTATTTGCCATAACCAAATTTCTGTAAATTTGCCTATATAACATTTTCTTGGCCACCTTTCAATGTATACTGATTGCTTGGTGTTCTTGTTCCTTTTATTACGGTCTTTCCAGTGTCAATTTCATGAACCACACACTCCTTTGATCAGAAGAAAACTTCATTTCCTTGGTCACACATTTTACTAACACTAAAAAATTTATGATTTAATCCATCAACATACATAACATGGTTAGCTTTAGCATTTTATTTTAGAAAAAAAATCCTTTACCTATAATGATAGCAAGACAATCATTTCCAAAAGTAACATTCTTTTCCTTTTCTAATGCATTGTATGAAATAAGTTATTCTTTGTCACCTGTCATGTGTTTTGAACATCAGCTTTCAATGTACCATTGATTTTCTTCTCCTTCTGCAAATAAAGTTATGTTGCAGTTCTCGAATTGTATGTCCTTCCTTCTCCATACTTTAGAACTTGTCGGTATTTGTTCTTTTGGCTATAGCTTTCTCCTGCATTCAGATTCTTCAAGTCCAAATTTATTGCAAAATGAACATTCAATCTCGTCTTGAAGAGGAGAAAAATTGTTATAGGTATTCTTCTTTATTCCTGTCTCATTTCTTTGCTTTCTTTCTTTTCTGGTCATGATGGTTTTGTATGCAATAGATTGAGCACCTTTGTGACCAAAATTATGACATGAGAAAAATTTTCCATTAAAGAAGAAATTTATGCGAACATAAAACCTTCTAGTGTTGTTTACCTCTTGACTGATACTTTCTTTATTTTTCACCCTTGAATTTGAATGATCATGATTTACCTGATTATTGCCTATTTTATTTTGTTGATTGATGAAACTATTTTGGCTAGCTTTTGCTAGATTTAAATATCTTGTAGCTAAGGTTTTTTTGGACTGAGAATATTCACCAATATATCCAATAACTATCTTCACAAGAGGAGACCGTTGAACCTTGATAATTTCATCTAAGGTTTCAGGTCCTTTAGAAAATCTAAGATTTAGAGTTTTTACTTTCTCAAGTTCCTTTCTTAGACTTACTATTTCACATTCTAATTTCTCATTGTGCTTATCCTTTTCTATGAGTTGATTCTTTAGAGTATCTATGGATATTTTTTTTTTCTCCCAAACATATTTTGAGTTGAGTGATTTCTTCAAGAAAAACATTTTCTTCTAAAGCATGCATAAAAATTTTGTTAGCCTCACTAGTGTATTTTTCAAATGCCATGAGCAGTCTAAGATCTTGATCAGATTATTCTTCTTCACTGTTTGATAATCCATCACTATCTTCAGGAGTATAGTAACTTTTTCTAATAAAAAACGTCTCCTATTAACTTTTTCTAAACCCTTTCCCTTTTCATGATTATCCTTATGAGGAAATTTATCAGCATAATGACCCACTCTTCCAAAAGAAAGACATTTGAAAGGAGGCTTACCTCTGAACCTTCCAGTGCCAAGTTGAAGTTTCTTTACAAAATTTACCTTATCTTATTCTGATACATACACTGATTCCTTTTGCTCTTATTTTTCCTTTCCTTTTGCAGTAGCTCTAAAATCAACTTCTTTGATTTCTGATGAACCTCCTTTTCTCATCTCAAAAGAAGTCAACATCCCATGAAGTTGAAAAATAGTAAGAGTCTAAAGATTCTACTTCTCTTCAATAGCAAACACTTTTGACTCGAATTTAGGAGTTAGAGATCTTAATATTTTCTCTACTAAAGTTGTGTATCTTATGTCTTCACCCAAATTTCTCATATGATTTACAATATCATCTAGACACAAAAATAAACTAGCAATACCTTCATCATTATGCATTATGATATTTTCATATTGAATTATGAGAGATTGGAGTTTAGCACTTTTTACCTTGGTATTGCCTTCATAGCTCAGAATGATTTTGTCCTGTATCTCCTTTGTTGTATTTAACTGCATAAATTTGACAAATTCTGATTCAGTCAGACTTCCTAATAATGCATTGAAATTTTTTTCATTGGTTTTTTCCTTATTGGGCAGATCTATGGGAACTGTAGCTATATATTGGTAACTGCCTTCAACTATTGCCAAAACATATGCCCAAAGAGACTGAAGATATGATCTTGTTCTTGTCTTCCAGAAGATTAAATTGTTTCCGTTGAAGAGTGGTGGTATCATAAATTTTGTTCCATATTTATTTCTCATCTTGAAAGATCTTCTTTCTAGCGATTAAGCTTCTTCATAAGGACATGCTCTAATACCAATTATCGGGAAAAATACTAAGAGGGGGGGGGGTGAATTAGTATTTTCAAGAATCATAATATTTTATTTTTCTTTACTGATTTCTATACGTGACTCTAATTAGTCCAAATAGCATATGCACGTGGTTGAATTAAAGGAAACATGTGTATACCCAAATAAATTAATTTTCAAATAAATATTTAGAAACTTTACTTAGCCTAGTTCATGAATTATGCATCAGACATATGTGCAATAATAATAGAATAAATCAACACACAAAGGCATCACACATGAACACCAAGATTTAAGGTGGAAACCAAATTAAAGTCGGTAGAAAACCACCACTGTTGTCGTCTCTATCTTCAATATTTATTATATAGAAAACTACTTACAATGTTGTACTGATGCAGAATCATACTTGTACACAGGCACCCACCTGCAGAAGGCTTCAACCTTCTCTCGTTCTCCAAATGCCACAGGAAGGGAGCTCCAACCCCCTGATCCCATTTACCAACCACTACTAGAAGGGAGCCTCAACCCCCTGAACTGGTCACCAAATTCTATTGGAAGGAAGCTTCAACTTCCACACTGAAGTCTTCAAACCTTAGAACCATTGCAGACCACGTTTCATAAATTTTTACACTGGATCCAATAGCTTCAACACAACATAATTTATAGATCAACACTAATAACCTTCAACCAATCTTCAAATATAATAGTGATATCATTGTAACCAGATCACATCATTAAACCCAAACTTATGTATTAACACGCAGACTCAACTTCAACCCTGATCATTCATAAAACAAATTGTATACGCTACTTCACTTATGGTAACCTACGTGTATACACACTTTTCTGTGGAGAAACATGCATATATATATTTATATACTGAAATTAGAGATCTAACCAAACTCAAAATAGATCAGAGACATTTAGGCACGATTTGTTAGATTTACAGAACCCTTATTCATTGAGCGGCATCCTTCATATTAAATCACCTAGTCACTAATCATATTTATACATAATCAATTAGCAACATAAAAATATTCAAAAAATCTAGATCTATATGAAGACTTCATTGACAGACAAAAGAAACACAACAAAAATGATCAAACATTTTCTTTAGCAATCTTCAAAAAGAACCCTAACTTCCATACACGCCTTAGTTGAAACGAACCCGCGGGTATATGCGCTTTCACCGTGACAAACCAGTGTATAGATCTGTAAATATTACCAAACTATGCAACAATTCAAAGCAGAAAACTTGCTCAGATCATATCATTTACTTCATAAATTATGCGCCATACCACAGATCTGAACAACTCATAACAAATTATGCAAATACATAGTCATTTCAGGTCTAGAGATCCTGATCCATTATTTTATTCATTAGTGCATCAAAATATCATATCTATCTATTGAATATAGCCCAATCCATGCAAATATACTTCAGACTGAAGTATTCATTCAAATCTCATTAACATACACGCACTTGCACTATGATCTTCTCCTCCTTATATAGTTTGAGCAATAGCTAATACCATGAGCCAAAACCACACAAGTGCCAGAGGGATCAAATAGTCGTTATTGTGCTCAATATTGTTGGCTAATACCATGGTAAAGACCCTTGGTATTGTTAAAATTAGTGCGCCAACTCATACACAACTTTTCTTCTTTGTACCTACGTGTACACATGACTTTTCTTCCCAAAAACTATGTATACACAAATTCTAGATATATACACTACTTGGATTCATTGAACCTACATATGTACGTAGGTTCCCCTCATCAAACATGTGTATATTTCTTGAAACTTTACCTTCATCATTCCTCTGTCACTGACTAGTATTCCTTTCTCTATCACATATGAACTGGCCTGTAGATGCATCAAGTTTACATCTTCAACAAATAGGTTGCTATCAAAAGGCAACTGATCGAGTAGGTTTCCCTCAAGGACAACATATTACATCATAATTCCAAAATTGTTTTAGTAGTTGAATAAGCATGGAAAATTTAGTTTAGTTGATAAGTCCATACATGATGTTTCCAAACTTGATTCTAATGTTTATTTGATTTTTTTTTTTAATTTTTAAATCAATGATATTCCTAAATTGTAATAATTTCGATATGGTAGGTTTCTGCTTTTCTGAAAATACATTATATCTAGCATGTTTTACTCTTGTGCAGTGAATTCGACCACCTAGAGTCGTAATTTTTAATTATGTATTCTATTTAATGATGAAAGGATATGTAAAAGGGTTCAGGTTGAGAGTGTTTTAGAGGCTAGACTACTTTTATGCAATTTTTGTTGAATGAATTGAAAAAGGTGGGTGCATATTTATACATTGATACATGTGTTTGACTTATTGGAATCTTGTTCATATGGTTGCATGATGTGTATTATTATAATATCTACTTATATTTTTTAAATGTTATACAACTATTTTCTTCGTGTTCATGTTTGAAATATTTCTCATAATTCAAGAATTTCTTTGAAAAATTTAGGTTGATCACTATATATCTATTTTTTTCTTCTATGGAAATTTGAATTCATCCTTGTATGGATGCTCAAGTTGTCATTTTTCCTTTTCCTCCCATTCATATTGTTACTACAAAAAATTTGATTGTTTACCCATAGGTCTGCCTACCTTACCCCTGTGTGAATTCCACCATATCCCTAATTCATTCATAACTATAACAATGCTATGACTTTAAGTAGTGTTTCCCTCTACATTGATCTTAAGAAAATCAAAATCAATAAATCCTCTAATCATCATAACTAGCCTAAAATATAGACCCTCTCAGTCATTTAGTTTATTGATAGAAGAGACCTAGTGAGATAGGCCTCTCCAAGGCTAGGGGGGTTGGACCTTAGCCTAAAAGGAGTTTGTGGTTGCCCTTGTGATCCTTTTTGCATCCTAGAGGTTAATTACAGGGTGCTAACATTTTGGTGTCATTTCTCGAGAGCGAAATGTTTCATCTTCCTCGGGAAAGATCATAAAATTTTAGAATTTATTGCTAATTGTGGAATACAGTCAAACATAATAAGGTTTCATCATTCAATTGGAAACTCCAATAAATTTTTAACCTAATCTAAAGATTCCACTGGAAGTAGGATCCAGGAATCAAGATGAGTTCTAAATCTAGATGGTATGCTCCCATGAATCAAGGTCATATTTCAGGCTTCCGAAATGGCATGCCTTGTGTAGATTGGAAAACTTACCTCCCAAGATTCAAAGATGAGGATGGAGATGGTGTTGCTCTACATCTAGTTAAATTTCACATGCATGCACGCAAGTTGAGGGTTCAACTTCCTGAAGATTGTATGATGAAGATGTTCATGTCTACTCTAGAAGGAAAAGCAAGAGATTGGTATGAAGGTTTTCCATCTGCTAGTATTTATTCTCTTAAATATTTTCATTTAGAATTTTTTGAAAAAAACTGAGAATATCAACCTTCTTTGTCATTGTTTAAGAATAGATGTGAAAATTTCAAGGATTTCATTGAAAATATGAAAATTTATTATGGAAATGAAGAGTTCATGGAAGAAGATATCCTGGAGACTTTGTATGAGGACCCTTTCCATCACCAAGAAGAAAAGGTGATTTCTCCCTTGGATGAAAGTAAAACCGAGTAGGATCTCGACAATGAAAGCCATGTTCCATCCTCTACATTTGATAACAATTTATGTGATTTTTCAATATTTTAGTGATCCAATATATATATATATATATATATATATATATATATATATATATATGAAGATGGTCGTTCCAAATTCACCTCATTCAGACTCTTCCTTTCATGCGTTTTCAATTCAGGAAGAAATTTTTGAAAATCATATTTTTGAGTATGCTCACATATAAAATATTGAGAATCTTGATCCATCCATAGGGTTCAACATCAATGTACAATGGGTTTGTTGTCTTGAGCTCGATAAACATATTCAACAGTTTCCTAATGATCAAGAAATGGATGATAATATTAAATCATTTTTTTCTTCAAAAAATTCATTTTCTCAGTTTTCATTTCATGAAGAGACTTATGAAGAACATATTTATGAAATTGGATGCACAAAAAATTTAGACAGTGAAATCGTTCATCGTGATAACTACCCAGGATTGCAAGAAAATTATGAAGAAGAGTAGATTGTGGTGACCATACATCCCATGGATCCCATGGATCCCATGGATGTGGGATTTTTTTCTATTCATGATATGTTTGCCTCAATTGAAGATATGAATGGAAATGTTGATGAGAAAATTGCTCCCATTTATTTTTCCAATCATCAAGTAAAGGCAACTAAGCATGTTTTTTAAGATTCTTTTGTTGACCTGTTGGAATTATTAAGAGAAGAAAACCTTTTATTAGATCCAAGTAAACAAGAGGTAACTAATTATGTTTTTCAATATCTCGTGGCTATTCTATCATAGTAATTAGAGAAAAAGAAAATTATGGAATTTATGGATCATGCCAAGATGTTCAGTGGAAAGTTTGAGTTGCCATTTTCTAAATTTTTCTTTATGCCTAGTGGAGTTGAATGTCAGCTTCTATCAAGTATCCATTTGCTTGATTGGCTACATTAGAGGGATCATTTCACATGAGTGTGTGTATATATTCAACAGGTGTAGGTAGTCATCATCAACGTTTTAAGCCTGAGGAGAAGGCCCTAAGACTTTGGTGATGTGTTGTAATAATTCTTATTTCCTTTAAAGTTTTCAGTTTTGCAATCAGTCAATATGTTGAGCCTTTTTATTTTTGACTCCATTGCCCAATTGTTAGGCTACTAGTCTGCAATGTTTTTTGGCACTTCCCCAGGAGGAAATCATCCCCATTGGAGCCAATGTTAGGGTCCTATAGTCTAGGAATCATAGTGTTTGATTATATTACTATTCTATTCTCAAGGTTTGCTTGTAAAATTTAGCCTATGAATCACAAGGTGTCATAGTCTAAAGGTTTCTATATGAAAGGGTTTGTGTGTGTCATAGGTTGTCATCTCCATTCTAAAGGTTCATGTCATAAAGAGGTCTTTAAATATAAGGTTGAGTTTTTTGAAAGTCTCAATTCTAAAATTAATGAGAAGGTCATAAGGTCATAAATTCAAATGCGTAAGCATGGATGGAAAATGAATTATTTAGGGTTCAAGGGGTCATTTCATGGGGTTTTCATTCATAATAAGTCTAATAGTGGTCTTCACTTCTCATCAATGGTTTCATTAGTAAAGGATATCCTCATGTCACCTCACTCTTCCTACACTCAAGCATTCATCCCCATGAAATGAAACATGACATATGGAGGCACTAAATTAAGCCGCGCTCATTCCCACCTCATTGCAACTCGTTCTCAAAGAAGTTTTGAATTGAAAGATAGTGTTTGAAAACTCAGAAGAAAGGAGGTCATTGCGCAAACTGAGAAAAACCATTTTGGAGGTATGAAAACATGGAGGGAAGCACTCATAGGGTTCTACATCATCACCAGGTCATTTCAAGCACATATAAGTACTCAACCTTACACAAAACCATCTACAACCATATCAACCATGGAGGTCTACTACACTCTATTACGAATTTTCTCTGAAAGTGACTATTTGTGTCATCATTTTAAAAATATCTTTTTCGACCAAATGTAGTTGAATTTCAAAAAATGGAAAGATTTTTTCTTCAAGAACGTGGCAATGAACAAAAACCTCCTTCAATTTTTGGACATGTCATACATTGGGATATTCAAGTGCATCGTTAAAGCATATTTTTTAGATTGTGCAATTTACTTTTTTAGTTATGATTTTGGGGAATAGATTCTAAGGATCTGGAGAAAATTTTGAGGAAAATGAGAGGGTTTTATCTCAAAAACAAGTTCATAGACAAATAAATCTCTCAGTTATTACACAGGTATCACTATTTGGGAATTACAGGTGTCAGTTAGAGACCCATTTTTCATAATTTCTTGCTGACAGAATTCTGAAATTTTTGAAATTCGATTTGTAGATTCAAATTTTGGTAGGATAGAAATATGTTGGGTGCTATAAGGATGAATACGATGTTTGACTGGTAACTAAAATCAGTTTGGGGTGGTATCTATCAATTCAAGTTTAGATTTTCACTTATTTTGTGCAAGTGTTGCGCAAGTTGTGAGCGATTAGTTGGAAGGTATATGAGAGCTAAAGATGATATATCAGAGGTTCTACACCAACACAAAACCATTCCAAGCACACCCAGTAGCTTAGTTTTGTCCATAATTATCTACAACCATGTCAATATTGCAATCCTATTTCACACTGTTGTGTGAGTTTATCAGCTATGGCATTCTAGAAGAGTTTTAGTAGTCAAATAAGCATTTATAAGTTAGTTTAATTGATAAGTTAAGACATGATGTTTCCAAAATTAATGTCAATATTTATTTGATGTTTTTTTTTAAGTTTTAAGTAAGTGATATTCCTAAATTGTAATAATTTCGATATGGTAGGTTTATTCTTTTCTCCAGATACATTATATCTATCACGTTTTACTCTAGTGAAGTGAATTCAACCACCTAGGGTGGTAATTTTGAATTCATTATTCTATTTAATGATGAAAGGAGATGTAAAAGGGTTCGAGTTGAGAGTGTTTTAGAGGCTAGACTAATTTTCTTTAAGTTTTGTTGAATGAATTGAAGAAGGCAGGTGCATATTTCTACAATGATACATGTGTTTGGCTTATTGGTATCTTTTTCCTATGGTTTCATGATATGTTTTATTCTAATATCTGCTTATATTTTTTAAATTCAATAAAAAAAATTTATTTGTGTTCATGTTTGAAAGATTTCTCAGAATTCAACAAATTTCTCTGACAAATTTCAGTTGATCACTATATGTGTGTTGTTTTCTTCTATGGAAATTTGAATTTTTCCTTGTATGGATGCTCAGGTTGACATTTTTCCTTTTCATCCATTTCATATTCTACTACAACAAATTTGATTGTTTAACCATAGGTCTGTCTACCTTGCCCTTGTGTGAAATGTACCATATCCCTAATTCATTCAAAACTATAACAATGTTATGAATTTAAGTAGTCTTTCCCTTTGCACCCACCTTAAACAAATAAAAACAAAACATCCTCTAATAATCATAACCAACATAAAATATATACCCTGTCAGTCATTTAGTTGATTGATAGAAAAAACCTAGCGAGAGAGCCCTATCCAAGGCTAGGGGGGTTGGACCTTATCCTAAAAGAGTTTTGTAGTTACCCCTATGATCCTTTTTGCAGCATAGAGGTTAATTACAAGGCACTAACATTCTAGCGCTGATTTTGGGGAGTGAAAGGTTTCATCTTCCCTAGGAAATATCATCAAAGTTTAGATCTGATTGTTGATAGTGAACAACAATCAAACATAATAAGGCTACATCATTCACTTGGCAACTCCAATCAAGTTTCATCGTGATATGTAGATTGCGCTAGAACAAGGATCCAGGAATCAAGATCAATTCTTAATCTAGAAGCTATGCTCCCATGAATCAAGATCATATTTCAAGCTTCCTAAATTGCATGCCTTGTGTAGATTGGAAAACTTATCTACCAAGATTCAAAGATGAGGATGGATATGATGTTTCTTTGCATCTAGTTAACTTTCACATGCATTCACACAAGCTGAGGGTTCAATTTCCTAAATATTTTCTGATGAATATGTTCATGGCTACTTTGGAAGGAAAAGTGAGAGCTTGGTATGAGGGTTTTCCATTTGCGAGTATTTATTCTCTTTAGTATTTTCATTCAGCAGTTTTTGAAAAATACAAATAATTTCACCCTTCTTTGTCATTGGTTCAGAATTGTTGTGAACATTTTGAGGATTTCATTCAAAATCTGGAAAATTCTTACGACAATGAAGAGTTCATCGATGAAAAGATCCTAGAGACTTTGTATGAGAACCATTTCCATCACCAAGAAGAAAAGGTTTTTTCTCCATTGGATGAAAGTGAAACCAAGAAAGATCTTGATAATGACAATCATGTTCCATAATCTATAGTTGATGACAATTTGCAAGAGTCTTGCCAACGTTTTAGTGATCAATATATATATGAAGATGGCCATTCCATATCGGATTCATTTCTCATTTGAAATGTTGTCATTGATGGCAAAGGAATTGGCATACGAAGCTTGATCGTAGGAACGAGAAAAATGTAGCAGAGAACAAAGGTCAGCAGAGAAGAACAAAGAAAGAGTGCACTTACAGAGAGTAGTATCAGTCAAGGAGAAAATTGAATTCAATAGGAAGGATATTTGAGTCCCTGTGGAATTAATTCATGTGTGAACATATGTATGCATCCTGATGGAGGATAATTGAAATCCGTGATAAGTAAGAAACCCTATGAGGGGATTAATGGTGCTCTGTATGTAGTTCAAGGAACCAATGCTAATACGGTCGACTGTGTATCCCAAACTGGTAGACAGTGGAGTTATATATATTCGTTGAATATAAGACTAAAGGTAAATTGGGATCAATGTTGGGGATTGATCTCGGAATTTTCTGTGCCTTTATTGAATTGAGCAAGTGTAATATATGAACGTGTTCTTGATGAAGGAATTGTGAATCCCTGCAACCAACACGGAACTCGGTGACTGAATTATGTGAATATAGGCTATCGAAATTTCATTGGAACAACTCTTCAGAATTACGAACGGAACCTGGAAGGAAAGTGGTGGATCATAACAAAAGGAAGCGCGACGGAACCTAGAGAAGAAGGGCGGAACCATGAATAAGGAACAGTATAGGCGGTTTCCAGTTTTCATCGCACCGCTTTCGACGGGCAAGCGGTATTTAAGAGGTTGGGAGAGATTCCATAGAATGAGCAACATGCGTCCCTGAACGAATCTCCAAAACCGCCATCACTACTCGCCATCGCACGTTAAATTCCGACCAAGGATGCCACGCGATATGGTTAAGCATCGTCGATCTGAAGGGGAGCCATCGGACGGTGGCCGTATGAGGAAGGTGCGCGAAGGATAACCACGGTACGGTGCGAGTATGTGATTGGGTCGTTTATCATATATGTGGGCCCAGTTTAACTTATATTGATTGGGAATTTTTAATGTTTGTGGGATTAACCAAGGTTTGTTTAAATTAAATATAATTTATGACGAAAAGCGATTGGGCCATCACTTTGAATGTTATTCCAAAGGTGGTGATATTTTCCATGGTCGAGCTCAGAAATTGTAACCAGAGTGCGAACTAAAAGAAGTATTGAGCAAAATAATTCACCAAATATGTGATATGATTAATATTAACGTCTTCCGAGGGATGAGTAAGGGCTTGAAACTTAGGAGAAATTTGGATTAATATCTCAATCTCAAATTGAGATATTAAAAAGCCTTAGATTAATTAACTAATTTCCTGACCAAGAAAATAAGAACAATGAGAAGCTGTTTGGGGCTTGGGTAAACCCCGCTGGATTATCTATTTGATCTCGTCTAGGAATACCATCAATGGTTGAGTGGTTTTGACTCATGGTATTAATAAAGGCTAAAACTATATAAGGAGAAGTGGATCATAGTTCAATGTGTGCATGTGGGTGGGTTTTTAAAAGAATAAATCTCTTTAAGAGATATCTGCATGATTGAACTCTGTTTTCTGATAAATCTGAATCTATGATGCACCCATGGAGTTGATGAAGGTTCAAGATCTCTAGATCCAGAAATGATGAATCTCTAGGAAGATCTGCAAAGAAATAATGAAGACCTAACGCAAGACTGATGAAGAAATTGAAGAAATTTGGTGGATTTGAGTGTTGAAGTCCTTAGCATGAAAGTGGAAGCTTTCTGTCAATACAAGCTGGTGTTAATATCAGGGGGTTGGAGCTCCCTTCCAGTAGTAACTGGAGAACGAGAGAAGGTCATAGCCTTCTGCAGGTGGGTGCCTGCGTGTTGGTATAAGTCTGCGCCAACACAAAAATTGTAAGAATTTTTCTTTATAATAAATATTGAAGACAGAGACGACAGCAGCGGTGGTTTTCTCCAAAATTGGGTTTCCACCTTAAATACTGTTGTTCATGTGTGTTTCTTATGCGTGATGGCTTATTTTTTTATTACTACACCTGTTTACTGCTTAATGAATGATGCAATAATCTAAGTAAAGAATTAAATAAGATCTCTGATAAAAAATTTCTACAGATAAAGACCGACATCTCCCCCTCTCGTGATTTTCTCCTAACATTTCTTCCTTTTCCGAGTTTTTAATTTTAGGAAGAAATTTCCAGAGAATCAAAATTTTGGGTTTGCTTGCATAGAAACTTCCTAGAGAGTTTTGATTCATCCATTGGTTCAACAAAAATGTTATTGGGTTTGTTGTCTTGAGCTCGATAAACATATTCATAGCTTTCCAAATGATCAAGAAAGGGATGATAATATCAATCATTTTTTCTTCACAACATTCATTTTCTCAATTTTCACTACAAGGAAAAGACCCTTTAGCGGAGGTTATAAAGGGGGTTTTTAGTGTTATAAAATTGGCCAAAATTGTCAAAAAAACATTTTCTACAACATCCGTTTATGGTTATGGAGGTTTTAAAGTAGTTTAAATCTACAGAATTAAACACAACTGGGGAATCAAATGGAAGTGCCGTAAGTTATTACGGATGCTTCTTCATTGGTGTGCTATCGCATTTAAACATACCCATGAGTAAAAGACAGGTTCGGGGTTGTTCCATTTAATGAACGACCAGATCGCTTATGTGTAAAACCGCATCATGGAAAGTTGGTCATACAATGCATGGGTGGATTAGTTTCACTTGGTCTTGGGATTCTGTGTGGTGCCCATAGGTTGTATCAACAATATCCTAGGTGCATATACCGTAATGATGCATCAAGGCGCTATTAATGATTAATTACACCGAGATTTATAATTGGTATCGGTATTCGTGTGGTGCCCATTGATCGTAAAAATGCACCGGTGCTTATATATACATAAATGCCCTGGTATGTAGAATCACACAAACGCACCGATATTTATAACCAGTATCGGTATTTGTGTGGTGTCCATGGATCGTACAATGACACCGGTGCGTATAGACACATAAATGCACCGGTCGACAGTTACTGACACGCACCGGTTTTCATTTTGTTTTTTTTAGAAACATCGACCTGTGACAGTCCAATTATTGTGATTGTTTTAAATTCATTATTCATCAAAAGTCGACACATCTTATAACAATATTCATATTAATTACATTTTTATTAATGCATTTGAATGTGCTGTTTGGATTAATTTGTTATATCATATCAAAATTATTGTGGTTTTTTAAAATTCATTATTCATCAAAAGTCGACACATATATATAATCTTATAACAATATTCATATGAATTAAATTTTTATTAGTGCATTTGAGAACGATAATGGAGAACGCAATAGAATAAATTAAAACATATTTTATGATTATATATATATATATATATATATATATATGAATAAGACAATATTTATCATACAAAATGGGACAATTATTGGTATCCCTTTGTCTTTCAATTGGGACACTATGTCCATTACATTAAACAAAATGTCTGATTTCACAGACATATTTCAAAAAATAAAATGCCTTGCTTTGATATCCAAACATAGTGATCATCATTCTTCGCTTGAACTGTTGTCACTGCTAGAGCTACTTCCATGACTTGGGTTATTTTTAGGAATGTTTTGTTCATGGCGTTGATTGTTTTCTTCTTCTTCACCTTCCATCTACAAACATAAAAATAAACTAAAATGAGTGTATATACATTGGTGAGAATAATGAAAATTACAATATTAAATAATATACATCAATGTAAATCGAAAAGAAAAATGACGTACCATAGCAACAATTGACTCATAAACTATACACATTCTTTCAAAACCATGTACCATGCCATCTTTCAAAATTTCATCTGTTGGCGCAGTTCCATACTTTGTTTCCTATAAGTTTTATACCCCATAACAAATCATATATTTAATATAAAAGATGTTTTTGTTCTATTAATTATAGACGAAGCTAAGTAAAACAAGATCGATAGATGCTTACAAATTCCACAATTAAATTCTGATATGCCAACATATACTCACAACCCATATTTAACCCAATTTCAATCAATTCATTTGATGGTTCTTCTTTGTATGTTAGCACCTATTTGAAGACATTCAATGATGATTTTTGTAAAACAACTTAAAAAATACAAAAATGAAATCTAGTTAAGTTGTTATAAGGAAGTAACAATTACTCACAAACTTAGAGATCAACCCTTTTCTTCTCCTTGTCATCCTCGCTGTTTCCAAAGAATGTGTCTAGCCTTTTCTTTTCTACAAGAAAATTTGAAAATTATTTACCAAATTTTTGTTTATTGTACCTAATGATCAAAAAATTCAATGATTATATATTATGGCATTTGAAGCACGTGCTGTCAATGAGATGGTTCTCTCACATGAAGCTTTGTCCATTTCTTCACCATCTCTTGTACACCTTTTCGACATTCCTACCGTATATCATATCACCATTCATCTTTTTGATATTTCTACAATTTTCTCAAAATGTAACATGACAATCAAATATTTAATTTTATATTGATATATGAAAAGTAAATATAGCAAAAGTGATATTTATAAATAATTCTAGACAAACATTTAAAGGAATATTACTTTTTCATTCCTTCTTTTTTGTTGTTGTATGTTTTTTCTATTAAAAGTCTGACATGTCTCATTGACCAATTCTCTGGAAACTCTTCCTGTAGTTTAGATAAAATTTGGTTCTTGGAATCATTGGATTGATTTTTTTATTGTAAGTGGAAAGAACATCTATACATTCGTTCCACTAGATCCCTCAAACTTTTGTAAAAGATTTTCCCCTTTCGTTAACTTCCAACATCATTCCAGATGAGATAAGGAGCAATTCATTTTCATTTGCATGTTCTATTTTTTTTTCTTTTTTTAGAACAACATTCCTTTTCTGAGTTGTTGGTCCTTGTAGAACATTAAACATATGTGAATTAGTAGAATGTTTGACACATGTTATCTAATAATTTTAAGTATATTATTAATGATAATTAAAAAAAGAAACTCATATTGGATCGATAGTATTTTTTCATTCACCTAATTCATCCTTTTGTAATTTTTCCATCAATATTTTACGCTCCTCTGGTCCTAGATCAAAAATAATCTTATCCAGCTTCATCATTTTGTATTCGTGATGATATTCAAAGAACAATACATATTAGTTAAACTTACATATAGTTCAAAATAATATATTTTATAGAGAATTTACAAATAATCGCTTTTTCTTTCTTGATGTGTTAATAGAATTTTTTTACTTGATCTTCTTGTCACTATTTTTTTATCAATCTAAAACTTGTACCATATCATTCATTAATATATGTATAAATAAATTCTCAACTTTTCAGGTAGAAAATAAATCTCAAGACACCGGTGCGCCTTTCACGAGGTACACACCGTAGCCGGTGCGTAGGGATATTAAAAACACACCACAAAACAATATAATAGACCATACAATGCGTTGGGTATTATAAACGCACTGCAAAAACAATGCAATAGACCGTACGGTGCGTGGGGTATTATAAACGCACTGCAAAAACGGTGTAATACACCGTACGATGCTATCCTTGTTAAATGGAGCACCGGTGCCCTATTTCAGATATGGCACACGGATTTAGAAAAAATGTTTTCAATTTTTTTACTACACAGTACTTGCGCGGTGCGCTGTATAATACAGTGCACCGGTGTGGTAGCGTACGCAAGGCACACCGATAAAGAAAAATCCATTTTTTCCAAAAATTCACGCAATGGCCGAATGGATTGAGATCCGACTATGTAAGTCGTCCCATGGGTTGGACGTCAATCTAAAATGAAAAACCCTAATTCTGAAATCACAAAAACAGACAGAAGAAAGGGAAAAAAACAAAAAAAATGAAGGATTAGGATAAAAATGGATAAAACTGCAGAAAAAGTAAAAAAACTGCAGAAAAAAGTAAAAAAAATAATCAAATTTAATCACTTGATGGTTTGAAATTCTATGATACAGGGTTTGAATCACCAGAGGTTTGGTTTTTGATTGTCTAAATACTTCTGTTCGAACGTATTTCGCTGCTCCACAGTGCCCTCGTGCTCTCTTACTCCAGGTCTGTCTCCTGCAAATATCTGGCTGAAAATTTTAGCAAGAATAGTGAAATAATGAAAAGTGTTTAGTATTTAAAGAATTATTTTATGAAATTAGATTTTCGAAAATATTTTTCCGCCCATTTTTCAAATTGCCGCTTTTTTTCACTTAAAGAAAATAGAGTTGCATTTTTTTTATCTATGTTTATTCGTTACCGGTGCAGAAGAGTTGTGAAGCACTGGTGCATCTTAGTAATACGACGCATCAATGCATGTTATGATGATAAGCGCACCAGACTGTATAAAGTTTTTTTTGTATGTAAGATCATAATAAAATAATGATAATTATAAAGTACATGAATTTATTTTCATTATTTTCTAAACTTTATTATGTTACAAAAAATTGTATTATTCTAGATTTGTTATTTTACAATTATTTGCAAATTTACAAATTTAAATAATTTAATAAAATCCTTTTACATTAATACAATTAAAATTTTCACATTAATTGAATTAAAATTTTACAGATATTTTACATACAATTACAATTACAATTACAATAACAATTATACATTAATTTCACATATATTAACGAGAATACCCAATACAATTTTCCAGATAAATAATTTATAATATATTTAATAATTTATATCTATACCAATTACAATTACAATTTTACAAATATTTTACATACAATTCAATTAAAATTACAATGACAAATACAATTACAATTTTAGAATTTTAGATACAAGTAGAATTACAATTACAATTTTACAATTTTTCATATATACAATTACAATCATTTCATAATAAATTAAAAATTACAATTAAAATTAAAATTTTACATTAATAAATATTTTACATACAATTATAGTTAAAATTACAATTAGTACAAATACAAATACAATTTTACAATTTTACATACAATTAAAATTTAAATTTCAATTACAATCACGACATAATATTTAATAAATATCATGGTCATTTAATATTAAATTAATTAATAAACATCATCACGATCATGATAACCATCTTACAAACATCATATTTGACTAAAAAACACATTTAAACATCAAATTAGCATTATATATTAACATCATCACAAACACAGACATCAAATATACATATCATGTCAAATAACTCATGCTATCACATATACACATCTATCTGCAAGCTAAACATTAAATGAACATATCTAACATGACCTAACAATATGCGCCACATCATGATGATCACCAACATGTAAATTAAGTACCACTGCAACATGAACATAAAATACATGGACTATATATATATATAACTGAATAATGTTAAAAATATACAACTGTAATATAAATGTCATGGATCAGCTAGTGGTAGTATAACAACATCAATAGCAGTACAAGTGGAGGTCTGCTCAGTAAAGGGTGCAGCGTTGACGGTCGATGGTCGAACCTGCTCATGATCATGATCACTAGTACTGATGGATGCATCAGTTGGTGGTAGTACAACATCAATATAAGCAGTAGTAGTGGAGGCCTGCTTAGTCAATAGTGCAGCCTCGACAATCGATGGTCCAGCATGCTCGTGATCATGACTAGTACCGATGGATGCTGCAGGTTGCTGACTGGACGTGGCCGATGGTCCAGCATCATCTCCATGATGACTGCTAGATGCTGCTAGTGGAGCCTCATGCTCATTAGGCGCGGCGCGAGGTGAATGATCATGAGATGCATGTGAGTCGCTACTCGCAGACTGTCCATCACGTGCCGCGACTCGACGACGCCTATAGCTACGGACAGTCCTCCTCAATTGCGTAACAACTGTCGTAGCTCTTATGACATGCCGCATCAGGCTGTACATGTGACGCGGCATGCCTCTCCACATCTGTAACAGCCTATCATCGACCTGTATGTCTCTGTAATGAGCGGGCCTGATGCCCGCATCAACAATCAATGCATTGAGTTGGTTGCCCAACTCCATCCTATATCTAGTCTCAGGTCGACCGCGCCTAGCAAAAGGCGGTATCAGTGCACCATGAGCAGGAGCATGTCTCTCTGCTGCACCGGCCTCATCCTGATCATGATCATCCTCGGCATCGGCCATGTCCTGATCGTCATCAGGATGCACACCTGGATCATGTGGTGGATCCGACATCTCCTCGCTATCAACACAGCCAATGTCTGCAAAATATATACAAGTACACAACAATAATTAGACAATTTCATTACACAATTTAATAAAAACAAGTTAAAGAACATGTTAGAATAAATATAAATAAAACAGTAATATTACCTCTATTATCTAGCGGCTCATCATATGTGAAGAGGATGTTGGGACACCCTCGCCAATCTAATCCAGCATAAGGACATGGGACCATAATGAATGGATGTAGCCCGTCAACACTGGCTAGTAAGTCCAGTGCATCATGCGATACCCTGGCTGGAAACATAGTGTCTCCCCTCTTGGGAATCATTTGCCCCCACATGCGCATCCGGGCCTCGAACATCGACCTACGAGGCTGTCGAACAAAACTAGGTCTCATCTCTGGAAGCCTCTCAAAAAATTAAAAAAACAACTCTGAAGCAAAAGGGAATTTGATCCTCCCTTGTGCATGAGCACGACATCTATCTAAGGCCGTACAAAACTGCCGCAAAAAAATGGCACACCACCTGACAAGTCATGGCTACTGTAATAAAGAATCAACATAATATAAAAGCGAGCAGCTAATGCGTTGCCCATAATTGGTGTTGTGTGAAATGGTCGAAATGATAAGTGAGAGGCACTGCACATCCTGTCCACCAAATGCACCTATACGTAACTGACCTCTAGGTACCTAAAACTCTGAAGGAGACAACACATGTGCTCCAATGTATCTCTGGGAGTAAACTAACTGACTCCCTGCTACACAACTAGCTGACACGTCTGGGAATGAGGGAAAATCCACCCCTCTCCTCGATAGTCCTGTAATAAAATAAATATCCTCCTCAGTGGGTGTGTACCACTGGTCAGGACCAACCTGGAAAGCCAGTCAGTGGGCATTCCACCTGCGGATACGATATCTCAAAAACACACTATGGGCCTTTAGGGAAGTAACCTCCTCATAGAACTTGAGGAGGCCTACCTGCCTAAGGATCCCCTGGGTATCTACAGTAATAGGGCGAGGGTATGCATCTCTCTCCCTCTCTCTAGCCTCCCATTGGTGAATCATGTTATACTGTTCAACCTTTTGTTGCTGTTGTTCCTCCTCTTCTCTCCGAATCATTACCATATTAAATAATTTTTTTATTATTAAAACATACATGTATTTAGGAATATATATATATATATATATATTTGAAAAAAAAACAAACAGACAAGTCGGTGCACCATAAAAATAGTCACGCACCAGTGGTGGTGCATCCTAAGATTGTAGCGCACCGGTGTCGGTGCCCCTAATGTAATACAACACACCGACCTTGGTGCAGCTGTCAATTTTTAAAGCACCGTTGACTATATCTAAGTTCAGAATTGCGATGCGCTGACTGAAATATATGCCCCGGCACGTATAGTCATGTCAATTAATCGACTCTATTAATTACATAATCATGGTGCACCTTTACCTGGCCGCACGATTGACCCTCTCGAAATGAAATGCGGTGCACTAACATACACTAGGGTACAGATAATTCCATCAACGGTCGCACAGGATTCCCATGGCTTTCAACGCGCTTGGCTAAATGAGCACACCGTATTTTATTTTTAATTTAAAATTATATGGGGCACCATTCCGAAACACCCTAAACGGTGGATATCGTTAATCGGCGCTGCAAGTGTACCGAGGAATTTTATAGGCAAGATCGCTATCCAAAGGCGAGTATTCACTAGCAGCCACACCACGCAACAACCCTTTTCTTTAATGGTTATTTTTAAGGTTATTTCAAATTATAATCTGCTAAAAGACTTAATTATAGAAAAACTAGAAAAATACTTGTACATTTCACCGTCGAGGAGGCATATTGGATGTAAAATTTGCAAAAGAAAATTTGCCCACAATTTTCAAAATGCAAGCTGGAGATTGGTGGCCAATGCAAAGCACCAATGCATGCGATGGGTGCAATGAGAGCACTGATGTTAGGGCGGCTCAGAGAAAGGGAAATGGCACCAATGCTTGAGAGCTCTTAAGCATTGAGGAAAGTGAAAAATGCAGTTTTTTGGCTGCATTTTTTTTTATTTTTTTATTTAACCCTGTTCTGGTGCGCGGGGTTTTATAGGTGCACCGGTATGCTTGCTTAAAACTGCACGGGTGGTGTCAGATTTGGCACGTTGTTAATAATGCACCGAGGAGTTTCCCTAACACCACACTGGGATGTTTCAGATTTTGGGCGATGTTTAGCTGACACCATGTATTATTCATAATTACATCTATAGGAATTGTCTTAAAAAACCAATTTTTTGGCCTTGATTTTTTTTATTTAACGTTATTCTTGTGCGTGAGTTTTATAGGCGCACCGGTGATCTTGGATAAGTACGCACCAACATGTTTCTGTTTTGGTACGGTGTTTTATGATGCACCGGTGTGGAAGAGTACTGAAGCACCGGTGCGTGACCATAATAGGACGCCCCATGCGAGTGTGTACGTCGCGCACATTGTCTGGTGCGCCAATATTTTGTGTGCACCGGTGCATTCTATGGTAGAGCATGCAATGGTAATTGAGAGCTCAAGATCACTGGAAAATAAAAAATCCAGGTTTTTTTGCCTTTTTTTTTTTAACTCTTTACCGGTTCGTGTGGTTTATAGGGGCACCAGTTCTGTTTCTTACGAATGCACCGGTTGATTTGTGCTTTGGTGCGTTGTTTTATGATGCACCGGTGCGGTTTCTTTCTACTGCACCAGGTGATTTTGGTTTTGGTGCGGTGTTTTATAATGCACCGGCGCGGAAGATTTGTGACGCACTGGTGCTATAGAATAATACGACGCATCGAACGGGTGTGTACGGAGTGCACGATGTCCGGTGTGCCAACATTTTTGTGTGCACCGGTGCTTTCGTTATTCCAAAGCACCGAGGCAACGTTTAATGATAAGCGCACCGAGCGAAAAACATCCGCAAAACCCTCCGCCTGCCAACCTCCTCTAGTAACCTCCGCTAGAAACGGATGTATGGGGTATTTTTCTATGGGGTTCCTCAAAAAATCCACTAGAGGGTCTTTTTCCTTTGTAGTGTTTCATTTCATGAAGAGACTTCGAAGAAAATATTTATTAAACTCGATGCACAAAACTTTAGATAAAGGAATTGTTCATGCCAACTACCCAGATTGCAAGAAAATTATGAAGAAGGGCATATTTGGTAAGTATTCATACATCCCATGGATCACATGGATGTGGAAATTTTTGCTATTCATTATGTGTTTGGCCTAATTGAAGATGAGAATGTTTCAATATTGTTATAATTTTCCGCGTATGCCATTTTAATGATTAAAAAATATATAAAAATCCCTAATTTCGCGCTGGGTTGATGGTTACTCAGGTAGTTCAACCACCCCAGCCCGTGGCCAACTGTTTCCAACTGCTGAAACTACTTGGAGGGACTATAAAAAGACCTCATATGTATGGCCTAAGGGAGAGAGAATTATTATTATTATACTCTGTTGGTTCCCTATCCAAGTCTGATTCCCCGTGCCTCCTGCACTTTCCCAGTTCATTTCAGGAAACCCTTGTTTCCTTGAGATACACATCCCTTTATATGTTATCTCGTATGCACTCATTTGGAAGGAGTCTTAGTGAGGCAAGGGCTGGATGGATCCGGACGACGGTCTGCGAAGGCCTTGGAAGGATCAGGTGATCTCTCCACTTACTTTTGTACGTACTATTTTTATAATACAGGAGTATCATGCTGTTCCCGAAGTAAACGTGTTAGTGTATGCTTTAATGTATGAAGAATATTTGTTATACAAGCATTCATGATGATTTATTTAATGTTTTATATGAATCCCACTAACATATAGAGTAGAATATACCGTACAACTTGTCCTTTGTGCTGGTTTCTTCTTGTATTTCAGGTGAAAGAGGAAGGACGGTTGCAGGGAGTTTGAACTCCACGTGGATCTACTTCAAACGTAGGACCAACGGGTAAACCTCTTGTTCTACTCGATTTCGTTTTTATGACTGTGCATGATCGTGTGAGTCTCTGTTAAGTAGTACGCCCCTGCTCTGTGGAGGTTGAATCCCAACCAACCTCTAGGGTGTTAAATCCCCGAAATAGAACTGGCGACTCCGCTGGGGATCACATTTTTGTGATTCTCCTGTTGGGTTGTTTCAGCTGTTTGGTAGGTTGCCAACAGTTTCTTCTGTCTTTTACAGTCCAGTTTGTTTTCTTGCAGTCAGTTTGAAGCTTTTATACCTTTCCCAGGCTTGTAATTTTTATTTTTCACTATCTTTCTTTGTATACGCAGTTTTTCTTGCACACAGTCGCGTATACCCGCGAGTTTGTATAGAAGGAACCGCGTATACGCGGGTTTCCCTCAACACAGACGCGTATACACGCCTGTTGCATAACTGCAAGGTCGCGTATACCTAGGCTGAATTTGAAATTTCAAGATTCTGGTGTTTTTGGTCTTTTCTGGCTGTGGAGGCATGTGCCTGCAGAGTCTCTGTACTTACTGGAGTGTGACAGAAGTGGTTTTAAGTCTTGGTTCTCTTTCGTTTGCCCGAAAACTGATCTTTTGGCGAAGTGTTCTTGTTGGTGCTAGCACTCCTGGATTGAGTTCCAAGATCGCTTTTTGAGCGTTCTTGGCTGTTCTGCTTTACCAGAACAGAGAGCTTTTGCTCATTGACTCGCTCCTGTCTTTGTGTTGTGCTTTGCATTGCGTTCTTTGCTTTTTTTTCGATTGGTTTTCTTGAGTTTCATAAGCTAGGGTTTTGTTGCATTTTTCGAAGATCTTTTCTTGTTTCTTTGGAGTTTTGTGTTGCAACGAATTTGCACTATTTCTCTTGGCTGTTTGATTGAGTTTTTGGTCTTCCGTTGCTCTCATTGATCTTGCTATTATTAGCCTTATAAGGTTTGGGGGCATAGCTGAAGTTTATGCTTGAAATTCGGTCTCGTTTTGGCTTGGATTGGGATAGTTGTTCTTGGTTTTCTTGAAACTCTTGTTTTATAAAACTGAAAAGCCCAAAAAAATTTGTTTTGCTTTTTGTTTTTGCATATCAAAAACTCAAAAAACATTGCTTCTTGTTTTTGTTTTTGTTGTTGCCTTTTTCATTTTCGTTTGGCTTCATCTTTTGGGACTTTAGTGAAGTTTCTTGCTTCTAGTTTCCCGCTTGATTGTGAAGGGAGGTTGTCTTTTGATTTCTTCTTCTTCTTGTTGAGTATTTTGGTATATTATATTGAGAGTTCTTGTTTGCAAGAATTAGCTTTCTGGATATCAAAAGATTAGTTGAAACTGAAGGAGCCTTTTGGGAAATTTCACCTTGTTTCAAGGGACTTTCTGCATCTTAGAAATTACATGCTAGTGGTCATTTGCATTAGGTGAATTGAATCATTTAGTTAGCTTCTTAATTTTTGTGCGTGTGAGTTTGTAATTCGAAAAGAAAAATACATTTTTAGCCTCGTAGAACTTACATAGAAATTGCTCTTCATCGAAAGACTAAGAACTGCATGTGCATGTAGTCAGGTTTTTATTAATTTCTTTTGCGTCAGAACATCATTGGTTTCAACTCCATATCCTTATGACTTAATACAATAGCCCTTAAAATAAGCGATTTAATCTAAAATCAACTAGCAAGTTTTATTAAGTGTCAATCACCAACTAGCTAGGTTGTAGGGCCTTGGAATAGGAGAGAGGAGAGTTAACTCTCCAAGGCCGCTCAAACAAACATAGAAGTTTATTAATTGAGCGAAATCCAACTCCGTGAGGTGGACTGGGAAAGCTCTCATTCGAGAGTCAAGCGCGAGGGGAAGTGAAGGTTAAGAAGAGGGATACCCCCCCTCCGATTAGCTGAATCTAACCTCAAGACCGTTCCGCCCAGCTTCCGATACGGATTGGTGTCCATAGTTGTTGTTCCTAGGTTCCACACAGGTGACTGCGGGGGGGAATACCCGTGGTACCTGAGGCAGACGTCGCATCACTTTCAGCAGTACTTCTGGGGGGTGCCCTTGCAAAGCTTGGGTGCTTGAGCCGGCAAAGGTTGTCGTTAGGAGGTCGGCGTAACTGTTTCTGATACCTTCGCTAGTTGTTATGGGCCCTAATCATCCCAGACTGCTTTCGGAAGGCCCTATACTTCGCTTTCCTGTATTTTGGTGTCCGGTCCTCATCACCCGGAGCGGAAATACTTGGAGGCTGTTTGCTTGCTGTTTCTCAGGGTTTTGATTTTAGTGAGTGCTCTTTGCTCCTGGCTTGCCTAGCTTTTCACTTTTCTTGAGTCTAATATAATAAATTTGTAAAAGTGGCTGATCAAGCGCCTCGACGTTCGAGGAGAGTCCGGGGGTTATCTCCCTAGAGTGCAGAGCCTTCTTCGAGAAGGCGTAGGAGCGATCTAGCAGGTGGTTTTCACCCTGTAGAGTCTGACGCTGTGGAGAGAGATCCTCCACTAAGGTCTTAAGGTTTCGTTGCTGATTCCGGTGTCGGTTCCGAGAGGAGCGTTTCGCTCACCTCGAGGGTATTGTTTCCGCAGGAGGAGGATTTTCAGATAGAATATATACCTGAGCCTGCAGCTACAAGTCCATCTCCTCTTCCTCTTGATCATCCGTTTGTTATTCAGTACGTCGGACCGGAGTCTGAGAGACCGCCGGATCTTCCATATCTTTCTTATCTTTCGATGGCCACGACCGGGAACGCGGCTTCTACCGTGAGTGCTGCGGGCATTCAGACCCCTGCTTCTGTCGAGGCAGGGGGCACTCTTGCTCTATCTTCGAGTGCTTCTAGCACTGCTATGTTTGGCTCGGGGTTCACCCAAGCATATGCTTCTCAATCTGGTCCCTTTGTTTCAGGGATGTCCATTGCTGGAAATCCCTCTTTTTCCTTTACCGCCGGTGCAGCTGGATCTACGCCCATGTCCAACATGGCTAGTGGATCGGCTTCTTTTCAGGGTTTCCCCTTTGGGACTGGGCATATTCCTAGTCCCAATCCTTCTTTAGGGTCGTTTCCTTTTACGTCCCAGACCCAAAGTTTCAATCCTTGGGCTCAGGGGCCAAGTTCGACTGCTTTTATGGGGTGGAATCCTGTGTTTGCAACGTCGGGGGCAGGGAATCAGTTCATCGCGAGTCATCCAGGGAATGCTTCTTTCCCCGCATCGAGTGCTTATCAGTCTTTTTCTCCTTTATCTAATGCATGGAACCCCTACCAGGGGCTTACATCTTCAGTTAATACTTCAGCAGGGGGAAATAGTCTGGGTCTTGGTAACTCGGCGTGGGGAGGAGGTTCTTCTCCGTTTTCTACGGGTCCTTTCTGGCAGCCTGGTGCCTCATCAAATCCAGGCTATTCTTTTCATAATGTGGGAAATCCATCCCATCAAGGATGGAATTCTCAGGCTCCGCCGCGATTACCATTTCTGGCAACGTTAAACTTGCCAGACTTGGCGAAGTTAACTAATGACCCGATTCGATATAGTCCGGGTTGGCCTCCGGTTCCAACCAAACTTCCTTCGGACATTCCTAAGTTTGAAGGTAAGAATGGTGAAGATCCGGCAGACCACGTCACCACATTCCACTTATGGTGTTCATCCAACTCTCTGATCGACGATTCGATTAGATTGAGATTATTTCAGCGCACCTTAACTGGAAACGCCGCGAAGTGGTATATAGAGCTTACCGGGGGCAGTTTCGCCACATTTGGAGAACTGGCTGTCACTTTTCTTAACCATTTCCAGTTGCCTGTCAGATATGAGGCTGGGACCGAACTCCTGGCTAATTTTAAGCAGGATGAGGCAACTCACATTTCTGATCATATTCAAGAATGGAGGAGAAGGAAGAGGCTAATTAAAGCCCATATTCCAGGTGAGTTCCTTCTCGAGTGGTTTTTGAAATCGCTTCAGTCAGATATTTCAAAGGATGTATCCATGTCAGGGGTATATTCCGAGGAGCAGGCCATCTTTAGGGCCCAGCAGTTAGAGTTGATCTATTCTCAGTCTGGCATGCTTTACAAGTATTTACCCAATGTTCCTCGCTCCAAATTGGATCTCTCGAAACCCAAACCTGGTCCGCATGGTGACGGACTTGTCGGATCGGTCGGTAGTAGTGCAGCCAGCCTGCTTTCTCAATTGCAGCAGTTGTCTTTACAATCTGCTTCTTCTGGTCAGGCTGTGCCTGCTGATTCTTCACCTTCCCAGTCTTTGTCCGTTAATGCTGTCCAATCTTCTGAACCCAAAGGGAATCAACAGTCCGATGGGAAGAAGAAGGGACGTAATAACAAGAAGAAGGGCAAGAATGGGAAGGGCAATGCAAATAAGACCAACGAGCGTGTTGGCGAAGGGCAAAAGGAGAAAAATAAAGTTAAGTTTCCGTGCAAGCTTTGTGCTGGAGACCATCTCACGCATCTTTGCCCGAAAATTCAGGATGCTCAGCGCCTGTTATCTCAGCAGGGTTCTTCTAGTTCCCAGGCTGTGCTAACAAACCCTTTTTCCCAAGGGCAGCAATTAATTGCTGGCGCGAACCAAAATCCTGGGGCTTCCTCTGGAGGTCCTCAGGAAGGGGAAATTCCATCGAATATCTTTATGATGAGTGCTCACGTGGATGTCGCTACGAGATCCCGTGATTATGGCGGAGAGGAATCTTCGAAAGCCAAGGAAGTTCCTGATGCTACTGAGCCGCTTCATATCACGAAGCCAACTGTCGAGTCTATGCCTCGGATACCGAAGGCATCCTCTAAGCGGTCAACGATTAATCCGAACATGAGGGCTGCCTAGAACTACTCGATTGTAGAAGATCTGGCGCAGAGTCCTTGTGCTATGTCAGCGTTAGAGGTACTCCAGTCTTGTCCGGCTCAGCGCAGTGCTTTGCTCACTGCCATTGGAGCTATAGATCCGAAAAATTCTCTTCTCATTACCTTTGATATGAAGAATTTTAAGAAGAGACTTCCTCATCATATGGCCTTCCATATTAAATCATCGTACCGAAAGACTAATATCTTTCGCACGGTCGTGGATGAGGGTGCTTCTACTTGCGTGATGTCTCTCGCATGCTGGAAGACACTAGGATCTCCCAAAGCTGTTCCATTTAGCACTATTCTTACTGCATTCGATGGCCATTCTCATAGGCCCCATGGTATTGTCCCGGCTTTGCCCATCTGTGTTGGGGGCAAAACCGTTAACATAGAGGTTGAGGTAGTAGATGCAGCCTTGGACTACAACCTTCTGTTGGGGAGAAACTGGATATATGATATGGATGCCATTGCATCTTCACTATTTCTGATAGTATGTTTCCCCCACGAAGGGAGGATAGTTACGGTGGATCAACTGGACTGTCCTCCTGTAGACCTGGATGCGCCTCCTGACTCATCTGTCCCTAAGTTGGACAATACTAAGGCACCTATCGAGAATCTGGGAGTTGGAATGTATTCTTCCCTGATGGAATCTTTTGATCTTCCTCCTCCTAAGGTGTCTATCAATGCTATTTCATCCTCCAAGGCTCCCCTTCGAAGAGATTTCTTTCGAACTCATTATTTTTCGGACCCTTGGACCTTACCTTCCCCAACTGCCACTTTGGAGGAAGGGCAAGTGGGTGGAATGGCATTCCCGATTTCTGCAGCTGAGATTGCATATCAGTCTGTTGTTGACACTGCAGAGTCTGATCCAGCTCCTCTTTCGCCGGAAGAGTTGGATGGTGATGTGGCCCCGGCTTGGACGCTTACTTCTTCTTCTGCCCAGGATTGTCTAGATACCACTCTTCCATCTGAAGAGGCCATCCTGGAAGCAATGACAGGTATAGAGAGACCGTGGGATGACTTGCATCATCGGTCTTACTTCCTACCCGACTTGAGCGAAGTCGAAGCTAGTTTTCCAAGTCCTCAGTCTCCTGGACCTGTTCACCCAGTCTTGAGCCCCTTAGCACCAGCACAGGTTTATGCTGAAGGGAACATGGCTGTGATCTCTCCGACTATCCCGGTGAACATCTCCAGGAATCCCAACATTATCGAGAATGTTTTCATTGGAGCTGAATGTTCCCGTGAAGAAGTTCAAATCTATACCGAGCTCTTCAAAGAGTATAGGGATGTTTTTGCTTGGTCTTATGAGGAAATGCCTGGCATAGATCCATCTATCGTCCAACATGAGATCAAGACGTATGAAAACGCTAAGCCGGTCAGGCAAAAACTTCGTCCGGTTAATCCTAGGAAGGCAGCAGCTATCAAAGCTGAAGTTGAAAAGCTGCTTAAGGCGGGATTCATTTTCCCAGTTCCTCTGACTGAATGGGTTTCAAACCCCGTTCTCGTTGATAAAAAGCAAGGAACGATTCGAGTGTGCATCGATTTCAGAGACCTGAATAAGGCGTGTCCTAAAGATAATTACCCCACACCCTTCATTGATCAGATTATTGATGAGTGTGCCGGTAACCAAATTTTTTCCTTCATGGACGGTTTTTCTGGTTACAATCAAATTACTATCCGTCCAGAAGATCAACATAAGACCGCATTTATTTGTCCCTGGGGTACGTTTGCATATAATAAAATGCCTTTTGGTCTGAAAAATGCTGGAGCTACTTTTCAGCGGGCCATGTCTTACGCCTTCCACGACATCAAGAAAATTATAGAGGCATACTTAGATGATCTAGTTGCTCATTCTCGAAAGAGGATGGATCATCCAGGACACCTCCGGCAAATATTTGAGAGATGTCGTTTTTATAAAATTCGTTTGAATCCGAACAAGTGCGTTTTCGCGGTAACATCCGGTCGGCTGCTGGGATTTATCGTGTCTAGTGAAGGGATAAGGGTAGATCCCTTCAAGGTTGAGGCAATACTTCGGTTGCCTCCCCCGTCTTCAATCCGTCAACTTCAAAGTCTCCAAGGGAAGTCTAACTTTCTTCAGAGGTTTATCGTTAACTATGCTGAGATTACAAAGGGATATATGAGACTGTTGAAGAAAGGAGTCCCTTTTCTTTGGGACGACTATGCTCAACGCTCATTCGATGCCTTGAAAAAGGCATTGACCTCTGCTCCTTTACTGAGTCCACCCGATTATAGCAGAGATTTTCTTTTGTATCTGGCTACAGCAGAATCTACCATTGGTATGGTTCTGGTTCAGGAGGATGATGCTCTGGCTGAGCATGTTATTTACTACCTTAGTCGAGGACTCGTAGGACCTGAACTGCGATACACCCCGATAGAAAAATTAGCCTTAGCAGCAGTCCATGCTGTGCAGCGACTCCGGCATTATATTATTCTTCGCAAAACTTATGTCTTGGCAGCTGCCAATCCATTTCAGTTTTTCCTCAGCAGGCGAGTGATTGGGGGCAAATATAATAGATGGATTGTGATTTTACAAGAATTTGATCTAGAGTTCATGTCTGCCAAATCCAAGAAGTCATTAGTTTTTGCGGAATTGATCTCCGAGTTGCCTTGTAGAGAGGCGATGATCTATGATGAGTCCTTTCCGGACGAACACTTGTTTCTGATCTCTCCACAAGATCCTTGGTATGGGGACATCATTGTATATCTCCAGACTGCGAAGTTTCCCTCTTCTTTTTCGAAAGATGAGCGTCGTAAGCTGCGTCACTTAGCTAAAAGTTATCCGATTATTGGTGATGCTTTGTACCGTCGAGGGGTTGATTCAATCCTAAGACGCTGCTTAACTTTCGAAGAAGCTGAGGCTGTGCTCAATGATTCTCACGGCGGAGCTTGTGGGGGTCATTTATCAGGGCTTGCTACAGCCCAAAAGATTTTGCGTGCTGGCTACTTCTGGCCCTCGATTTTCAAAGACTGTATTGAATCGGTCAAGAAGTGTCATCCTTGTCAAGTGTATACTCGAACAATGCGCGCTCATCCAGCTCCGCTTTTTCCAGTCGTTACTGTCGGACCCTTTACAAAGTGGGGTATGGATTATACTACTTGTAACTCGCCTTCGGCAAAAGGTCACAAGTACATTATCGTAGCAGTAGACTACTTTACGAAGTGGGTCGAAGCTATGCCTACTTTTGGGAACGACGGTGAGACTGCAGCTCTTTTCTTCTTCAACCAAGTCATTGCTCGTTTCGGTATACCTAGAGAGATTGTCACTGACCATGGCAGTCACTTTCAGAATAGTATGATGGCTGAGTTGGCTCTTAAATTGGGTTTCCGGCAGGAGCATTCATCTCCATATTATCCCCAGGCCAATGGCCAGGTGGAAGCCGTGAATAAGTCCTTGAAGACAATTCTTCAACGGACGATTGATAAACATAGATCCAACTGGCACATTATGCTATATCCTGCACTCTGGGCATACAGGACGTCAGTTAAAACTGCAACTGGCTTTACTCCGTTTCAGTTAGTCCACGGGGCGGAATCTGTATTTCCCATTGAATGCGAGATTCCTTCCCTTAAATTAGCTGTTGAGCTTCTTCCTGACACTTCTAGTCTAGCAGAGCGGCTTCTTCATCTGGAACATCTTGATGAGCAGCGTCGAGATGCCGCCACGTTGAACGAAGCACATAAAAACCGAGTCAAAGTTCAGTACGATAAGGCGGTTAAGCCTAGGGTCTTTTCCGAAGGTGACCTTGTTTTGGTCTATGCCCAAGAAAAGGATGCCTTGGGGGCAGGAAAGTTTAAGTCGATGTGGTATGGCCCCTATATCGTCAAAAAGGTCCTTAAGAAAGGAGCGTATACCTTGGTTGACTTCGAAGGAAATAAGTTGTCGGAGCCCCGAAATGGGCTCTATCTGAAGAAGTATTATGCCTAGGCTTTGCCCCGGCATTTTGCTTTGTATATAGTAGTTTTTTGTCTTGTACATATCTGTTTGATTTTCGATTTTTGATGGGATGGTGATGTTTTTGATCTTCTTTGGCAGGTTGTGTTGATGTCATGAGTCATTATGGTTTCGCCGATGGTGCTAGTAGACACACCCGGAACCTAGCTTCCGCGGCTTGGGTTCTACACTATCCTTCCGGTCAGCTGTTGGTATCAAGAGGGGTCTGCATTGGTCCTGCTTCCAATAACGTAGCAGAATACACTGCAGTCATTCATCTACTCTCGGAGGCAATATCTTTGGGTGTTGATTCGTTGGTAGCTTTCTTGGACTCCCAGCTGGTGGTGTCGCAGTTGAACAACACTTATCGGGTACGAGATCCATTTTTATTACGATTGTTCTTGAGGGTACGTTTGTTACAAAGGTCATTTCAATTTTTAACATTCATTCATATTCCTCGAGCTGACAATTGGTTTGCCGACTCATTGGCTAATCAAGCTTTAGATTGGCATATTAATCATTCAATACAATAAAATCTAATCATCAAAAACATCATACATTTGATACATTTATCACATCACATCAAAATATCGCCGTATATATATCATCAGTATGTCAAAAAACTTTACAAAATTTTGGATCCATCAATGCCGTACAAAACTTGGGCTTATGCCCCATCATGTTCAGTCTCAAAAAAATATACAGTCATCCAATATGAAAATCTGTCTAATCCTGAGGACCCTGCCCAGCGTTCCTATAGAACATCACTGCAGTGGCCACACGGCGGAACAGTCTAACCCAGTCCCGGGGTACTCCTACAACCCGTCTCTGGACGGCTTCTGGCAAGTCCTCCACAGCAGCCAGAGGGATTTGGCGGGTTAGTCCCTCCAAGTTTCTCTGCACGGCCTGGAGGGTTCTGTCAGAATCCGCTGTCTCTGCTTCACCTCTGCGGCGCTTGTGACGTGCTAGGCCCTCAGGACGCACTGGTCCAACATCTGAAACATGATCATTTTTATTTTGTCAGTCATTATGAATCCAATCCAAAAACATGTTTGTTTTTCATTTTTCATACATATTTGAAAAATCCAAAAAAAATCATATAAGTTAAAATTTTTGAAAAAAATTACCGACTGCTCCCCATGCTGCACCGGGTGGAAGTACTAGATCCGGATCTCCTCGGAAATCCATCCCGGCATAGGGATAGTCATCTACTGCGATGATCTGTTCTCTCCACCATAAGAAGAACTCATCATCCCAGGTAGTTCGGGGTACCTCGCTGCCCCCCAGTCTCTTCATCATGTCTGCCCAACGGGCAATTCTTGGGTCCCGAGGGCCGCTGATAGTTGAGATGACTTTGGGTCTCAAAGCTGGAACTCTCTCGAAGAAGAATGTAGTCAAAATGGTTCCATAGCCAAAGTGTTTTGTATGTGTTTTGCGAATGGAGGTCAGTTGTTGTTTCATGTTCAGTAGCAGGGCAGTGCACCAATCATATACATGAATTAAGCACTCTACAGCTATGCTCATGTGCGTCCTGGACGCCTGATGCAGTGAGGCAGATCCTGCCACTCTGCCGATGGTGAATAGGAGGATCTTCATGTGCAAGTCCTTGATATCTCTGATTGCAATCTGTGTGCCAACTTTCTTGGAATCTTCTAGGCAATAGAGTTGGACATAGTCCTCCACGGTTAACCCTCCCAGGGGCCTTCCGTGCAGATCCACTGGGTCTCCCCTTCTGGAGAGTCCAGTGATGAAGTATATATCTTCCACTTCTATGCGTAGTGGCATTTGATCAATGATGAAACAATCCTGATCCGGTTCCCAATAATTTACCAGCATTTCAAGCAATCTCACATTACTTTTCATATTGGGCATCTTGAAAATTTGAATAATCCACAGCTTCGGAGGACATTTTGTGCTGCACGGTCTTCCATGACCTCTTGGTCTATTGCACTATGCTCGCGTTCCCTCCATGAAATTGTCATCCTGAAAAAATTCATTAAAATTTGCATTAGAAACTCATTTTTGAAATTCGGACTTGCGCATACGCTAGTTTCGCTGTGCACAGTCGCGTATACACGCTACTTTCCTTCTTTGAACCCGCGTATGCGCAGATACGCGTTTTTTAATAAGGGTTTCAGGTAAAAATCCACTTAATTTTAAATTTTAAACGGACAAAATGAATCAACAGGATGAATAAGGATCCTACCTGAAGTTTCGCTGAATTCCGACGGTCGGTTGTTGCTGATTTGACGAAACAAGTTTTTAGCTCCAGAGCTCTTTTCCAAATCAACTATGCAATAATGAACCAATTGAGAGGTAATTTTTGTATTTATGGCTAAAAAATTGAAAATTTTCGCAAAAATTTCCTTGTGCTTATTTTTTCGATCTGTCTTATGCTGTATAACTCGATTACTTGGAAGTGCCCAGTTTGGTATATTTCAGGTACATTTTGACATTTTCGAGATTTTTCCCGGTTTCTGGCCCATGTGTTCAGACTCTTCATGGCAGGTATATGATCTTCACTGGCATATAGGTTAGAGAATCACTTTCCGTTGCATCTTGCATTCTAGCCTCCATACTGATCACTTGCCTTAGGGTCGATCCCATCAGGTCATGAGTATTATACCCATTTCACTCGCCGATTTTTAAATCATGACTTGATGGTAGAGCCTTCCTTTACATGGGCTTCCTAGTTAGTTCCTCGCTATCACTTGTTGCCCATGCCGCTTTTTATGTAGGCTCGGGAGTCCTCTTTAGTCCCGCCATGTCTTTCGTGTTGAAGCTTCATTCTTCTCCTTCATCACTTATCATTTTTCTGGCTTATACCCTAGAGGCTCCCTCGTGTCGTTAAGTTGTATTACTGCATTGCATATTGGCCGCTTGTTTATCCTGGCCTTTAGCCGGCTTCATTTGGACTCGATGTTTAAGCCAACTTTTGACCTTGACTTTCTGTACAAGTTAACCATTGCATGCACTTAGCTATCACGACTTGACACCTTTGTACCCATGGATGGAACGTTCCTCTGAATATCACTGACCAGTTTTCGCCACCTTGCATTGAGCATAGGATTGTTCCAAACCCCGGAACTAGTGCATCTGCTTTCTTGATACTCGTTCTATCCATTGTACCATAGCATTCTTTTATTCTTTTTCAGGCTTATTATGAAAAAGATAAAAAAAATCAAATATAACAAAAAGAGCGGGAACGGGATGTATCTTCGTTATTTTGATGGCAGTACAGAGTCAGTTTGTCGCCCTTGAACAAAGCACATATACTTATATATATTTCCTTCATTTGGGATGGTTCTAGTTTGACCTAGGGTCAGCCTTTACCATGTTTCACTTGTCAGTTCTCCCCCGGTTGGTTATCTCTTCCAATCATATGGAGAGTTTGTTTTGCCTCCTGCAAGACAGACTTATACAGTGTCACTTTTTACTGCCATGGTCATCACAGAGTCGTGCTTTTGTTCAAGGGAAGTCTAGCTTGAGTCGGCCATTCTGCGGTGTCTCTTGACTCATTATTCAGTCGGCCTTCCCGGTCTTGTCAGTATCATGTTCTATCACATCAGATGTTTTGATCTTCTGCTCGTGCTGGTTTGAGAAGGTCTCCATCGACTTCTTGCCGGCGGGTTTGTCTCATATCGACTACGACACATTGCTCTGAGAGCAAGCCTAGAGCCGCACCTTGGGCCTATTTCCATCATTGATAGGTGACCTCGTGCTCAGCATTTGATCATCATCATGGGTCTTTGACTGAGTGGTTTCCCCTGTGTTCGACGTCAGCATACATTATCACACTTGGGATTCGTGCAGTACCTTTATTTCCATTTGACCCTATCGGTGGATTTCTCGCCTCTGTGTCAGCTTTCATTATTGGTTGGTTCAGAGGGTTTCTTCCGTGCGCTAGCTTCATCTTGTGCATGTCGGAAACGCACTTCGGTTTTGGTTCCATCACTCTACTTCGTCCGATTCCTTCCAAATCTTGGCCTGCGGGTTACACTCGCGCTGGACTGATGTGGGATGCCTTAATGCCTTCCTTCCAGCAGATCTTTTCCCATCGACTCCGACTCATTGCTCTGGGAACAAGATCTAGAGTTTTTTTGTCAGTACCTTAGGGTTTGCAGTCATCAGTGGCAGACTCTTCGCTATCGACAGTGAGGATTCATCATTGCCTCCTGATTGGTAGATTATTTCAAGTGTTCGACTTCAACTCATTCATTCACACTTGTCAGATTGTACTGGGGCACCTTGACACTCATTATCATTATCGGTGGGTTGTCTCGCGTTGGTTAACGGAAAACATCATTGCCCGGTAATCCAACGATTTCTCACATGGTCGACTTCAGCTCATTTATTCCCAGTGTGTAGAATTGTGCCGTTGTGATCGGTGAAGACCTCGGGTTGCATCAGCATTTCTCGGTTCACTGTTGACAGTTCTCTCAGTTTCTGCCGGTGTTGCCGTCCACCCTTATATGTTGCAGTTCAGCACAGCAGCATCTTATATGTTGATCCCCGAGTTGCGTGATTGTACCGTTTGATCCGCCTCTTATGATCCGGTACTTGGATATTCAGTTACTTGATCAGACATCCAGTTGCACTATCTTTGATCAGCTTTCTATATGTGATACTTGGACATTGATACAGACTTGTCTTTCCGGGCCCTGCTCAGATGATTCACTATGTATTTTCAGTTCAGTTATACTTGTATACATGTTGGATCTATTCAGTACTTTCTATATATATGATGTATTATTGACTGAGCATGGGTATGCCCGCCTCAGCATGTGTTGACTCTCTGATTTCTTTCATTGGTTTTTGGCAGGCTGAAATCTGGTGAAGTCCTCTCTTGTTCTTGCGAAGTTCTTTCTATGTGCATAATATATATATGATGTATTATTGACTGAGCATGGGTATGCCCGCCTCAGCATGTGTTGACTCTCTGGTTTTTTTCATTGGTTTTTGGCAGGCTGAAATCTGGTGAAGTCCTCTCTTGTCCTTGCGAAGTTCTTTCTATGTGCATAATACATTTCGGCCATCATGTACCCCTTCTGACCTCATATATTAGGGGGCATCCGTTATAGCATCATTTCTCACCTTGACATGATTCATGATTGCTACATGGCTTTATGGGCACCCATTCCTACAGACTTGGACAAATTCACTTAAAAACAGTGGAAAATCCTTCATACGTGACTATGCCCGTGTTTTTCCGCGTGTATACGCGAGTACAGCTAGACTTTCCCGCGTATGCCATTTTAATGATTAAAAAATATATAAAAATCCCTAATTTCGCGCTGGGTTGATGGTTACTCAGGTAGTTCAACTACCCCAGCCCGTGGCCAACTGTTTCCAACTGCTGAAACTACTTGGGAGGACTATAAAAAGACCTCATATGTATGGCCTAAGGGAGAGAGAGAATTATTATTATTATACTCTGTTGGTTCCCTATCCAAGTCTGATTCCCCGTGCCTCCTGCACTTTCCCAGTTCATTTCAGGAAACCCTCGTTTCCTTGAGATACACATCCCTTTATATGTTATCTCGTATGCACCTGTTTGGAAGGAGTCTTAGCGAGGCAAGGGCTGGACGGATCCGGACGACGGTCTGCGAAGGCCTTGGAAGGATCAGGTGATCTCTCCACTTACTTTTGTACGTACTATTTTTATAATACGGAAGTATCATGCTGTTCCCGAAATAAACGTGTTAGTGTATGCTTTAATGTATGAAGAATATTTGTTATACAAGCATTCATGATGATTTATTTAATGTTTTATATGAATCTCACTAACATATAGAGTAGAAATATACCGTACAACTTGTCCTTTGTGCTGGTTTCTTCTTGTATTTCAGGTGAAAGAGGAAGGACGGTTGCAGGGAGTTTGAACTCCACGTGGATCTACTTCAAACGTAGGACCAACGGGTAAACCTCTCATTCTACTCGATTTTGTTTTTA
>CM076583.1:1071906770-1072166954 GCA_034641835.2 Pinus albicaulis
ATTAATTCAATTTCAATTTTTGTCAGAAAAACATCAAAGTAATAAAGAATATTAAGTTTTGAGATTATGTGATTATTTTTCAAAAATTTATGGAATTTTCTTCAACATTATTGTTATTTTTTTTTCCTTTTGCAGTTTATGAAATAAAAGAGAAGATTAGAACAAACTTTATAAAAAAATTTATAACCATCCCAATGAATAATATTGTCTCCCACTTATATGTTCTTCTTTACTTTGATATATATTAAGTTTTGTCTTTCTTTTTCTCTCCAAAATAAGTTATAAAAAATAGTTAAATTAAAATAAAATGTTTATTTGAAATATTAAATTACAATTTTAATTTCTTAAAAACCATAAACATAATTACACACTGAAAATAAAATTAAAATTGATTAATACATTTAAAAAAAATCAATTATAAACCCTCGTTACATATTATTTTTAACAAATTTATACTAAATTTTAATACACAATATATTTTTCATTTTTTAAATTTAAATATATAATATAATTTATATATTTATTTCTATTAATAATAAATATTTCAAAATTAGATATATATACACACCACCATCCACACAATTAAAAATCATAGCTATACCTACACTCCATAATTCTTATCTTACACTCAAGTAAGAGGACATGTTCTTATCTATCTATTTGAATATTATAGGCCACTGACACAAGTAAGAAGATATGTCACTAAGAAGATATGAAATGTATTCATGGATTCAAAGATCTACATGACAAAGACAAAATATGACAAAATATTCTGATTTGAGTGTTCACCCACTAAGATTCTAAAATTGTCCTTGTGTTAGGTCGGTTATGCAACCGAAGTATCACATCAAACAATGGAAAACTTGTGAAGGTGATTAAAGTGATCCCTTTATAGTATAGATGTATGTGTTTTCAAGTATCGCTTTCTAATTTTAAAAAATTTACATATATTTTTTCAAAGTCCGCATTCATATTGTGAAAATGTTCCATAGTTTTTATATATTTGCATTTTTATAATTATTTTTTTGTTTTGTTTTTAGATTTAGTTTGTTGTTTTTGTTAATTTTTGTTTTGTTTATCAACCCTTTGTTAATTATTTAATTTTACCAAGATCAATATACAAGAGAAGTTATAAATCAATTTTTTTATTAAAATAAGTAGGCCACAATAATATGATTTTGCTCATGCTTATTTAGGAAGGACAAAATTTTGATTACCGGTTTCGAGTTTAATGTTTTGGGTTGTTAGTTAAATAAAAAAATTAGGGAAACATTATAAATATGATTATGTGTTGAATGTATTTTATGTCACAACAATATAATTTGGTTATAACAATTCAATGAATATTTTACTATTTAAATGCTTCTGCATAATAATTTTGCAACCATTCAATTGTTTATTTATATAAGCATGCAACACATTAAGACTTTGCACCTATAAATTAACAAGTTGGGCATAGTGTTGTATTTGATTAATTTATTAAGCTAATGCTTAAATAATTCAAAATGCCATTATAGGTAAATTCCACTTCAATAACAAGGGGAACGACTGTAATTTGATAGTGTCACACAAGGGGGAACGACTGTAATTTGATAGTGTCACACAGAAGCAATCATCCTAACTATCCAATAAACTGTAATGACATGGATGTGGGAGTCAAAACACATTGGTTTTGTGGTCATTGTATTTACATGCCTTGCCATTGAATCCACTATGCATGAACTATATGTGAAGTTGTGCATTATTGTAAGGAGACAACAAAATGTTACGTGAAATTATACAGTTGTGACGAACTAATGAAGTGCACAAATAATATCTTACTTGAGCGATCAAATAAATCGATGTTGAAGCTTAATTAATGATACCAAAATGAACATAGTGGATATGCCTCAATCCTATGCATTCATGCAAACCCACAAATATATTAAACACACAAGGAACATAAATGCTATCTTGGACCCCATATAGGAAATATAGCATTGAATGGGGATATTACGAGGCTTAGGAAATAGTTACAAAGGGGTGAGCTATACATAGGTTTGATGTATTATTATTCGCTAGCAATATTGCAGATTGTTTTGGCTCAAGGAAAACTTTCAAAGTTCAAGCAAGTCCTCCATGCTTTTGCAACTACCCTTCTTCTTCATTCCCTTTCCATCTCCCTTAGTTGTTATTAGTTTATTTCCATCAAGTAAGCATTCTATTTAATAGAATTTCCATGGAATACTAACCATCAAAGTGATTCATTTCACCTTCTTAAGGGCTTTGGTATTTTGTCTTCACACTAATTGCTAATTGAAAACTTTGTAAAAAATAATTCCAGAGTTTGGATGAGGGGATGATATTATGGATCAATTCGAATCAAATATATGAGAGCACCCTTGTTATGAAGATGATATATATATATATATATATATATATAATATATATATATATATATATATATATATATATATATATATATATATATATATATATATAATTGCTTAAATTATACCTCGTATTGTCATCCAAAGTAGTGAGAAAATTCCACTTGGGGTTCATGGGGCACGCATACCCCTCTGCAATTCATCCATCTATGTATTTACATGCTTTAGTTGATAAGTGGGTTAGTAGACAAGATAAGGGAGAAGAATAAGGAAATCATGGCTCAACATTTTTTTCCTAAATGCAAGTTTGTCCAGTATGCAACCATTACTCCACTCATGCAAACCATTATGAAAGTAGATGGTTTTTGGTTTAATATAGGTTTCAAACTATAATGGGTCTTGTAGAGGGAGTTGTGGAGGTAAAGGCAAGTTGAATTATTTAAGAGTTAGTTTCTTCTTGGTATGCAATTGTTTCTCTTAGTTCCTCTATAACTACTTGAGTGGTCTCATTTTGTCTTCAAGTGGATTGTCTCTACCAAGGGAAACCATATACTTGCCCCAAAAGCAACTCAATAGAGTGTGGATAACTCCATGAAATATTCTCAAGAAATTGTTCAATTCTTAGTCTCCTTGAAATGTGGCTCCATGAAATCCTAAGCAACATGCTCAATGCACCCAACCTATTCCGTTAATTAAGGAGCTTTGTCCAAGACAACTTCACTTATCCAATTTCATTACCAAGAGGTCCCATAGGTCATTTCCCAAGGTTCCTCATCTAGTCCAATCTATCCAATATCACATTATGCATCACCATGTCATCTCACTAGCTAAGAAAGTCAACTCACTTTATTAAACCAAGATATCAAGCACACAATTTTGTATGGTTAGTTTTATTTAGTTTAAAAAATATCTCCCACATGCTAATTATAGGAAACATGCGAGTTTTCTAATTTTTTAATTAAGGTAATATAAACTTTTGATGAATTTGGTCCATGGGTTCAAATAATATCTTTAAGTTTCATCTCTATTTGTAAAATTAATAAAAAACATGATAATTTGAAGTCACAAGTAGTTCTCACCATAATAACAAGATTGAGACACAATGACCTTTGTTTTATGGAAATCTAATAATAGTATGAGATTCATTGAATTTTAGGTATAATATGAACACATCATGGATATCTTACTTCTGTTTGTCTTTGACAATATACCTCACCTATTTGATACCCATCAATTCGTAAACACAAAAAACAAACAACTTGAAACCCTCAAATATATCTTAATAAACTATAATATCTTTATAAATTAATAAAAAAAATGTCCATAAATGAATTATTTTTCTAATATATTGTGCACTCCTAAAGGCAGATGTTTTTCTAAAATTTATAACAAAATTCACATCTTCATATCTATGATATGTATACATCCATATTGGAGTTGTATTAGAATTTTTTGTTACATATTTTTCTACCAAAAATGATATTTGAATTCATATTTGAATCTTGCTACTGAGGTCCTTATTGAGATGTTGCAGTTATGAGAAATTATTGATTTCATGTAGAAAAGTGTGAGGAAATTGAGGCTTTTATGTGGGTAGAAGTTAAGCCATTAAATATAGTAATTTATTTATGTATATTATTTCTAAGTGCATATAGTGTAAATGATAATTAAGAATTTGATTGGTAATTTTTTTCATTGAAGATTATACTTCATATTGATAAAATTTAAGAGGCAATGAATTACATAGCAATCTCTATGCATGAAACCCTCTTCAAACTCCAACATCACACTTCAAGAACTAAACAAGTATCAAACATTACAATGCCTATTAAGAATAATATTTGAAAATACGACTTGTTTTTGTCACCTTTGTGTGTGTGTGTTGGTGAATAAGCTAGTTTGATCCGAATTGGATCATTGTATTATTTTTCATCCATATTGATGGTTTAAGACTGGAAAAAATGGAGGAATCACCTCATAGTACCATTTTATCAACATGTCTTAGTTTGGCGATTTGGGATCGGAAACTTTTCAGAAGAAATTTGAGGAATCAAACAACAATTTTGGGTAGTAAAACCTTGCCACCTAAGCCACCCCCTAATATTATTATACACATGATACCTTTCCAATGATACAAGAATTGCCTCAATCAAAGTCTGTATGCAAAATTTATGCCACTCGGAAGTTACCTTCCTATTTTGAACTCCATGATTCGAGAGGATGCCACGTCAACCCCCATTATTCATGGAAAAAGGAGCTAGCCATGTGATCATGATGAAGACTCTAGAAGTGTCGATATTATAACTCTAGTTAAAAGTTGATGGAGTCAAAATTAACTAATAGTAAGGTGTCATGCTGTTTTATAATCGAGCCACTAGGAGGAAAAAGGGTTCCATTCTATTTGTGTACATATTGTTCCATAGATGAATAGAGTAGAAAAGAGTGGATAGAGAGAAAACAAAGAGGGTTTGTGCATTATATTAGCCCACAGGCCACATGTCTTATGTCTTTGTACATTCATCCATTTCCATTCAGAGGAAGAGAGAGTAGAGTAACCTCACATTCTAGCTGTGTTTTCTCCCGAAAGGGTTTCCCAAGTCATATTGTTCAATTATGTTTGTGAGTGATTATAATTTTGTTTGTTCTATATTCTATGTGTTTTTAATGTTACATGCATAAAAATAGTAACTTAATAAATCCATAAATCTAAGAAAAATAACCCTCATATTATAGATTTCATATTTTTAGTATAAATTTATCAGATCTATTGTAATGAGCTATCTATTGGAATATCCATGGTAGTTTACATATAATTTTTGCCAAAAACAATGGTACAAGAGCGAGTTATTTTTCAGAGCGCAAAAACGTTGTCTCAAAACAAAAACAAGATAGATTACATTGTTGCAATGCTACTTGTTTATGCCTAGGTAAGTTTAATGATTATAAATAATAATACAATAATCTAATTTCAAGATCAGGGCGAAGCTAGACACCAAATTGGTGTATGAGAACCCTTGTTTGTGGGACAAGGGACATGCCTCCATGCAATGATTTTACTAGTAAAGTTAATGGAGTTGTACATACTGTACCCTCCCTTTAGATTTAAACCCGTGACCTCTTATGAGGAAACACATGTTGTTAACCATTAGGCCAACTCAAGCTATGCAAAACAATAATCCAATTTTAAGGCCACATCAAATTGAAACAACGAGGAAACACATGTTGTTAACCATTAGGCCAACTCAAGCTATACAAAACAATAATCCAATTTTAAGGCCACATCAAATTGAAACAACATTGATACAAGGAAAAGTGATTTGTTAGAACACAAAAACTCCGTCTCAAAATAAAAGAAAGTGATAGATTACATTGCTTGTGATGTTAGTTATATATGGCTATGTAAGTTCAATGATAAGAAATAATAATAATAATAATAACAAGAATCTAATTTTAAGGTCATAGCCAAGCCAAACACTAAATTGGTGTATGAGACCCCATTGTTTGTGGGAGAAGAGACCTGCCTTCACACAATGATTTGACTGCTAAAGTCTATGGAGGTTTACATACTTTACCGCCATCTAGATTTGAACCTATGACCTTTTACAAGGAAGAAAATGCTCTTAAATATTAGACCCACTTGAGTTGTATAAAATAATGATCTAATTTTTAAGATCACAACCAAGCTAGACACCAAATTTATGTATAAACCTCTCTTATTTATAAAACAATATACCTACCTCCACACACTATTTTAATTATTAAAATATATAAAAATATAAATACTATACTATTTAAATAACACGTTACCTATTAGACAATTATCCCATATATTCTTTAAAACATTCATATTCATATAATCTCCAATAGAAAAAAAAAACCATGGACATTCGCTAATCAATATTAATATCAACTCTCTTCATAAATGTTTGCTAATATTTATATCCGATGCACCTAGCACATCGTTTAAAGTAAATCCATTGTCATAAATGAAACACAAAAGGAAGAAAATAAATATATTTAAGGTAGGGGAGAGGCTTCCATTGTTGTGCAAGGACCATTAGTAGTTATAGTATTGGTCCCACACATCCATCAAACATAAATTACCAACTCACTAAAATATGCACATAAATATTTGATAATAAGTTATAAAAGTTATATAAATATGTCCAAAATGGGCCCATTTTTTTACTAGACCAACAACTGTCATACACCAAGTCTTAACATCACAAGTTGACAAGACCTATTGTCTCGAGTACCTCCAGTTCTGAATTACCAACTAAGGTAAAATGCACTACAAAACATTACAATGATTTCCATCCAAAAGTACAGTTATCCCATCAAACAGTCACCCACTGATTTTGCATTGGGGCAATAGATCTCGTTGCTGAGTAACACCTGGACAAGGATTGGGAAAAACCTGCACAAGGACTGGGTAACACCCGCACAAAAATAGGTGAAATGTCTGTCAGCCATATGTACATGTCTGTTTAACCATTCAGCCTATTGAAGACATTAAATGACACCATTCAATTCAGGAAATAGTTCACCCAACCTTTCATTTCAAGAATTAAACACAACAGCCCTGGAATTATAGGAATTAAATTCAGAAAAGCATTTCAATTCAGGAAAGCACAAGGATCAACCATGAAATATTTTCAGCCATTGGATCATGTACAAATCAATCCACAACACAGAATTAAATTTGGGAGATGGCAATCCATGCCAATCTTCCCTACCAATTAAATTCTAGATCATAAAACTATAAAACATCAACTCTTACTGCATTTGAGGCATTCATTATACTCTTAAGCTCCTGCTGACATACATTCAGAGTTTTCAGATAGTGTTCCATTCATTTTGCAGACATACAGTTTTCATAAAGTGAGTTTTCAGATAGTGAGTTTCCATTTTGCAGACATACAATCCTTTTCAGACAGTGTTCCAGACATACAGACAGAGTGTGCTCAATGTTACATTCCAGACAGAGTGTGTGCACAGTGTTACATTCCAGATAGAGTGTGTGCACAGTGTTACATTCACTCTCTTCATCAATTGCTGGAGCATTGCTGGAGACATACAGGTATTTCGTTGTTCTTGAATAACTTTATTCAAGATATTGAGTACTTTATCATTATTTTAGTTGAGAAACTATGTTAAGTTTGTAAGTAATGAGAGTTATGTTTATAAGAAAATCACGTAGATTAAAGAAGCTATGAGTGTTCAAACTAGCTTACTAATTAGCTACTCCAAATTTCAAGTTGGAATTTTTCTAAACCTTTAAGTCCAGTATTGAGTAAAATCTTTCAAGAAATTGTTCCAACACACAGTCCCCTAAGAACAGTACATCAATTTTTGCGGAGCAAATGTAGTTGTCAGTGTTCAGGCTATTACAAGTCCATGTAGCTAACAGCGTTTAGGCTATTACAAGTCCATGTAGCTATTTCTAGTTGCCTACAATATAAATGTAGTTGCCTCCTCCTTTTGTTGTGCTTATTAACTAGATTTGGATATTGACTTTATATTGAGTAAAATCTTTCAAAATTTATAAGAACAACAACCTACTAACTACATAGGAACAGTGCCTGCTAACTACATAGGAACAACAACCTACTAACTACATAGGAACAACAACCTACTAACTACATAGGAACAATGCCCTTCAAAATTTATAGGAACAACAACCTACTAACTACATAGGAACAGTGCCTATCGGGCAGAGGGTTTTCCTAAGAAAAACAAAGGATTCATAAACCTTGAACGCCTACACACAGTCCATGTCCAAAGATAAGTCCATTTTAAAACAAGCACTTACTGATTTTAGACAAGTCCATGTAGCTAACAACTATGTAGGTATCACATATCTTTCTCGTGTTGATATTACAAGTAATACATAATTGACAAGTAATACTTCAATGTCAATTAATTCACAACAAACATACATTTCTAGTTGCCTACAATATAAATGTAGTTGCCTCCTCCTTTTGTTGTGCTTATTAAGCAGATTTGGATATTGACTTTATATTGAGTAAAATCTTTCAATAAAAATAGTTCTAACACACAGTCCATGTCCAAAGATAAGTCCATTTTAAAATAGGCACTTACTGATTTTAGACAAGTCCATGTAGCTAACAGCCATGTAGGTATCACATATCTTTCTCATGTTGATATTACAAGTAATACATAATTGACAAGTAATACTTCAATGCCAATTAATTCACAACAAACAACTGAAGATTTCATGTTATTAGCAGAAATTTTGGAATTCATAGATAATTATAGTTTACTCCATACAGTTGTGCTATAATACTTATCAAATTTCTTAACGATGTTGGAAATTGCAGGTTGTTGTAGCCATGCCAAGAGTTTCTATTGCAGATCGGATAAGGAACATGAGGCGAGGGAGAAGGGGGGCCCAACTGTGGAGTAGTTCATCAGATGAGGATGTCAATGCTCCCATTGCTCCCAGTAATGTAATTGAAAAGGACCCTGTGGTTGCAGATCATCCCAGCCCACCATCAGCCACAGAGCCACCTTCGACCACAGTACAAGGTGCAATTTCAACAAAGAAAATCAGTGCAATCAGAGGCTGGACGAAGCAAGACATGCTTGATGCAATTGATGACATCGAGTTTAAGGGATATTCAATCCATGCATCTGCAAAAAAACACGGTATTGATGCCTCTAACATACATTATTGGATAAATGGTTTACTAATACAAAGTGTAGAGGGCCTGTTACATTTATGACTGAAGAGGAGGAGGATGAGGTGGTGGAGTGGTGTAAGGACATGGCCCAATTGGGACATGGGTTAGAGCTTATACAACTTAAATCCACTGTAGCTCAAATCTGTTAAGGGAGGCCAAACCCCTTTAAAGATGGTTTTCCTGGTAAGTCATGGTGGTGTGGGTTTAAAAAGAGGCATCCAGACCTTGTGTTACGTACAACGGAGGGCCTTGACAGAGAGCGAGATTTAAATCTATGCCCTGCAATTGTTTCCAAGTTCTATAACACTCTTTCTGCTGCATATGAATAGCACTCATATTCCCCAGACCATATATGGAACTGTGATGAAACATGCTTACAGGCAGGAATAAATTGTGGTATGCGGATAATTGCCAAGAGAGGGAGTATAAATGTGCCTAAGATATTGCCTAAGAGCAGGGAGTGGATCACAATTCTTGCCTGTGTCAATGCAATTGGTTCATCAATACCATGATTTTATCTATTTAAAGGTAAAACTCAACTAAAAAATTATATACAAAATTGTGAACCAGGGCCATGCATGGTTGCACATCCACATGCATGGATGACAAAGGAACTGTTCCTAAATTGGCTTTGCCACTTTGTTGCTTCTGTACCGGGTGGTGTCTCACCTGAAAACAAGCACTTACTGATTTTAGATGGCCATGGAAACCACATGGCTGTGCAGCCAATCGAGGAGGCCAATAAGTTGGGCATTGAACTGTTAACATTGCCGGCTCATACTACTCACATATTGCAGCCCCTTGATGTGAGCGTGTTTGGGCCTTTCAAGAACTATTTCAGGGTCGAGCGAGCTTCATGGATGGAAAAGAATCCAGGGGTGGAAGTAAAGAGGTTTGAGCTAGCTGAGCTTGCAAGTAAAGAATTTAAAAGGGCTCTCACACCTTCTAATATCAAGGCTGGATTTAGGAGGACTAGTATATGTCCACTCAATTTTGATGCTCTTATGCATGATACCACATGTATCCAAGCATTTGAAGTGGAAGGTCAAGAAGCAAAGAACTTAGAAGAGCATGTTGGTGCCCAAGAAGATGTAGCTGCTGCTGAAGGTATAATGTCCCTTTCTGAAGGGTTGTTCTGTGGTTGTGATGATGCTGAGCATGTCAGTGAGACACAATTCAGTGATGAACCAACTAACAATATCAATGAGGCTGTGACACCCACTAATGCAGCTGAAAATGAGCAATTGACCATGCCAACCCAAGTAAGTGCACCATCATGGCTAGCAGAGGCCGTGATGAATATCACTGGAAATAATGTATCTACCACCAATGAGGATGAACGCATGGACATGCCTTGACAACCATCAGGGTTGAACACTGAACTTGTTCATTATTTTGTGGACAATGGATCACTGGAAGAGGAGCCTATTCAACATGAATTACTTGAAGAAGACAACCATGGGGGCCAATCAGTTGTCCTAGAAGATGAAATCCAACAACCAGGTCCGGAAAAGCAGAGATTACTTGGTGCATTCCTAAAGCTACTAGTGGAGAGAGTGAAGGCCTCATCAAGGAACTCAACCTCAGATTATCTTCGTTTAGGGAGGAGTTCACAATTGCTCACATCTGAAGGTTATATGAATTTAATGTTCGAGTCTGAACGTAAAAAGAATGAAATTCAGGAAGCTAAAAAGAGAAAGAAGAAGTTAGCCAATGAAAAGAGGGTTGCAAGGATTGCAACAGCAGAAGCTTGAGCAAAGGAAAGGTTGGAAAGACAAAAAGAAATGGAAGATAAGGAACATCAAAAGCAATTGGCAAGGCAATAGAGAGAGGCAAGAAAGGTTCAGCAAGAGTTGGAAAAAGGAGAAGGGGTGACAAGTAGAGAAGACCATGGTTCAAGCCAGTTTGAGGCAAATAGGTTGATGTCTAACACGCTGGACCACATTGCAGAGCAGACACCATCATTCCAAGACCTTATTAACATCCAAGTCCCTAGCTATCAGGCAGGGGTTAGGCCCACCTCTTATACCCCTACCAGTGCAGGTTTGAATCCTAATTGTGTTTATATGACACCTGCAGTCAGTGCTGGGGTTAGTAACACAAGTGGACACTTGGGCTACTCAGTCCCACCATGTCTACACGGAGCAAATTGGAGTCAACCATATGCCAACATTTAGGCACATCCTAATCATCTAATGTTGGGCAGTCCACCATACTTGGGCAATGCAGGAAACGAAAGCCATCAAGCATAGAGGTGCCATGACTTAATTTTTGTAACTACAAGACACTGTGATTTTGGTAAGGATCAAATAGGTTTGATAATGATAACATCCATGGATGTTTGGGAAGCTACAAACAGTTTCAAATCAGTATGTATAAAACAATGTCTAAATCCTACAAGTTTGTTAATCTGTTGAAGTTATAGCCTTAGCCTATATTAGATTTTTTATGAAGTTATATATCAAACAGTTTCTAAATCCTACAAGTTTGTTAATCTGTTGAAGTTATAGCCTTAGCCTATATCAAATTTTTGAATTCATAATTGAACAAAGAAATTGAATTCATAATTGAATTGAACGTCATTAACAAAACAATCTGATCGCATCTAAACCAACTATCCCTTGAACATTACATGCTCTTTTGATGAACAGAAACAGATACCAATAATCCTGTTAAATAACAAGTATCATCAAAATTCATTGCAAACTTCATCAATCAAAATCACTCAATAAAAAGGAGGTGAAAATCACTCAATATAAAAGAGGTTAACATACTCAGCTCTGTGGTGGTTATACCTCGGCTCTGTGGTGGTTATACAAATAAATTGAATTCATAATTGAATTGAACATCATTAAAAAAACAACCTGATTACATATAAACAAACTATCCCTTGAACATTACATGCTCTTTGATGAACATAAACAAATACCAATAATAATGTTAAATAACAAGTATATCAACACGAGGAGCAATTGATTCCTGATCGAGACATTATAGCCTTAGCCTATATCAGTTAGATCAACACGGGGAGCAATTGAAGTTATAGCTTTAGCCTATATCAGATTTTTGAATTCATAATTGAACAAAGAAATTGAATTCATAATTGAATTGAACATCATTAACAAAACAACCTGATTGCATCTAAACAAACTATCCCTTGAACATTACATGCTCTTTTGAAGAACAGAAACAGATACCAATAATCCTGTTAAATAACAAGTATCATCAAAATTCATTGCAAACTTCATCAATCAAAATCACTCAATAAAAAGGAGGTGAAAATTACTTGCTAACTTCATCAATAAAAATCACTGAATAAAGGAGGATACTCTCAATAAAGAAACTGAATTCATCTTGCAAAAAAGGTCTATGACACCAAATTCCAACTTGGATTTTGGCCCATTTCCCCACTCTGAAAATGTGTCTTGCAATGAGAACAACCATGATTGAATGATCCTACCTCTTAATTGATTAAAAAGAAGTGGATTATAAAAATCATAACTGCAAAACAATGATACCTTGAACAATTAACAGAGGGTGTGAACGAAGAAATTGAATTCATAATTTTTTTCAACATTATTAATAATATAAAACATTATTAACATACTCGGCTCTGTGGTGCTTATACAAAGAAATTGAATTCATAACTGAATTGAACATCATTAATGAAACAACTGGATTGCATCTAAACAAACTATCCCTTGAACATTACATGCTCTTGGATGAACAGAAACAGATACCAATAATCATGTTAAATAACAAGTATATCAACACAGGGAGCAATTGATTCCTGATCGAGACATGCCACCAGCCCTATTGACTAACCATTTATTTGAAAAAAGAGAGGTAGAAAAGATGTTTGGCATACATACTTTTGTAAGGTCATATTTAACATTTATCAATAGAAATAGAAATTAGTGCAATACTGCATTCAATACTAGCCTTTGTCAAGTTGTGAGAGCCAAGCTTTATACCTCCTGATTTAGAAATTGAGAAGTCAACATGTTCGAATTTCATCCAAGGTGGAGTGTGACTCAGAGCTAATGAATGAATAATTACCTATGCATTTGGATACATAAGGAAAGGAAACTAACTCCAATGCAAGTAAATTCAACAAATTCACTTTCCATTAACATCAATGCATGGGCATAACATCAAATCACACTACCATTGAATTCCCCTATCAATCTATATCAACCTTAAACTATATCCATGCAGTATCACCTCAGCAATGACTGAACCCCATGCCACGTAGGTGAATCCACCTATTGTACGTCAGGTGTCCCACACAACATAATAGTATTTGTAGCATAAAGTAGCATAAAGTATGTTTTTATTTAATTTTGCTCTAAATTTGACAAGGATTTATTAAAATCACAGTCAACTTTGCACAATTTAAATTTCTTTGGAATTTTTCGAAGTATGGAATAAATTTATAAATTCAATTTTAAATAGTTAAAAACAATACCTAACCCCAAAAAATAATTGTAATTGTAACAAAACTGTATCATCAAAATTCATTATTCATTGCAAACTTCATCAATCAAAATTTCTCAATAAAAGTGAGGTGAAAATTACTTGCTACTTCGTCAATAAAAATTAGTGAATAAAGGAGGATACTCTCAACAAAGAAACTGAATTCATAAGCAAAAAAGAAATGGAAATTTTCAAGTGTTCAAATTCCCTAATGCTATCTTATCACTTATAAAAAAAGAAACACTTATAAACAAAAAAAGGGACAAAAGTGGACCATTCATTCATACAGTGTTGTATTTTATTCTTATCAGGTCCACTTCAACCATTGAAAGAAAATTTCCTTGGTTTATAAACTAACCATTGATTGTAAGAAGTGGCATAACTTGCAGGTGATGTTTCCATGAAGAGAGCTTAGGATGTTGTCGAATATATAACTGTTGTGGAATCCATTGTATAGGTTGCCATCCTCATGCTACAGATTGAGAAACATGGAGTAAATGCATTCATGCAAACTTGTGCTCTGTAGCATCCAGTTTCTTGACCTACAAAAGAACAGACAGTGGAAGATATGCAATTGTTGTAGCTTTGAATACTGTGAATCCTAAATCTTGTGTATTTCTATTATGCAGGAGGTTTGAAGAGTCTATATTCCTAGCCTATGTAAAGTAGCATCCGATTTGTTGAGCTATGAAAAAAGCCTAAATTTCACTGCAAAATTACTCTAATAAGGGAGGGGAGGTGGATCCTCTTGCATCATTCAAGTTTCAACAATAAACCCAATGATAAATCAAGCATATCAAATACAACATGCATGTTGGGGTTGGTGTTACCAACCATTGGATAACACTACAAGTGTGGAAAAAGATTGGTTGGAGAAGCAAGGTTGACTTCAGGCTTCAAGTCCCCTAACCTCTTCCAAGTTGAGATAAAATGAGCAATAAGAATGAACAATAAGAAGAATTTGGATTAAATTAACACATGAAATATCCTTCAAAGAATTTTTGTCATTCATGTCCAAAATCAACTAACTAAAAATCCAAACAGAGGCATCTAAGCTCTAATACCAGTAGTTGGGGAACAAATAGGATCTAGTATTTGCAGGAAGGGCAACCTATCAATCTACACAGAGATTAAAATGTCTAAATTATGGAACCCTAAACCCTAAACACAATAAACCCTAAACACAGTAAAACCCTAAACACAGTAAACCCTAAACACAGTAAACCCTAAACGCAGTAAACCCTAAACGCAGTAAACCCTAAACACAGTAAAACCCTAAACACAGTAAAACCTCTCAGATCTAAGCAACCTCTCAACGCATAAACAACAACCAGCATTCGATTTTCATTTGAACTCAAAGCAGGATGGTCACAACCTTAATAAACCCAACTTACGGAAATTCAATCCACACACCCAACGTTGATTAATTAAATATCAAAGCCTTTCCAATTACAACCCTAAACCCTAAACACAGTAAAACCTCTCAGATCTGAGCAATTTTTTTTTTTTTTTTTTTTTTAGCGGAAATCCTCTAATCATATGGTCCAACCATAATATAAACCTCTCAATGCATAAACAACAACCAACATTCGATTTTCATTTGAACTCAAAGCAGGATGGTCACAACCTTAATAAAACCAACTTACAGAGATTCAATCCACACACCCAACGTTGATTAATTAAATATCAAAGCCTTTCCAATTACAACCCTAAACCCTAAACACAATAAAACCCTAAACACAGTAAAACCACAGTAAAACCCTAAACACAGTAAAACCACAATAAAACACAACAAAACCACAGTAAAACACATTAAAAAAGTAAAGAAGCTCAACAGAGAACACCTCCTTCAGGTTAAATGTGTTTACAAACACATACATATGACTGGTAGGACAGAGTCCTACCTTAAGACTCGTCTCATCCAATTCCTCTCCCTCCTTGCCTTTCTCCTTGCCAACTGCATTGTCCTCCTTGCCTTGCCAGCCAACTGCATTGTCCTTGGCTTCTGCATTGACCTGCAAAGAAATAAAAAACACAATCATTCACAGAGCACAAACATTTAAAAAAATTGCAAAAACACTTAAAACCAACAGGGAAACACACCTGAAAGCATAATTCACAACATCCAGAGCTGAAAAATGCACCTGAAAACAAAATTCGGAGCATACAGACCTGTAAGCCACGCAGCGCCGAACCAAAGAGCTGAGGTATGACCACCATGGAACCGAGGTATGACCACCACCACCACAGAGGCGAGGTATGCTCACCATAGAGCCGAGAAAAACCACCATAGAGCAGAGTTAAAACCGCCACAAGGCTGAGCCGAGTAAAACCACCACAGAGCCGAATAAAACCACGAAAGGGCCAAGGTAAAACCACCACAGGGCCGAGGTATGACAACACGGAGCCGAGCATAGCCACCAAAGAGCCAAGGTATAACCACACAGTGCCGAGGTATACCCACCACAGCGCTGAGGTTAAACCACCATAGAGCCGAGGTTTAACGAACACAGAACCCAATGTGAACAACCACAGAGCATAAACCATGAAAGTTTTGAAGGCCACCGCGGTCGAACCAGGACCAGGGGAGCTCGAGCTAGGAGAGCACAGGCACCATAACGACAGATGGAGCGCGCGAAGGGTGGTGGCAGAGGCATTAGACATCGAAGAACCTCTGTGCAACAGTCGGAGACCAAAACGCACAGCAACCAGACTCGAAGCAGAAAATGAGGCTCCGTCGAGAAGCCTCCACATAATTGCGGGAGACGACCTACTAAGTAGGTTAGAGACCGGTTCAACTGGGTGCACGTGCCCGCCACGTGATTGCCTTGCACTAGGACACCTTATGTACAACAGGTGGATTCTCCTACGTGGCATGGGGGCCAGTCATTGCTGAGGTGTCCAATGACTGACCCCTCTCCCCTATGTGTTAACCCAGTTTAACGTGCAAAAAGGGTTTTCCCGACGGGTGTACTTTGGCCACTACCATGTGAGATAACATTGAAAAGTTTGTATAAATTTTATCCACAAATTGTTGACATTATACGTGTGAGGATCACATTTAAATCCCCTCTCTCATGATTTACAATACAATGATTTCTATCTCCTTACCTGATGAAGTAATTCGACAAATTAAGAAATGGATTAATCATCCCATATTGAAATTTCTATATATCTCTATGATATTAAAATTAGACCGTTCTAGTTAATACATAGTTGTGCCATCTATAAATTTCAAATTTTGCAAAATCAATCACCACTCCAAATGAAGGAGATGAAGAGTCAAAGCAATCTTTGGTAAATAATTTTTTAATAAATTATAAAGCCAACCACATTTTATTATTATTATTATTATTATTTTATATTAATAAATTAAAAATAAGAGCACATAAAGAAACTGAAAAATTATTCATATGCTTGAACTATACTATTTGTTGGATCATGCATTAAATGAAAAATATTCCCAAATTATTAAAATTTGGCTATTCATAATTTAAAATTTTGAAATTCCTAAGCTCAATTCCAATATAGACCATACCTTGGGTGTAAAAATAAATTAAAGCAATTTCTTTGCCCTAAACATTTTTTTGGTTAAAACATAACGCACATAGCTTTAGAAAAAAAATGAAGAGAGAGATATATCTCTACAGACATGTCCAAGAGAGCCATGCCTGAAGTACAATCTCAACTCTATTGAAATCTAATTGGAATGGAGAGCCATTGTGTGTGTGCAAGTAGAGTTTAATGGAAGAACTCCTTGAGTATGTATATTGATTGAAGAATTAATTCCCAATATGCATAAACACTCAAAAACCCATTCCTTAAGTTAATTCAATTGTAGTGGCCAAGTAATTTTGATGCAACAACATGATGAGATTGAGTAGGCATACCTTTCCTATGCAGTATGGAAAGCCATGCATGGAGTGTGCACTTGGGCAATGTGGATGACATTAGAGACGACATCGACCGATGTGCAGTAAAGGAACACAACTTAGGATTTGAATTAAGCAATTGGGGAAGCAACATTGTGTTGAGTGAGCTGTGTGGGGAGCTCTGTATGTGAGTGCATTGCAGAGAAGAGGTTGTGTGCCTATGCTGCGAAGAAGAGGCTGAGAGTGCCTATGTGAAGGAAAGAGGTTGAAAGTGCCCGAGTAGAAGAAGAGGGTCGAGATCTGAGTGTATGCTGCCAAGAGTGGAGGGGTGTGAGATGAGTCTATGATGAGCACAAAGTGTTGCAAGGGCTGCATACTAGTGACCGTTGCTGAGCATAATAGAGGGCCAAAGGCAGAGGAGAACAAAGAGCTAAAATCAGGCAGAGTGGTTTCCGATTACAGAGAGAAATTATTTCCTTATTGAGTGTGGGTTGGAACCTACATACAGGAAGTTGGTGCTGCCATCTCTAGTGGGCATCTAAAGAAAGCTTGGGGGCTGGTGCCTCCTGCAAGTTGGTGCTTACCACAAATTCGTGAAGTTGGTGCTTCACACAATGCTTCTGGTAAGCTAATAAGGAGTCTACAAAAGAAGGGAGTTGGTGCTAGCAAAAAATCAAGGGGAGTTGGTGCTTCATGTGAGTGGTGGATCACAAACAAATTGATGTAATAGAGTAGGTGCTCTTATTTTTACATCGATAACAAAAAGTTCAAGATTTGGTGGTTTTTCTCCCATAAGGGTTTCCACGTTAAACCTCTGTGTGCAATGCGTATATTGCTCATGGTGTGTGTTTATGTGTTGATTTCATATTTCTGCCACATGTTATTTTGCTGATGGTTATATGGATGGTTGCCAAGTATGAATGGAAAAATAAATTGGCATAAAAGTTTAAATTAGTCTTAATACCGATTCATCCCCCTCTCAATATTAACATTGTTTCCAACATGTTTAATATAGGTTTTCAAACTATAATGGGTCTCGTGGAGGGAGTTGTGGAGGTGAAGGCAAGTTGACTTATTTAACAGTTAGTTTCTTCTTGGTATGCAATTGCTTCTCTTAGTTCCTCTATAACTACTTGAGTGGTCTAATTTTGTCTTCAAGTGGATTGTCTCTACCAATGGAAACCCGATATTTTCCCTAATAGAGTGTGGACAACTCCATGAAATATTCTCAACAAATTGTCCAATTCTTAGTCTCCTTGAAATGTGCCTCCATGAAATCCTAAGAAACATGCACAATGCACTCAACCCATTCCATTAATTAAGGAGCTTTGTCTAAGACAACTTCCCTTGTGAAATTTCATTGTCAAGAGGTCACATAGGTCATTTCCCAAGGCTCATCATCTAGTCCTATCAATCCAATATCACATTATACATCACCATATCATCTCACTAACTCAGAAAGTCGACACACTTTATTAAACCAAAACAACAAGCACACAATTTTGTATGGTTAGTTTTATTTAGTTAAAAAAATATCTCCCACATGCTAATTATAGTAAGCATGCGAGTTTTCTAATTTTTTAATTTCGTTAATATAAACTTTTGATAAATTTGGTCCATGGGTTTAACTAATAGCTTTAGGTTTTATCTTTATTTGTAAGACTAATAAAAACCATGATAATTTGAAGTCACAAGCAGTCCTCACCATAGTAACAAGATTGAGACACGTTGGCCTTTGTTTTATGGAAATCCAATAATAATATGAGATTCATTGATTTTTTTTATATAGTATGAACACATGATGGACAACTTACTTTTGTTTGTCTTTGACAATATACCTCACATATTTGATACCCATCAATTCGTAAACACCAAAAACAAACAACTTAAAACCCTCAAATATATCTTAATAAACTATGATCTTTTATAAATTAATAACAAAAATTCCAAGAAATTCACATCTTCATATCAATGAGATGTATACTTCCATATTGGAGTTGTATTAGAATTCTTTGTTACATATTTTTCTACGACAAATTATATTTGAATCTTGCTACTAAGGTCCTTATTGAGATGTTGCAGTAATGAGAAATTATTGATTTCATGTAGAAAAATGTGAGGAAATTGAGGGTTTGATGTGGGTATAATTTAAACCATTAAATATAGTGATATTGATGTATATTATTTTTATTTTTTCTACAAATTGAGTGACTATAGTGTAAATGATAATTAAGAATTTGATTAGTAATTTTTTTCATGAAGATTATACGTCACATTGATAAAGTTTAAGAGGCATTGAATTACATAGCAAGCCCTATGCATGAAACCTCTTTAAACTCCAACATCACACTTCAAGAACTAAACACATATCAAACATTACATTGCCTATTAAGATTAAGATTTGAAAATACGACTTGTTTTGTCACCTTTGTGTGTGTTGGTGAATAAGATAGTTTGATCCGAATTAGATCATTATATTATTTGTCATCCATATTGATGCTTTAAGAGTGGATAAAATGGTGGAACAAACTCATAATACCATTTTATCAATAGGTCTTACTTTGGTGATTTGGGATCTAAAACTTTTCGGAAGTAATTTGAGGCATCAAACAAAATTTTTTGGTAGTAAAACCTTGCCACCTGAGCCACCCCCTATGATTATTATACACACAAATACCTTTCCAATGATGTGAGAATTGCCTCAATCAGAGTATGTATGCAAAATTTATGCAACCTAGAAGTTACCTTCCTATTTTGACCTCCATGATTCAAGAGGATGGCACGTCAACCCCCCATGGAAAAAGCGGCTAGCCATGTGATCATGATGAAGACTCTAGAAGAGTCGATATTGTAACTCTAGTTAAAAGTTGGTGAAGTCAAAATTAACTAATAGTAAGGTGTCATGTTGTGTTATAATTGAGCCACTAGGAGGAAATGGGGTTCCATTCTATTTGAGTACATTTTGTTCCATAGATGAACAAAGTAGCAGAGAGTGGATAGAGAGAAAATAAAGTGGGTTTGTGCATTGTATTAGCCCACGGGCCACATGTCTTATGTCTTTGTACATTCATTCGTTTCCATTCAAAGAACATATATGCTCATCTAGGGGAAAAAAAATATGCTCAAAAATCAAAGTGCTTGAAATCACTCGAAACTCATTAGGGGAATTTTGAGGTCTAAAATGGGCCTCCTAGTGAAATTATAAAATAATAGTGGAAATAATATAATAAGATTTGATTACATCATCAAATTTTAGAGGGAAAAAAGAAAAAAACTACTTTTTTCAACTCGTATTTTCAACTTATCTCCCAAAGTTTTTAATCAAATTTCGAGCGGGAGTACTCGTTGGATGCAAAATTTAATTCCTCATCAAAGGAGTACCCATGTTGCATACTTTTGATGGACCCTACTACACGAAAAATGAGAGATACATTAAAAATCGTGATTGCTATCATGTTTTTCATGTATTTCTTATTTTTAGTGTAGCAGGGTCTATCGAAAGTATGCAATATGGGTACTCCTTGGATGAGGAATTAAATTTTCCATCGAATGAGTACTCCCGCTCGAAATTTTAGTAAAAAATTTAGGAGATAAGCTGAAAATACGAGTTTAAAAAGTAGTTTTATTATTTTATTATTTTTTAATCTTTTTACCCTTTTACTTAAAAAATGGTGAATCATCCTCCATGGTTGACATCATCATCTTGAATCCTATTGGTTCTTATAAAGTTTATTTTGGTTGTACATTTTTCTTAGGAGGCCTATTTTAGACCTCAAAATTCCCCTAATGAGTGCCAAACCATAGATCTCGTCGTTTTGATTCCAACGATGCTTGAATTGCCTCAATCTGACACCGTATGTGAAAGTTATTGTGTTATGAAGGTTTTGGCAAACAACTAAAAAGTTAACTTGTAGGATTGACTGGTTTACTGACTGGGCATGCCATATAGGTGACGTGGCAATGACATCAACAGGTGACTATGCATATATGATGAACATGTGGACTAATCACGCGTTGACACGTGACAGGTCGTACATGATGTGTTGGCGCAATTTTATTGGTTGCTTGGTTTTAGGTGGCCCAATCATGAGGTGCCATGCAGACTAATGGGAGGGCGCCACACGACCCTCAGTTTCTGTGAAAAATATTATTGGGTTGGCCAACCTTCCTGGAAGGGAATCAAATCCATGACATTTGGCTAACTAACCAACTGTCTTACTGACAAGCCACACATTTGATTCTTAATACATTATGGTTGGTGGTTATATTTGATGTAATGATATTTCAGCGATGAGGGGAGGGGGCGGGGCACGTGGCCCCAACCCCAGGTCTCATGGGAACCCATATAATCGGAGCAAAAAGCAGAGTGTCTAGGTAGTTTTCCCTGGCCCCAGGTTCTCTTTATTACCCACAACTGGGTGCGTAACCAAAAATTAGTGGAAGGGGCAGGGCGATAAGCCCCAACCCCAGGTTTTAGTTATGGCACAAGACCATAGGCAGGGTTATTGGAAGAGGGCTTAGAGTTCGAGGCTGGCGTGTGGCCCAACCCAGGCCACATGAAGTACGACATGACTAGGGGTGGAGTGCCGACAGGTGCGTGGCCTCTAGTTTGTGCCCCTGGTTACATGGCGCCATCTGAACAAGACCAGGAGCTAAAAAATCAATGCTTAAAGCATTATTGGTGCATTTATCTATTAAAAAATTTGCACTATTGGAGGTAGAATCAATGCCAATCCCGAGCGAAATTATTGCTTGATAGAGCTGCCAAAGGAAATGTTTGTTGCTTGGTTAGCCAATTTTGTCATTTTGCAAGACACATAATAGAGAGATGGAGAAAAAAGCCTAATTTGGTCATTTTTCAGTCTTTTTGAGCCCAAGAAGAGCCTCCACAGGGGTTTTTGGGTGTTCTGGACATAATGGAAACATTATTTTTTGTGATTTGAGCATTTTATGCTGGAAAATTTGCAGAGTCAAATCCTTTTGTGTTGAAGACAGGAGGCGATACAAAGACCTTTTTGAGCACGAAAACAACCTATGCAAGGGTTTTCTAGCCATCCAGATGGATCTGCAGCATCCATTTCTTCATTAGAGCATCCATATTTAGTCTATTCTAAGTATGATTGTGGGAAAAAACTGTTTCAACACTTCATTATGAAGCAATTTAATTTGTGCTTCTTGATCTCAAAATGAGTTCGAGAACCTATTGCCACATTTAGTGAGAGAGTCCTTTTGTTTTGGCACCATCATTTATTTGTAAAAGGGAGTCAAATTGTGAGTGAGATTTCTCTGAAGGAGAACATTTCTTTGAAGGAGAAACAATGCCACTCTAGAAGGAGGTTTACTCTATGAGTCAAAGATTGTAATGTACTCTTTTTGTTGCTGAGATCAATAAAGTGACCTAGACATTGGTGCAGGGCCCAGAAACGTAGTCCACACTGGACGAACTCCTTTATCACTTGGTTGTTCTCTTCTTCATTTTCATCATGTTTGGTTTCATATGATTTTGTTTCATCTTTAAGTCATTTAAAAACTTAACTATTCACTTTTGTATAAGTTATGATCTAAGTGACCATTTGAAAACCGAAATTTATCAAAACTTACAAAGTGTCAGAGGACGATCGATTTTTTGATCAAATGTAAATTGATAAAACTAATATTACATTTCAATAACCACTCCAAATGAAACTGAGTGACACCAATTTTTTAATAATTTACAAGGATAGCCATGTTTTACAAATGATTTTTTCATAAATTAAAGAGAAGAGCAGACTTAAGAAACTGAAAAATGATTGGAAAACTTTTCATTTTGTCCATTAGATCATGTATTAGATGAAGAATAATCTCTTGATCTGCAATCTCAACCATTCATTTTATTGAGAACATAAATTCCTAATGCCCAATTCCAATATAAATCCCCTTCAATGCAAGTAAATTCACGGATATATTAATCTAATTTTATGTTTTTATTTTATTTTTCAAATAATTATTGTTAACAAGATATAGACTTCAATTTTTGTAAATTAAAAGTATAAATTTTTATTTATTATTATTTCTTTTACTTATCAAATTCACTAAAATATTAACTCAATTTTAATTTTCAACCACGTCTTCCAAATGAAATTAATTGAAAAAAACTTGCACTCAAAGCTTGTGAATTTTTTTTCAGAGGAATTAAAGCTTGTGAATTAAAAGTGTTGTAATTTTTAGTTAACAAAATTTACATTTTTAAAACAATTAGATTTTAAATTTTTTAGATTGAAATTTGTATTAAATCTTTGTCACTCAATGAACCGCTACAATTTGAAACAATAATTTGACTGTGGATGTGCTGTTACCGCTGGAATTTAATTTTGAATGTATTACACTTCACCATTGTTCATACATTGAAAAATGCAATGAATAACAATCAACTAACTAACGTGGCTGAAGTTTACAATAAAACCATACTCTCATTTATAATATTATTTTTCAAAACATATTTGAACTTAATATGTATTTATAGATAATTGTATGAGAAAGTAATTATGATAATATTTTTTTTTAAGTATTAATTTAAGAAAATTAAGTTTTTTACATATTGGTAGTTTAGTCTAATCTTAAACACACGGGTTTCAAACTAGTGAATTTTTATACGGAGTGCCTTGACAATGCACCTCATCACCGACTCCACTACACCATATAGACTTTTACTTTAATATTATTATTAATAATATTACTAATGTATTATTAATATTACTAATAACATTAAGGTTTTTAATATAAATAATATTTTCTTGTGTTTGTTAAGTTGTTTATTATTTTTCAGGTTTTACTTATGGCTTGATAAGTCGCGACTTAGGGGAATTTAATCCATCAAAGTCACGTGGGGATCACACCTGGCCCGAACCACACCAACCCTAAGTTAACAAGATTTTTTTTAGCATGTCTCCTCCCCCTAGCACGAGGCACAACCACCCCCCGTGAGGTTTGATCCTGGTTTGCCTCACTGAAGAGACCTGTCCTCAACTGGTTGTGCTAGTAAGAATTAACTAATACAAATATTAATATTAATAAATACTATTAAATTATTGATTAGCCTCATTTATAAAAGTTAATTGGCAATTAAATCATGGAAAATGATACCTCAATTAAATCATGGAAAATGATACCTTCTGCCTATATCAACCACATATACCAATGTGGTTATGCTAGTTATTATAGAAATGAAATTATTCTTAATTTATTATAAAAATATAGATTTCATTATTACTTATTTAACAAATTTATGAAAATAAAAAATATAACTATTATAAAAATATAAATTTCATTACGATGAATGACTTTTACTTATTTATCATATTTATTAAAATTTATTTATATCCAAAATATGAGATATATTCTTGGATAGGCATGTTCCTATAATAAATAAGAGATATATTTGATATGCAAGTATTCAATGATTACAACTTTAATTTTTCCTTCTTATTTATAAGTGATGATGACAACGAATTAAATTTAAATAATATTATAAATGTATAGTTTGAGTTATGAATATGTGTTTTTGCATAAGCTATTGCAGGTTTAAATTTAGAGGTGGATAGAGTATGTAACATTTGTAAAATTTAATAGTGAAATCATAACGCGAAGGGTCGCCTTGTCCTGCAAATGAGGGGATGTCATGCATCAATGTGATGTTTGGCTTGGTTATGACTTTAAAATTATTATTATTATTATTATTAATTAATTAATTATAAATAAATAATTATAACAATTAAAATGTTTTTTTACTTGCATATTTCGAAATACTAGATAATGAAATTATATTTTAAAAGATAATTTTGAATTATGAGTCATGTTATCTGTTTAAAAGAACAAAATAAAATGGAGAAAATTGAATTATGAGTCATGTTCAGTTGAGGAGAAATTGCGAAACGGTAGGATATTGTTTGGAGGGTGTTGCAACAAATCTGCTAAGATGAAAAGTGAATTTAATTGAAGTTTTATTCTAGGATGTAAAAATTTGTTATTGAAACCATATTTTGTAATTATTAGACATTCATACTCTCATTGTAGCCTTTGACATTTTTACTTGATGCCTATAAAGCGATGACATCAATAGGTAAGGCCTGAACCTTGAATGAATTCAAGTACCTTTGTTGCATGATCACATCGATGGTTAATGATTGACATGGATGAACATGATAAACGATTAATTGCTAGAAGAGTTGGTTTTGGGTTCTCTTGCATGATGGCAAGGCACACTACAAAGAAGAGAAGCTTGGAAGGGAACTTGGTGAGGGAAGGGAAAGTGGGGATTATGGTAGATGATCTTGTCCAACTTGCAAGTATGATGCATGGAGAATAAGAATGGCATATAAGACTTGATTAGTTTTCCTAGACTTGGGTGCTTTTTCCAAATGCAGACTTAAGGAGTTGGGAAATCCACACTTGAGGGTTGTGACAGATGGTATATGTGCCTTGGGCACAAGAATATGCTAAGTGCATCCATGGGATACACTCATTGGATGCACATCCACTAAGCACACAATCATCGAGTATACATCCATTAGATGCACTTGGATGCACTTAGGCACACCCTAGGGTGCACTTGGATGCACTATTAGGCATAGTTGGGTGCACTTGTTGGGTGCAAGACCATTGGACATTGCAAAATTAATGGACAAGTCATGAAAGAAACAAAAATGCATCATTAGGCATATTGGAAGTTGGTGACGTGGCACTTAGGTCAAGTGCATGATAAGTCTTATATAATTAGGGGATGTCTTAAAGGTGTTAAGCCACCAAAAAATCATCTATTAAACATTCACAACCCTCTTAAGCTATGTAACAAATTCCCTTTCATCACTTACCTCAAAGATATAACTCACTATTGCAAGATGTTCTAGAATAAGGATTTCTTTGATACACATCCTTAGATATGGAGGCATTACACATTAAATAGGTTACCAAATATATATAACATTAAATGCATCATCGTTGGGTGTTTATTCCATGTTAATAAATGCATGCAAATCCACCAAAATACTCCTTAACCACCCAAAATCAATAATTCCTTTTTAAACGATCTTACTAGAACAATCACTTAATTCCATGCAAATCAAGGAATCACTTAAATATGAATATCCTTCTTCAATTGGACAATCAAAACATGCTGCTAAAAGTATTATGTGGTAGATATAATTATGATACCAACTTTCTCACAAATATGTGAGTCCCATATCATGGTAGTAAGTGAATTTGAAAATTTTCAAGATCCTTTGATTTAGATGATGCTTATTCCAAGTTGTCACAAGAGATCGTGATTGGCAACATCACAACCCTAACGAGTTGTGTAAAAATTTCCCTTTCATTGCCTACTTCAAAGAAATAAAGTACTATTGCACGATTCTATATGTTGGAACACCTAATCCTACATGGGTAGGTGTGGAATGCGACAAGTCACAATGGAGTCCAAGTGAAGTTGGAATGTGAAACCAAGAGTCACACCATTGTACTATAAATGTACATCATGTATAATGGAAAAATAAGAAAGCCTCATGCTTATCTTTCATTGTGTGTTGAGTCTCTTGTGTGTGTGTTTATCTTTCTCATACACCATGTGTGTGCTTAACATGGTGTCTAACATGGTATCGGAGCTAATACGTCCATAACTAGTTCAACCTTGAGTAAGCCATTTGTGTTTATGGTCTGTGCTTATCTGCAAAAATTCTTGGCATTTTTGTAGCACTCAAAGTTTTTTTGCAACAGTCTTTTTGCCGCATTCATCAAGCTTTTTGCAGCATTCAGAAAATTGCATTGAGAAGAAGCAGCATTCAGAAATTTCGTCTTGAAGAAAAGCAGCATTTGGGGGGCATTTTGTAGGTTTTCTCACTGCACATTATTTTCCAATTTCTGCCTATTAAATTCTGCATTGAAGAGCTGCTGGAAAATAGTGTTTCAAAGTTGGTTTCTGAAAGAAAAATTTCTGAGTTTTTCCATTGGAAAATTTTTGCAATTCTGGGTTTTTCTGCTGCTGGAAAATATTCTCTGCTGCTGGGCTATTGGAAAATTTTTTGGGTTTTATTGGCAATCTCTGCAATCTACTGTTATATTTTAGTACTTGAAATTTTTACTGTTGCCCTCATTTTTGCAATTTTTGCCAGCTGTTTTAAATTGGAATATCCTCTCTGCTGTTTTTACATTAAAAATAAATAAATAAATAAATAAATAATTTTTTTTTTGGTCCGGGCCTTTCAACCCCCCTGCAACCTGTGTTTTACTTCAAACCCAACACTACGCATACAACTCGACCCTCACCTTTCAACACTCGGCCCTCTTACCCGCTGCTACCCCATCTCCCTAAACCTGCTACCTCTTACCTCACACCCTCACAACGCTCTTCCTTGCACGCTCCCCTACGCTACTACCTATCTCCCCTCTCATATCACTCGACGCTCCACACTCAACACGCCTACCCCGTTCCCCCTCCCATCCCTGCAAACAACCCAACACCCTCGCTCCCCTCTCAGCCGCCCTCCACTCAAACCTTACAGCTTTGCGTTACAGTTCTCCCTATCTACCCATCCTTCCTCACCTTGCTCTCATCCCACTTGAGCTCCCTCACCCCGTTACCCGCTACCCAAAACGCTACACCCCTACGCCTTATCGCTCCACGGCAGCCCCCTCCCTCACTCATTCCCCACGACATCCAATCCCCTCTCGACCGCACCATCACCCAACCCTATCTGCCCTCCCCTCCATAAGCTACCTACCCCGAATCTCCTACGCCTGCAACTCCAGCCGCCCCTTCCCTCACGCGGCCCACGAGCCCTCTCCACTCTACCTACCGCCCACACTCACCCCGTCCGCTTCCCACCTGCGCATACTCCCTCTCGGCCTTACCACAGCCTCCCCCTCACGTACATAACACTCCTCCCCACGCTAACTCACACCCCTCCTCCTTGCATACTAGTCTTCCCCACGGCCTTTGGCTGCCCCCCATCCCACCTTGCGTGGCCTAACGACCCCTAATTATGCAGTTTTTAATTTTTAAAAATATTTTAATTAATTCCCATTTTTAATTCCTTTTCATTGATCCCTTCTCCTAGTTTCCCTCCCCTTTAATTAAATTCCCCTAATTTCCCTCTCCTTTCAAGTTTTTTTTTATAATTATTTTAAATTAAAAATAAATTAATTAATTAATTAAAAAAATTAAAAAATTAAAATAAAAATAAAAAACAACAGAGAGAGAGGAAGAGAGGAAGAGTAGAGAGAGAAAACGAACAGCAGAAAAAGAGGAAATGACATGTGAGCAGATGGATTGAATACATAGTGAACAGAGAAGTTTTGCATTGTGATTTGTGGCATTGATAAAAGGATGATTTTCTGAAGAATTTTACATGTGAAGACAAGTTTGCCATCATTTTTAAAACAACTATTTGAAGAAGAGAATTCAGTTACCTCAAAGGCTTCTTGCACGTTGTTTTTGCTGCACTTTTTTGCATAAATATTGTATTGAACTGACATGATATTGCTTCTTCATAGTTGCAATCAGTAAATTTGAGTTGTTGGAAAATTGTTGATTGTCCTCCATCATTTGAGGAGCAGATTTTGTACTTTGAGATTTATATAAGTCATTTGTATTTTTTAAAGGAAGTTGAATCACATTGTAAACGGGTGCATTTTCTGTTGAAGCCGACACCCTTTCATTTTTTGAGCCTAAGTTTTTGAAAATGGCTAAAATCAATGAGGCATTAGAGTTGTTGAATAACCTCATTCATTCCAATGTTGATGGTATGATAAAAATGAGCAAGAATGCTCTTTGTAATATTCAGACTTGTTTACAAGATGCACAAGAAAAGATTGAGTTTTTGCAGTTGGAATCTCAACTCCAACAAGATGAACTTCAACAAAAGAGTCACCATTCTGAACCTGTTTCTGTTCAGAAGATTGTGAAGGACTCTCATCAGAAGAAAGAAGATAAAGTTGCAGTTGATCCTCATTCAGTTCCTTGTACTAGAGCAGATGTACATGCGGATGCAGCAGCTCATCCTGCACTTCTCAAGCCCATCATCAGACCTTGGGAAGAGCTTGTCGACAACAAGCATCGATCTGGTCTTGGATATGAAAAGGATGTGTCCTTTCATATTCCAGACTACACCAAGCCCATCATATTTCAGAGTGCCAGATTCATGTATGACAATTCACCTGCAACTATTCTAGATCATGCTCCACTTCCACAATAGATTGTAAAATGCCAACAGTGTGATCGAGTTGGCCATATGAAAGATCATTGTTTTGATCTTCATCCATGCAAGCACTGTGGTCGGCACACCCATTCTTCAGACAGATGCTTCAGAAACAAGCCTCCTGCAAGAACAAAGATTCATCTTGGATGGATTGCTTCTTGGCAATGGGCATCAACAACCAAGAATATGTTTAAGACACATGTCAGAACTTGTTCACGAATATTGAGAAAACTTGCAGTTGAATTTTTTCCATCATCTCACCTTGTCCCTGACAGGGGGGAAAATGGTGGTCATGTACAAGCTTCGACGTCAGATCAAGCGAGCCTGAGCCACAATCTCTCATTTCATGTTTAGATTTGTAGCCAGAGACACAACAATTCAAGCGAGCTCGAGCCACAATTCGTCATTCCAGATTCAAAGATGTAGCCAGAGACACGGATGCCCATAAGCGTGCCGTTGGTTGGTGGACAACCTCAAACCATCATCTTTGGTTGATGGATAACCTAAAACCATCATAGGTAGTAGACCTCCCTTCTTTTAGGTTGAAGGTCTCCCTTTCATATATGAGGGACACTTCCTCTAGCAGAAGCCTTCAGCTTCTTGCCAGCTTTGGTTGAGTTCGTACTTGAAGCATTCGAGTTGTTAGTAATCCTAAAACCATCAATTGATAGACCTCCTTCTTTTGAGATTGAAGGTCTCTGTTTTATATGAAGGAGACTGATTCCTCTAGCAGGCTTTCAATATTGCCGGTTGGAATCTTAAGGGGAGGCATAACAAAGTATTGTGTTCCAGTGTTGGTGGTCATCCTTAAACCACCTCTTTTTTCCAACATTTCAGAGAGTTTATTCAGCCCAAGTGCTGCCATGTATACTTTGCAGATTTGTATTACAACTCTCTTCTTGGACTCACACATACCCCTTCGGATTAAGGGGGGATGTTGGAACACCTAATCCTTTATGGGTAGGTGTGGAATGCGAAAAGTCACAATGGAGTCCAAGTGACCTTGGAATGTGAAACCAAGAGTCACACCATTGTACTATAAATGTACATCATGTATAATGGAAAAATAAGAAAGCCTCACGCTTATCTTTCATTGTGTGTTGAGTCTCTTGTGTGTGTGTTTATCTTTCTCATACACCATGTGTGTGCTTAACATGGTGTCTAACACTATATAAAACATATTCCTTAGTTATGAAAGGATTTCACATTGGGTAATGTAGCTAACACATATACTATTAAATGCACCATTGTTAACTAATTTTTTTTATAGCAATTAAGAACACAATTGTTTCTAGTGTAAAACTTAGTTCTAAGGAGAAAATCCAGTTGAGTTGACAAATATTAGTTCAAGGACAACTATAATAGCTAACTAATATGTTAGGACCATCAAGAATGCATTTTGGTTGAATCAACAATGGTTCATTTACAATAAGAATGAACATTCACTTACCAACATATATGTCTAACAAAAATGATTATTACAACAATTATGTTACTTGCTATTCCCTTTGCCCGAATGCACATACCACATCACTAGAAATTATTTAATCCAAATGGATATTATTCTACAATGTCCCAATAATTTTCTCCAAAATTATTCAATTTGTCTAGCAAGTGATTGACCACAACCATTTTCTCCAAACCTAGTACCAACCTCACAAATCCATCCACCTTGAACCATTCGTCCATCACATGAACATATTGCTTCAAATAAACGCTAATGTTTTGCAAGCAAGAATCAAAGTAGTATATTTATTTCACATTTAGTTTCCCATACTAATTTTCCTCAAAAACAAGTCAACCTCCATGTTCCCCTCAACACATCATGGTTGTGGCCTATTCAATTCCTCTTTAACTACCTTGGTGATCTCAAATTATTTTCAAGCAAATTTTCTTTGTCAGGAAAAAACCTAAATTCAACCCAAACAAAACCTAAATTCACCCCAAACAACCTAAAGAGCATGAATAACTCCTTGAAATATGCTCAAGAAATCATCCCATTCTTAAGTCTCTTTAAAATGTGGCTCCATGAAATCTGTTGCCACGATTATAATGCATCCCACTTATTAGTCCCTGCCGCCTGCGGCTAAGGCAGGGACTATAGTAATCGAAAGATATTCCTCGGCATTATTTTGGGCGGAAATTAGAGGTGAACAAGCCATTTATATGTATCTTATGAAATTTCGTTTTTCCCGTCATCCAATAAGTTTATTTCAACCGTCTTTTTAACCAATGACCATTTTAGAGGTCTTATTTGGCCTCAAATCGAGGCAAGCTCTATGAAAAGCTTAGCTTAAATCGCAATTGTACAGAAAATTCGGATGTCATTTAACTAATGCTGACATTAAAGCAGAAACATTTTATGTTTAGAGATCTTATATATATGTTAAGTTTTCATTTTTTTTATATCACTCAGATGGCTCACACGCATTCTACATTGTTTTCATATGGCTCATACACATGGCTCGCGGCAGACTCCACTTGTCATCGCCTTCAGTACTACATTTGCTCTTGAAACGTATCCATTCAGTATTAAATTTGCTCGCTGCTTGTTTCTGAAGCCCTTCAGCAGGTTCTGTCCTTGGGCATGGAAATTGGCAACCGGTGCTCATTCCCAAGAGGTAGCGATGATCATAATAATGGCGAACGGAATAGGGCGGATTGAATGAGGATTGAATGGCTTAAATCAATGTCCTCGACCTGGCCTTCTCTTGCTATTAGGTATGCTCCTCCTGGGTCTCGTACTGTTGTGACGCTGAAACAGACTTGACTTATGCATCTACTATTCTTGTTTCTGTTGCTCCTTCTAGACTAATTTCATAACACAATTGAAAAAAAAATCAATTCAAAATTAAAATATTGATATTTGAAGTTCAAAAACTAAACTTCTTTAACTAAATTCATTTCAGTAGGTTGGAGAGTTATCAATGCCATGGAGGATTAGTACGATTCAATTTGTTTATCATTTCATGAAGATGTCAATTTCTAGAATCAGTTTCAGCATTCAAGATCTTCGCACGAGGTATTCACAATTATTTTAAAACATCAGATTCATAAATTTTCAAATCATATATTTTTGTAGCTATTCGAATTCATTCATTTAATGCACACAATTATTTTAAAATATCAGATTCATAAATTTTCAAATCATATATTTTTTAGCTATTCGAATTCGAATTCATTCATTTAATGCACACATTCATTCATTCATTTACTGTGTTCTCTTATTGCAGAAATTCGTTCATTTATTGTTGTAGAAATTCTTGTTCACCACGCTGCATTCAGACAACAATAATCGCTCACACTTTCCACAAAAACCTTGCACATACTACTCATATCAATCACAGCCTATTTTGCTGAAATCTACCCACAACCATCAAATTTCCCTTGAGTGTTTTTTCTCTATCTTAAAGTGTTTTTTCACTCTTATGCATAGAGAAAGAAATGACTTAGTACAACCCACAAATTTGGGAGCAGGCAAGTACCTCTTGAAAAAACCATGGTCATGGCTACCCATCACCATAAAATCCGCACCCAACTTCCCTGTAGCTTCACACAGAGCATCTGCTTGACCTCACCCACAAACGTCTTTGTCTCTGCCTTCACCTAAATTTTACAGTATTGTTATTATTGTAATTGTTAACATCATCCAAACTGAAAAATTTGGCACAGATTTTGCAAAAAACATGAGCAATACTCAGATTGTCGTCTCTGAAGATAGAGAGAGCTCTCTTGAAGACCTTTTGGCTCGTCCTGCGTGCATCCATTTCCAGAATATTTACAACGTCCTCGGTCACTATATACGCTGTGAATTCACACCATAAGAACAACTAAACATCAGATTGAATATTATATATATACCAGGGGCACCAACAACGAATGAATTTGCAGAGCTGATATTGGGTGCCATCTCCATGTGGGCAGTGAGAAGGGAAAATAATTTTACAAGCCGAACAGAGTGCTCTCATACTTTCTTCAGATTGATCCACAGCCACCACAGAGAAAATTTGGACACCCCTAGTCTCTTAATAAATCAGCCAGCTGATACGCTTCACGCCAACGCCCTTTCCTGTGGCGCTTGGCAACACCCTTGCAAGGCCCAGAGATTACAACTTTTGAAACTCGAAGAAGTCTGCGATATCAACGAGGTTACAAGAAGACCAGCATTGCCACGATTATGGTATAGTACTTACCAAACATCACGTGTGATTCCATTCACTCTATTGAATGACAAATATAATATTAAAAATTAAAAATTAAAAATATAAAGAATGATTTCTATTTATTTATAATTTTTATTTACACACTTTATCGAATATATCAGTTCAAGTATCGACGTCAACAAGTCTGCCGCGTGGAGGTCTAATGACAACAAATGATGTATGCACAGTATCCCCCTCATATGGCACGGTATGGGAGAAACACTCTTCCCTGTCAATAACGAACCTGATGCCTAACACCAACTGCAGGTTCAATAGCAAGAAACACATGACTAGAAATGGCCCTGCCCAAAGTACACGGGATGCCATCTGTGTAACTTTAGTATTCAAGAATCTGACATGTACAATTCGTTATATATCCCTTCTGTTCAATCTGGAAGAGAATCACTGCACATAAAAAGAAGAGAAACAAAATCAGAAGAAGACCATGTTTTCATATTTTGCCAAGACAATAAGGAACAAAATAAAGCCCACTTTCCACCCATCTTACGGGGAGGTGTAAAATAAAAATGAAATCAGATGTGGAATCCCGGGAACGGAAATGAAAGGCAGTTGGAAAAAAGGCTATAAAATCAAATATAGTGAACATGAACACTGAACGAAAGAACACAAAAGTTTAAAGTTACTGAAGGTTGTGTCCATTTTCAATTTTCAGTTTGGAAAATCTCTGGAGCAGTTTTAATCGATTTCTTCAGGTTTTAAAATACACTCTGATCTGCTTAAAAAAGAAAAAAAGAAACAAATCCTAATTTGACAGATTCTGATAAACCTAGGGTTGACTCAAATAAACCCTTATATCTCAAATAGATTGGCTTGGGCACTTTCTGCTAGATTAAATCAGAGTAAACGCATATTTTAGACCACTGAACTTTGTCTTGTCTTCACAAATGTGAAATACACAGTTAAAAGAATAAAATCGATGTAAACTCATCAAGCAGTTGGAAATGGACTCTATTACAATTTGAATAACTCTAACAAATGACAAAACAAAGGAATACCAAAACCCAGAATATGGACTTTAGGGAGGAAGATTTAACTGGCAAAGCCAGACGCTCTTTTTTTCAGAGGAAAAACACTGATTTTGTTTATATTAAACAACAAAACAGTACATTTTGTCAAGGATTGTCCTCCAAAGATACACAAATATCAAAGAGACACAAAAAGGCTGTCCATATGTTTTCAAAAAACACTTCCAAATATTCCAGGCTGCATCAGTGGAACATCCCAAAGATATATCCCAAAGAAAAAATACAATACTAATGCCCGACGCTCAAATGGAACTGTATGCTTATTAGGCAGTACTCGAGTAAATTTAGCGTGCAGTGCACAAAGAACTTCATTACAGTTTAATTAATCTATAGTAACTATCAATGCAAGGCAAAATCGAAACTCAGAAGCCCGTATTTTTTTTGTTTTTGCTCACGTGTATCGCCATACTTAACAAGCACCCACATTCTCATCACCGACTTGAAGGATCTGCACCGGCCGCTTATGAATTTTCAAAATTAGGGTCATCGACTTCACATATGGAGGACATGCCCTACGCATTCAGTCACTGACTCAACATACGGAGGAAGATGGGATTGACTTTCGTGGAACAAAAATATATTTTGAACCTAACAATCACAAAAAAATCATGATTTACAAGCAAAGAAAAACTCATCTAAACGATTTGCAGGCACCCATAGTAACTAGGCAAAAAAGTAAAAAGACAGGAAAAAAGAGGAAATGACAGAATTTAAATTTCACAATCCAGAGGCAAAAAGACGATTTAACCTTAACCTAAAAAAATGGATCCTAAAACCACTAAACATTGAACCCTAAACTCGAATCCCCACCAAATTTAACAATTAATTATCCATTGAAACGTCCTTACATTGCAGAGAAATGCAAGATGGACCCCTATTGCCAAACAGCGAAACGCTTATTCCTCAGAGCAAGATTAAGTTTCACCAAATTTGGAAAAATGGTTTAAACACATCCGCCAAATCATATGATGCAACATAAGCATCACTAGAATGAAGAGTAAAACGATAGAAGACGATTATTATACGCCATTTAAGCCTATCTCTAGCAATAAGCATTTCCGTTGGCTGGTCATTATTGTCTTTTAGCCACCCCACGCTCGCTCATAATGGGTTCCACAGATTGTTGACCATTGCTATGGCTGGCTGGCGGCAGGGACTTGCGGCAGGGACTTGCTGCCCCGCAGCCCTTCTTGTTTCATTTATGAAGTAACTTTTCTCCATACAACTTTCCTAAACCAAGTCTATTATCCAGATTTGTCATAACTCACCACCCAAGGCTCATCATCTGGTCTAATATATCCAACAATGTACACTGCATCACCATATCATCCTATTAATTTACAAAATCAACTCAAGCCAACACATCACGCACACATTTTTGTGTTGTCATTTTTATTTAGTTAAAAAATAGCTTACAACATGGTATTTATAATAAGCATATGAAACTTTGCTGTAATTAAAAAAAGAAACTTACTGTTTTGAATTTCGTAGGAAATAATTATTTTCTATTTTACTATGTGATCAATTTTAACTTTTATTGGCTTTTAGGGATTATTTGTAAGACCTAAAAATATGACAATTAGAAGTCACCATTGGTACTTGTCATAGAAGCAAGATTTAGTCACATGGCGTTTGTTGTTATGGAAATTTAACAATAATATAAAATTATGTGGATTTTATTTTTATTTTTTTAAATAGAGCATAAACACATTAAACACAAGTATCTAATAACCATCAATTTATAAACAAAAAAACAAATAACCCAAAACCCTTAATATATAATGAATAGCGAAAAATTAAAAAAATAAATTATTCTTTCTTTATTTATAGGACATTCTTTAGACTCGAACTCTTCTCAAATTTGAAACAAAATGCGTATCTCCATAACTACTAGGACTACTAGATGTATACTTTCTATTTAACTACTTGATGTATACTTTCTATTTAAGTTGTATTTTTGTTTTTAAATTATATTTGAATTCTACTATTGTGGTCCTCGTTAATATGTTTGGATATGAAAATGTAATAATTTCATATAGAAAATGTGAGGAAATTGGAGGTTTGGTACAAGGGAAAAGCTAAGCTATTAAATATAATGATAATAGTGTAAATATTTTTTTCTACAAATATGAATAGGATATATATAGTGTAAATGACAATTAAGGATTTGATTGGTCATTTTTTTTAATTTAATGTTTATGTCATATTGACAAAATTTAAGAGATATTAGACTACATGGTAATCCTTATTCATGAAACTCTCTTTAAACGTCGTAGTCTAACTAGATTATTTTTTTGCCCTGAAAATCATGGAAATTCTAGTAAGATCTTAAGAAAATCTGACATGGATTTTTGTAAATCTAACATATAGCTATCAAATTCAATATTTTGGGTGCCCTAGAAGTTTTTGATGGTATTGAATCCATTTCCACCATCAAAAACATGATTCAAACACTGCTACAACAAGATTTCTTAATTTTTTTTGCCCATATTCTGGCCACTTTTGACCATCCGGACAATTCCTCTGCCTCCATAAACAAATCCTCTTTAAACACGTGCATCACCATTCAAAAATTAAACAAATATCAAACAATACATTGGCTCAAAAGAATAATATCTGAGACCGCCACCTATTTTTTGTCACCTTTGTGTGTGCTAGTGAATACACCATTTCCAATAGTGTTGATACAAGGAAGAGCGATTTGTTAAAACACACAAACTTTGTCACAAGGAAAAAGAAAGATATGATTAAAAGAACTTATATGAAATTTTTATGATTACAAAATCCCGTTGCTCTTATAATGGTTTAGGAATAGCTTTTATTTTAATACCATGTATTTTCCAAACAATTTATATTTTTACAATCTTTAATAAAAAAAACACATAAATATTTACTTTTTTTCACAGGGAAAAATTCGTAATCTTTCATTAATATTGAAAAATTACATGTTACATTTTACTGAGTATACTGTCTAGTATGGTGCAAAATATAATACTGTCCTCATGAAACACAGAGGCATTACATATATCGGTGCATGCTGTGATGCTCTATCTGCTGTAAGTTTGGTGCATAACTTACATATCAAAATAAAACATAATATATACAAAAAAGTAAGATAAATAGCTGCCGATATTTTCTACCATAGGTAATCATATAAAAAAAAAAAAATCTCCCATGAGTGGTACTATCAAAATTGCAGTCATGGATCTACTGCACCCATATTTTGGAGGTCATCAATGAACGGTCTGTGAAAATATCTGTACACCTGTGCGCCATCATGTTTAGTGATGAACCATCTGCCCCATTCTAGCTCCGCGACTTCTTTGGATAATTTGTCTGCCACTTTGTTCCTTTACCTGTAAATATGAGTGACATATATCGTATCAAATTGAGTTTTGAGGTGGAGTACTTCCTGGAGTAATGCAGTAAGTGTGTGCGTGTAACACTGTGCAAGAGAGTTGAACCAGTTAATAACAACAAGTGAATCTCCAAATATCTGAATGATGTTGCAGTTTTTTCACGTGCAAATAGGAGAAGGAGTCGAAGGCATAGTAACTCAACGAAATTGTTTGAACCCGGGCCTAATCCCATTTTGAGATGATAATAATGCTGGTCTGGTACATATAGTACAAACCCCATCCCCCCACACCCATGCTGGTTAGCCACACCATCAAAATACGCCCATGGCCGGGTATGGTCTATGATATCAGGGGTGATACGATTCACAGGAGTCTGTGGGTCATCATCCTGTATCAGGCTGTAGGTAGCAGTGATTGAGGAACAAATGCGCTTCCTGTTCACCTGATGGTTCTCAAATATATCCCTGTTGCGGTTAGTCCATATGCCCCATGCAACGATTAATGGAAGGTTTAGCAGCTTCGTAGTGTTTGCAATTGATGCCCAGGCTACCTTCTCAAGAACAATCTCTATGCATATACAAATAATGCACTCCAATTTTATGCCCAATAATTTTCAATCTGTGGTAATCTTTAAATATCTCTGGAACTTTAATATCTCAAATCTGAGATTTGAGATATCAATTCAGGTTTTCTCTTATGGTTATAGAACCCATAAAGTCAATAATATGCTCTTCTAATAAAACCCAACTACAAACTTTTGTTAACACATAAAACCTTTTTATATGCTAAAGCGTTATCTGCGCATATATATATTCACTCCCCGCACTTATTAACCAAACTTCGTATCCGTTTATGCATATGGTCCAACCATAATATATATGTCAACATATATATATGTTCCCCAATCAAGTGCTAAGAACCCTTTAATAAACGTTAGGATTTATATGAAGACACAACCAACATTAAAATCCATTGGTTATTAACTCCGACCCCATTAGCATTAAACCTCAATACGTTCGGGCCTCACATCGTTTCTATTATGTTAGGTTAACGTTCGACTTGGTTTAACTTTCATACATCGTGTAATCGCGACCACCATAGATCTCCCAGCTCCTTTGATCGAACAGATATAATGCATATCGTGTTTTTTTAACCTTGGAGCGTTAACGCTCAGAAAAAACGTGAAACTTGTGGTTTTACAATACCACCTCCTCCTTACGTGTCAAGCGCTAGAATGTATCACATTTTTTTCACCAAACCAACTTATCACTTTTCAATCGCGCGAAAACCATAGGCTGTTTTGGAAACCCGCCTTTACTATTTTCTCTTCACGATTCCACTATCAACTCAAGGTTTTGTTCCTTTACAATTACTCTGTTCTATTTTAGAACTCAGATTTCCAACTTTTGTGTAACTCTGTTCAATTATTCCACACAGGCTTAATTTAGACTCCGCGGTTCTATTTTCATACCAGAACTCGGTGTCACCATAAATACGTTGATGCGACTTTAACCAATCAGACATTCACCAGTTGCAATTCTTAACACAAAAATTCATCCCGCGCGTCTTATATGCTATCTCACAGAACCTAAAACAGTCCTTATGCATACATTTGATATATTAAACTCCAAACATAGGATTTCACCCATACTCGCATATATAATTCAGAACCCTCTAAAAGAACCAAAGTCCTTCTTCAGACAGTGAACCCCAAATTTCAATTTACTGCCAATGCTTTGCACAAAGGATTTCCTACTCACAAAACCTGGACAACTAACTCATACTTTCACGAATAGTTCAAGCAGTCAATACAAGCAAATTCAATCACTTAATAACACAGAGTTCATATTTACTCCAGAACCTCAAATATTCTCCACACAGAATTCAACCAAGAACACATATATATTTCAAAAAGAATTAAATCAACCAATGCGCAGGTAATATTGAACAACTTCTTTCATATATATACAATTGAATTCACTTACAAACTTCTGGTCTTCGGCTAGATATTCAATTACAATGGCCTTCTACCTTCACTAATCTGTCCTGAACAAAATCTCTAGCTCTCTACCCCTGAATCGATCTCTCATGCTTACATTTATACAAAATGATAACCTGAATTGATTCAGGTTCCCTAACAGCTCGACAAACTCTTGAAATTCTCAAAAATCCTAAATTTAGCCTAATTCTCTAAAATAACTGAAACTGCTTATCTCTTCACATTTCCAACTAATCATTTCTCTCATGTTCTCTAATGATTAGAGAACATTTACAATTCATCACTATTTTATTCAAAAACTAATAATTACAAGAGAAATTAAAAACATGAGATCCCCCTATGTCTACTTAGGTACAAAGTAATTCTTAAGCCCAATTCCCCTGCATCAGACTCCCAAGGTTCAATTTGTTCATGATCTCCTGATCATGTGTCTTTAATCTCTGCCTCCTGGATCCCATACTCTGTTTTTCTGATGTCCAACAGCTATATCATCCTTCAACTTCTCTTCTCCAGGTCTCCATATCTTGTTATGCATTTTACCTCCAGCTATGCTTTCACAATCTTCTCTTGTCTTTCCTTTGTTAACATTCCTCTGCTTTCTTGCTGTTGTCTGCTGCTTCTGAGACACCTTCATCATTAGTCTTCTGATTCCTTCAATCTCCATGTCCAGCTTATCTTCTAGCTGGAAATTTCTTTGCCCACCTGCTTTCAATTCCTGTTAGTTCAGCTGCTGTAGCTACTTTTGCTGTTGTTGTTGTTACTGCCCCTTTTGCTGCCAACATTGCTGCTCTAGTAGTTGTCCCACATGCTACTAACATGTGTGCTACTCCTGCAGATGTCACCTCCCATGTTGTTGCCTCCGTGGCTTCCTCCCAAACATCCTGTTCCTCTGCAACATTTTTATTTTGCTCATCATCTGCAAATTTACTTTTAGCAAGTAAATCACCAATTAATTTTCTTCCTGCAGTAACATACCCATTCAGTATACTAGTAAGCATAATCAAAATTGTCAAACTAGTATCTACTCCTTTCACAACTTCAGGCACCTCTAGTTTAGTGTCTGCAACTTCTTTCTCTGGTTCAAATGTCTTCAACAAACCTTCTAGCCATCTCATCTGTACTTGTTTCACATCCTCAATATGCTGCAAATTAATTTCAGCACCTTCTTCTTCTTCTTGGACAATCTTCAGTAATTGTCCATCATCCTCTTGATTGATTCTGGCAATCAAGTCAAGCTCTTCAAAATCTGCATTTTCATCTTCTTCTATCAGAATAGAATTCTGATTCTTCATCATTGTTTCAGTCTTAAAATTCTACCCCACAGTCTGCTCCACAGTTTTATCTTGGCCCATCAGACAAGCCAATCCTTCTTTGTCACCAACTGTAACAAATTTCTACATATGGGACATGACTGTCTCATCTTATTTCTTCTGCAACAGTTCTTCTTCCCTCAAGACAATTCCAAATGATGGGTTGTTTTCGTCAATACCTGTAAACACAACCAATTTGTTAGTTTCAAAATTACAAGACCCACTGGTTTCATTTGATGACCCAGTCACCAAAATTTCTTTCTGCAGTTCCAATTCTGTTTCAAGACTCAAAATTTCTTCACTGTCTTTCTTCTCAGCTTCCATAATCACCATGTTAGAATGATGATCCTCCACTATGTTCTCAGCCAACATAGTTTATTTTTCATTCAATTCTCTGACAATTTTCACTTGCTGTTCTTCTTTCCCTGCATGATCAACACATGAACCTTCAAAATTAAACTTACAAGGTCTCAATAACTCTATCTCCTCTGATAACACATCAATATGTTGTTCTTAGTTTTCTTCTAACTTCTTTGTCAGCACATCAGTATGCTGATTTGCATCCTCCATGAGACTGTCAGCTAGTCTCTCCTTCTCTCCATCATCTGCTCTATGAACACTATTCATGAAGACTTTCCTGCCCTGTTTCCTCAGCAAGTTATCCTGTGCATAGGTCCTCTGCCTCTCCAATTCTCTTCTTTGAAAATCCAACCTTCTATACAATTCAACAACTTCAATTGGAGTAGATTTTGGGAACCTCACACAACCTTGTACGCCTTTGCTTGCTCTTGACCAATCATCTGCTGGTCTTTCTCTCTCTGCTTCAATATTCTATTGAATATTCTCATTAGACTCTTCTGTCTTCAATTCCTCCTGAGATCTTGCTATCTCAGTATTGATCTGAACAGATTTCAGATTCAATTTCTCCTCCTCAACAAACTTCAAAGCTGGTTCATCTCCCTGTGATGTACCTGCAAACATACACAACTCTTTAGTTTCAAAACCACAAGAATTTTCAGTCTTGGTTGCTTTCTCAAGCACTTCCCTTTGAACAGATCTGCATGTGGAATCTTCAAATTCCATCCATGACTCAAGAAATCTGAGTTCCTCTTCCTCTGTAGAACCTGTACTCTCCCCACAATTGTCAGGCTAAAAAATACAAGTCCTTACATCATCCAGCTAATCTGGACTTGTCCAATAACTCAGGAAATCATTAATGATTTTCTCTTCAGCAAGACAAGCTTCTTGCTGCCTTAAGTCTTCATCATGGGTCACAAGATCTCTTGCATATCTCCATTCCTCATCTGTACTCTGTTCTGCTTCACAAACAAAAACTTCTTTTCTCAACTCAGCTGTCTTGAGTTCCTCTTTCAATAAGGCAATCTCCCTTTGCGTCAACCTCAACTATAATGGTTGCCAATTCACTCTCTTCTTCATGAGCCAACCAACTCTCTAGCTTTCCTCTATCATAAGTTCCAATTTTTTGAACTGCTCCATGATCTCAGCTACCTCTTTCCAATATTCAACATCAGTCAATTGCTGCCTCATGCCATTTTTCCTGGCATCTTCTTCCTCCTTTCTGTTGTGGCCTCTCTCAGAACCTCTGCAATCTCTGCTATGACTATTAGTAGTCATCCTATCCTCCATGAGTTATTCACTCATCAGCTGCACTAAGCCTCTGCAACAACAAGCTCTCCTGTTGTTTCTTACCTCACCAATCCTTTCCTCCGGATCTGGGCTTTTGGCAAGTACTGGTCCCCTATCTGTTGGAACCTTCTGAGTAATCTCTTCTGCTCTCTCTAGGCTTCACTCTACAACTTTTCAAGAACACATCTATTCTTCTTCCATCCAACCTATGTTGGGAATTCTCTAGGTTCTGCCACACTTTCTTCTTCACTTTATAATCCTTTGTTGGACTCTTTTATCACTGCTCTCAAAGCTGTGATCTGCTTTGCTGATATTTTCTTCAATTGCCTGCAATCTGAATTCTGCAAACAATTCTTAAAACCAGAGTTAAACACTGCTCATCAACTCACCTTCTCTTGAGAACACTGCAATTGTCCTCCCTATCCAGCCTTTAACTGAATATCAGGTTCACTGCCTTCACCATCAAGACTCTGTCTTCAATTTTCTGCAACCACAATTCTACAGTCATAAACTTAAATTTAGATTTAAAATTATTTACCTGCAAAATCTCCGCATGGTCTGTCTTCCCTTCATTTCTGAAAACCTTTGTTCACTGCAAATATGTATCTGCTGCACATCAGATTTAAAAATCTGACCTTCCCTCTTTTCTCATCACATGCACTGCATCTCTCTTCAAATCTATAGTCACTCTTAAACAGATTCAAAACTTCAAATTTCCTCCACTAATTCAGTACACATGCATTTCAAAATTTTATTTCAATGAGCTATTCCAGCTCTAATACCACTTGATGCCTGGGCTACCTTCTCAAGAACAATCTCTATGCATATACAAATATTGAACTCCAATTTTATGCCCAATAATTTTCAATCTGTGGTAATCTTTAAATATCTCTGGAACTTTAATATCTCAAATCTGAGATTTGAGATATCAATTCAGGTTTTCTCTTATGGTTATAGAACCCATAAAGTCAATAATATTCTCTTCTAATAAAACCCAACTACAAACTTTTGTTAACACATAAAACCTTTTTATATGCTAAAGCGTTATCTGCGCATATATATATTCACTCCCCACACTTATTAACCAAACTTCGTATCCGTTTATGAATATGGTCCAACCATAATATATATGTCAACATATATATGTTCCCCAATCAAGTGTTAAGAACCCTTTAATAAACCTTAAGCTTTATATGAAGACACAACCAACATTAAAATCCATTGGTTATTAACTCCGACCCCATTAGCATTAAACCTCAATACGTTCGGGCCCCACATCATTTCTATTATGTTAGGTTAACGTTCGACTTGGTTTAACTTTCATACATCGCGTAATCGCGACCACCGTAGATCTCCCAGCTCCTTTGATCGAACGGATATAACGCATATCACGTTTTTTTAACCTCCGAGTGTTAACGCTCAGAAAAAATGCGAAACTCGTGGTTTTACAATACCACCTCCTCCTTACGTGTCAAGCGCCGGAATGTATTGCGTTTTTTTCACCAAACCAACTTACCACTTTTCAATCACGCGAAAACCATAAGCTATTTTCGAAACCCGCCTTTAGTGTTTTCTCTTCACGGTTCCACTATCAACTCAAGGTTCTGTTCCTTTACAATTACTCTGTTCTATTTTAGAACTCAAATTTCCAACGTTTGTGTAACTCTGTTCAATTATTCTACACAGGCTTAATTTAGACTCCGTGGTTCTATTTTCATACCAGAACTCGGTGTCACCATAAATACATTGATGCGACTTTATCTAATCGAACATTCACCAGTTGTAATTCTTAACATAGAAATTCGTCCTGTGCATCTTATATGCTCTCTCATAGAACCTAAAACAGTCCTTATGCATACATTTCATAGATTAAACTCCAAACATAGGATTTCACCCATACTCACATATATAATTCAGAACCCTCTAAAAGAACCAAAGTCCTTCTTCAGACAGTGAACCCCAAATTTCAATTTACTGCCAATGCTTTGCACAGAGGATTTCCTACTCACAAAACTTGGACAACTAACTCATACTTTCACGAATAGTTCAAGCAGTCAATACAGGAAAATTCAATCACTTAATAACACATAGTTCATATTTACTCCAGAACCTCAAATATTCTCCACACAGAATTCAACCAAGAACACATATATATTTCACAAAGAATTAAATCAACCAATGCGCAGGTAATATTGAACAACTTCTTTCATATATATACAATTGAATTCACTTACAAACTTTTGGTCTTCGGCCAGATCTTCAATTACAATGGCCTTCTACCTTCACTAATCTATCCTGAACAAAATCTCTAGCTCTCTACCCCTGAACCGATCTCTCATGCTTACATTTATACAAAATGATGACCTAAATCGATTCAGGTTCCCTAATAGCTTGACAAACTCTTGAAATTCTCAAAAATCCTAAATTTAGCCTAATTCTCTAAAATAACTGAAACTGCTTATCTCTTCACATTCCCAACTGATCATTTCTCTCATGTTCTCTAATGATTAGAGAACATTTACAATTCCTCACTATTTTATTCAAAAACTAATAATTACAAGAGAACTTAAAAACATGAGATCCCCCTATGTCTACTTAGGTACAAAGTAATTCTTGAGCCTAATGCCCCTGCATCAGCAATCAACTGCCACCAAGTAGTCCAGACTTTTGTGATTGTAATTCCCCGCCAGATGTAGGGACATCCAAGCCCATGAGCAACCGAATTTCATATAAGTTGAATAACAGAGCAATTCAGGAATAGGTGCTAGGCATTTTCCTCATGGGCAAGACAGAAACAACACCTTGAGGGTCCATGAATGGCTCGTCTATGAAGTTTTCCATGGTGGGTATGCAATTGTGTAGTATGCACCATAACAAAAGTCTGTTCTTGTGCGATGCCTTCAGTTTCCAGATCGACTGCCACCACCAAAGTTTCTCTTGTGGCTCCTTGAGTTGGCAAAGTGTTGTGTAGCCAATTTTTGGTGAGTACATGCCTTTATGTGAGATAGCCCAGATCAGCTGGTCTTCTTGATCAGTAAGTCGGATATGTGATGCTTGGAGGGCTATGATATATTTAGCCTAGTCTAGATATCTAGCCCGAGGAATATCTAGTTCTTGAGCGGACAACCATTTCTGAGAATGCCAATTTGTTCGAGCTTGGTCAAATACCTGCGCTAGATGGCGATAGCCCGTGTTTGCCAATAGCTCGATGATCCAATCAGGAAGTTTGTAGTTTTCACCACTGCTTGACCACGAATCAGTGCCCACACAGACTGATAAAACTGATTCAATATGCCATGTGAGCCCTTTTTGAATGAGGTGAGAGGCCTTAGTGATGGCCTTCCAGATAATAAAGGATCTAGGACAGGGTAGAATGTTTCCGTGGATCCAATCAAGAGAGTTTCTAGGAGCAATGTATTTAGCGGTAGTAACATCCTTCCAAAGACTATGTCCAGAGATCAGGTGCCAACACATTTTCGCCGCCAGGGAAGTAGAAAATAGGTGAAGATCCTTTATACCCCAACCACCCCACTGTTTCGGCCTGCTGATTCGATCCCAAGCAATCCAAGCAAAAGTACAGTCCTTTTTCAGATTTCTCCACAAGAAATTTTTGCAAATTTTTTGAATATGGATTGCGACACCTTTTGGGAGCCAAGCAAGAGACATCTAGTATACTGGAATGGCCTCAAGTACAAATTTAATTAATACCAAACGACCAGCCCTGGAGAGCCATCGATGGTGCCAAAGGTTGATGCGGCGATCCACTTTTGCAATCAACCAGTTCCAGTCTTTAATTTGATAATCGTTTGGCTTTCAGTGGAAACCCAGATATTTCAGTCCATCCCCAATATTATTATGCACATAAGAAAAAAGAGTAGATGCAATGCCCTATTCCTGTGCAGAACATCTTGTCATGATAATGGCGGATTTTTTGTTATTAGGAACCATTCCCATTGCTCTGCAGAAGCTTTGAAGAATTCGTTCAAATTGTATTGAGTCTTGACAGGAGCCATCCAGGAAAATAAGTACATCATCCAGAAATAATAGGTGAGTCAAATGCATAATATCATTAATGTGTAGGCCATGAAGCTCCCCTACCTCCTTTTCCTTTTTGATAAGTACTGAGAGACCCTCCATAAAAAGTACAAATAACAGGGGAGAAAGAAGACACCCTTGCCTCAAACCCCTCCTCGCATGAAAAAAGTCTGATGTAGTGCCATTCAGTAGAATGCTAAATGATGCATGGTTGATACACCCCATAATCCTGTCAATGAAAGGAGGGGGAAAACTAGTTTGGATAAGAATGAGATGGAGAAAATTCCAATTGACCTGATCGAAAGCCTTTGCAAGATCTATTTTTAGGATGGTGCACCTGAGGTTTTTGGATTTGATAGAATGTAGGGCCTCTTGAGCTGTGCTGATGACTTCATGAATCTACCTGTGATGGAGAAAAGCAAATTGTTCTTTGGCAATGTGAGAAGATAAGATGGGCTTGATGCGATTTGCAATGATTTTGGAGATAATCTTGTAGATACAGTTGCATAGAGAAATAGGTCTGTAATCATGAAAAGTGGTAGGGTGATCAATCTTGAGGATGAGCGCAATAAATGTAGAATTGAAGCCGTCATAGATCCTGCCAAGTTTGTGACTAAATTTGATGGTAATGAGGAGATCCTGACCCAGTAACTAGAAAAAATGGAGGTAGAATTCAATAGGCCATCCATCCGGTCCAGGACTTTTATCTTTTTTGAACCATTTGAGTACTCCTTCAATCTCACCCATGGTGATCGGTGCATTGAGTACCTCCTCCTGTTCTTGATCCACATACCTATTAAAGGATCTGTCGATGTTCATGATCTCTGGAAAATTGAAATGGAGTGGGGCTCTGTATTGTTTGGAAAAGTGATGAATGCCCATATCCAGGAGTTGTGGGTGAGTTCGAGCCACAAATCCATTATGATCCGATAGTTCCCAAATGGTGTTGTTGTTTCTTCGTCCATTTGCATGCTGTTGAAAGAATTTAGTGTTCTCATCACCTGCTTGAAGCCATATAGCCTGGCTTCGTAGTCTCCAATCCTCTTCTTTTTGACGAAGGAGCTTAGTTCTGGTGGCTTCCAGGGAGATGAGATGCTCCTTGGTATCAACAGAGAAATACCCCAGTAGATCAGAATCATTTAGTTGAGAAATCTCCAGTTTAATCCTTCTCAAATCCTCTTCCTCCAGCCTTTTTTTTTCCTTTTCCCATTTGATTTTCATGGCCTTGATCCGATTGAGGTTGTTGTTTATGACTTGAGTAGGTTCATGGTCAGGCTGTTGATAACAATGTTGCCACTCCTGTACCACCAGGTTGTGGTATTCCGGATCTTAGAGCCATCTAGAGTTGAATTTGAAGGGTGGGTGTGCTCTCAATGGGCCGACCCCAAATTCCAAATAAACAGGTGAGTGATCCGATATACCACCCTTGCCAACCCATTGCCTAGTTTTACTCAGTAGTAGATGTAATTGTTGTTTAATGAGGAATCTATCAAGCCTGCAAGCCAAATCCGCATCACCAGATCGTCTATTCCTCTAGGTGGGTTGTAGCTTTAGCATATGAAGGTCGATAAGTTCTTCCAATTCCAAGTGAGAAATGATGTAATCGACAAGCAGGTCTGGGACAACATGAGTACCCCAAGATTCTGAAATGCCCAATGAGAAGTTAAGGTCTCCTCCCATGATAATATGAGGGTCATTTAGAAGCGAGCAACACAACAGAGAATGCCAGAACAATTCTCTGTTTGCACAAGGCCCATAAACATTGATCAAAGTAATAGGGAACTCCATATCCCCAAAATTGATCTCCATACCAATAACGCCATCTCTACCCCAGCAATTGTTTAACCGGGTAGTCTTATTATTTATGCCCAATGCACAGCCACCGGATCTACCTCGAGCATCCAAAGTTACGAATGTCTAGTTAGGTAGAATCGAAACAAGAATGGTGTTAATAGATGTGCCATCCCCCAGAGTCTCTTGGAGGAAGAGTGCATCAACGGGTGTTTTAGACAGTAGATCCTTTAGAGCCAATCTTTTAGTGGGGTTGGCTAGTCCCTTGCAATTGAAAGTTAGACAAATCATGGGGGTACCCCGCCCTTGGGTTTTCTTGCTCTAAGAACCCTAATGATGGAGGATTGGGTGCCAGCTTCAACCTTAAAATTTTCCCTTTTAATGGCCTTAGCCATCTCCAAAGGTCTACCTCATGTTTTTGTCGGGATGCTGCTCTGAATCGAGCCAATGCTGAGCGCAAATAATGGGATTGAATAGGAGATAGATCTAAGGAAGTATGGGTGCCTTGAAGAGGATGAGTCAGTAATATGAGAGGAGGTGCGACTAGGCTATTCCGCAGAGGTATGGGGGATGGTGGGCGTAATGGATGGAGGAGGGGCAATGGAGCAACTAAGTGAGGGATACATATACTCAGATTGGTGTGTAGTAATAGACGAAATAGGAGTAAATGATAAATGCAGGGAGATAGGGGAAAGAGAGGTACCCGGTACCGTGGTAGAGCGGAGCTGAGGTGAAGGAGCCGTCGAGACATGAGTTCTGGCCTGTGTAATCGGCTAGATAGGAAACAGCGGCTCGGTCTACACCTCCGCAACATAATGTGGCACCTCCTCGGGCTGCAAACTGTGGCAGGTAATAGGGTCCGTCTATGTAGCAACATTAGAAGTCTTCTTGTGGCTCGACATATCAGCTCCCATAAGTGGGCAATCTTTAAACAGATGCCCCACCTCATGGCATCTTCTACATCTGAACGGGACTCCCTCATAGTCCAACACTTGTTGCCACACCATGCCCTCAAAAAACATATTATAGTTATCATGTAATCCATCCTGAGTGTCTAAAAAAATTAGAATGCAAGCCACAACCCTATTGCCAGTGACAAGATAGGATTTATCATGATCCAGGTAGTGACCAAAATCCTTGCCAATATTCCGTACGGCTATATCATTCCGGAACTGAACAGGTAAACCAGGGAGGCGCATCCAGATTGGTCCAGCCCCCACATTTTATTTGTTCGGATCAAAAAGTGGAAATTGAGAACCAGGTGCATTTCTATGTGCCAATATTGGTTGAGAACCCAGTCCACTTGGGTCGGTAGTGCAAAGGTGAGTGTGAACCATCCCCTGGTAAGTAGTGAGACATCTAGAAGCATCTCCAGAATCCCACCCCAAATCTCCTCTGTCCAGAGCTTGAGTCGAGCAGTTGTATATTTTCGTCCATGGACTTTCCCAACAAGCATTGTGGCCGTAGTTCTTTCTAGGTCGTCCATACCTCTATCTCGCCCAAAATTTGAATTCCTGCTATATTTTTTCTTGGTCGCAGTGTGCTTCTTCCCCTTGTGTGTATTACCCAGGGCCGGGTCAGGGTGCCGGATCCCTCCGAATCGGACGTTGGTAGTAATGATTCCGCTGCCTGAGCGTCCTCAGGGATGTTTACAAATACTCCGGATGCTGATACCGATACATCCCCAGCAGGAGAATAGGGAGGCGCGACGTCACCAATGTTGGGGTGCTCAAAGGTTTGAGTCGCGACTCCAATATAAGTCAAAACCTCCTCCTCATAGGGTGTCGAAGTCACTAAATCAACCACTGGGATGTTAGGAGCATCCGGCGGCTGAAACCCCCATAAATTGTTGACCGTAGGCAATGGAGCTGCGAAGTTTAAAGGATCCAAACCCTCTCCAAAAGATGAAGAGTAGCTCGCCAAGGTGACTGGATGGGTCCGTAAAGGTTCTGGATCTTCTGGGGTAGGGACCATGTCAATCATATCCGTAACCATCTCCTTATCCTTTAGCCCCCATATGTCCATGCCCTCCAAAGGGTCGTTAGTATAGTCGACCTCTTCCTTGTATGCACTCATAGTGACAGTAGTGGGTAATAACAGTTGTGGTAGAAGGTCTATGGAGTCCCCAGGAGAAACCAACAACAAAGATTCCAACCCCACCGAATGGGCCCTCTCAAGACCGAGCAAGGGACCTGTGCTCCTTCAGTAAATAACTTAGTCCGCAGTGTTCTCCTAAATATTTACTTATTAATATACCTATATTTTTTTATTTTTTAATAAATTATATTAATATTAATATTTAATATATCCAACACATTATTTAAAATTTATACATTATGATATATTAGACACATTAAAGAAAGAAGATAAAGGTGAGGGTTAAACCAATTCAAATTTAAAAAAAGGTTTTTGCTGAATGAAAGCAAGGGGTGTATATTGGCTACTATCATGTCAAATACCATTGAATGATTTATATGATTTTTATCTATATTGAATATTAACATTATTTCCATATAAATATTACATAATAACAATATTATTTCTCATCATCTTTTTGTTGTTGTTGTTGTAATATCTGACTTTAATTTCTATCGAAATTAAAAAATAAATTTATAATTGATATGCGTTGTAGTATATTGTTGATTTTGGTGGCCAAAAAAGTCCATGTCCACATATAACCGATAGTAACTGTTGTCCTGACTAGCAATAGAACCATAAATACAAGCTAGTATATATAACGACTATACTAAGTTGACTAGTGATAGAACAAACATACTACTAAACGATAAGGTAGACATAAGAAGAAAGTGCTAGAAAACATAATAACCCAACATAGAAACCAGATAGTGGAAATACACAGGTAGATCATTCATTAAGGACGATCACTAGATGATCTGGAGAGGCATTACCATTGACAATATTGACTGGTGTGGCATCAATGATTGCTTCATCATTCAGATGCACTGAGGAATCAATATCTGAATATGAGTTGATGAAGTGCTCAATTTTGTTCATCCGGACCACAATGTCATCCATCTCATATCTAATATCCCACATTATATTCTTGAGGTCCTCCTGACCCACAAAAACTTATAATTATCAACTTGTTTGTACTGCAACACCATATGAAGTAGAGATGCCGTTTGTCTATGAAAGAAGCTTGAATCAAGGAAGTATAGGTGGCGATTTATCCATTTACTTGGGTCTGGAACCCACTTTGTTTTCCATTCACACATATCAGCATTTGAATGATATTGTTTTTCAAGGAATTCTCTTTCCTCCACGAATCGTATTTCCTGTTGAATTTCCAGGGGTACCACATAATAAAACTTTTCTAGTGACTCTCAACCAAAGAGGTGGAGTTGTCTAGAGGAGGACAATGTAGATGAGCCTCCTCTTCTGTTAATGATTTACTGTCATGGTGCCATCGAAAAAAAATACCTTCAAAAAATTTGGACTAACAAGACTAGAGACAACCCACAAAGGAATTAACGTAGGACAAAAGACTAGACTCGAGACCTAGTATGACTAAGAACCATAGAAAAGTTCACCTTTTGAGATGGATTAACTATCCATCATTCAATTCGAGTCTTCAGAGTTTTAAAACAAAATTGAAAAAGAACCACTATACTAGACATTGACAACCAAGAATGGAGAATTGAAGGATAACTTGAAAGGTTCAAGGGATTGTAAATCAATCGATGGAAGCACAACCACTAACTCGAAAGAGGGACCAAAGGATGAGTTATGCAGAAAACACAAAAAATACATTTGGTGGCCACCCACGACCCCACAACCTTTTCAATGAAAACAAAAGAGTAGAGAACATAAGGAGAAGACTAACCAAAATAAACACCACCCTTAACTATATCCCTCAACATAAGACCAACTGGGAAATAACTCAAAATAACATGACAATGCAACCCAAAATGACCTCATGTGTTAATAGAATTCCCATACTGACCACAATACCAGCCCAAATTTAAATACACCGTGAAGTAACTGCTCAATTCCGAACAAAACAAACACCTACAAAGGAAATGATCTTGAGAGTGTGTAGCTCCGTGAAGCCTTGAATAGAGAAAAAATTGTCCGCTCATACACTTCCTACATGAGTGGATACGAAATATCGCCACCCTACATGTAGTAATACTCTTCGCAACTCCTCAACATCAATCAAAATTACATATGACTAAACCATGACAGTAAGATGGATAGACTGGAAACTCACTTTAAACGCATAACTCACAAGATTTAAGAGTGTTCGACACCCTCCTGTAGACATTAGTGTGCTCTTCTACCCTACGTTCTTAGTGGGGTATTGATAAAACAAAACCAATGGAGAAATATTGAGACATTAGACCAAACTAAAACTTGGACATTCCTTTCTCACGCATCGAGTGTTTAACTCCTTACTGCGTTGCTCTGGTCCAAAACCACCCACCGTGCATGTATCATTAGTGCCAACCGATCTCCTAGCAGGGTGAATCCTTACTATCACGAGTCTCCCATAGGTCTATGATCTGAATATGGTAAAACTAGTTATTTCCATGCTGGCTCCCTCATCAATATTAAAAATGTGTGATTAGGATCATTTCGTCATAACCATTTGTGAAGGGGTTTATGTGTGTAGTTTCATGTGTCTTTGATGATCAAATTATGAGTTAATTAGATTTTAAAAACTCATGTATAGAAATTTAAATGCAGAAATATAACTCACAAAAATCACATAACATAATGGATGATAATGGAGTTCACCCCTCCTGGGCTACATCTCCATGGACCTGCTTTAACTGGCTAGGCCCTCTTGAGATTAAGAGTAAAACGTCTGATTAAAAGCATTTGTATTGCTCCAATGGATTTTATGACTATGCCATTCGCTTCAGAACACACTAATACCCCAAAAATGACTATTCAACCTCTGAGTTTGGTTCCCAGTTCCTTTAGGCTTGACCTCCAACCCCGGTGGCCATGGGCTTGTTTAATATCCAAAGTGACAAAAACACCTTCAGATGTGCTCCAATGCCTCTAAAAAATATACCACCGTATTCAGAGCATCAAATACATCAAAAATTGACTATTCATTCACTCCATTTTGCCTTCAGCTGATCTGGGCATGGCCTTCCCTCATGGTGGCCCTAGGCTTCAAAATTATTCAAGTGACCAAAAACACTTGTAGATTTGCTCCATTGCCTTTGGAAGCTATTCCAATAGATTCATAGCATTAGAATCTGCTAGGAATGACTATTCTTGATCCAATATTGGTCGATAATTGCTCAAGACAGGTTTCATTAAAGTTTTCCATAGATTCCGCCTCTAATTCTGGAAAACTGCGAGTTAGCCCTACCAAATTTGGAAGTGGTGCTAAATTTGGGAAATCCGTTGAAACTGCGGCCATCTTAACTGCATGATTTATTAATCTTTAAATGCACTTTATAAGTGTTAACTGCACGCTTATCCAATTTAATTCGGGCGCTTAGAACCTGGGCACATGGCGCGGTCATGTGGGAGGCGGGCTGACCCACGGGGCTAGCCTCCTCTCTTCCGCCATCCGAAAAACACGTGCTCTTCAAATATAAATTCCAAACCTTCCTTTTCAAGGAGCATAGGTGTGGCTTATTGGTTGAAGGGCGGAGGTTATGGGGTCGAACCCCGACTTTACCTCTCTATACACGTCATTTGGAACGTTTTTAAAAAACCATATAATATACGCGCCCATATAACTTTTCTAACCGAAACATTAAACTTTGTGAATCGAATTTTGAAAAATAGTTAACATTAAAATATATGCCAAACCATATCTTATGGGGTCCATTAAAATTCGACTTTGGTTAAAACCTTTGTTTAACCCTCCAACCGTATCCGTTTGGATTTAATATGATATGTGGAATATTAATAATAATTAAAGTTTAAAGTTAATACAAAATATTAATATATATAATAAAATAAAATAATTTATGATTAAAAAAACCATATAAAATATTAATATTATATATATATATTAACCAACTTTTTTTTAACACATGGTGAATTGGTAATTTTTTGGAGTTGTCAATATAACACCACAAGTATATCCAGCAGCCTGCAAGCCAAATATACCAGATCTTATGATTTAGCAAGAGCTGAGACTCTAATGGGAAAGGGGAGTCTACTCCTTGAGCCGGGATCATAGCAAGCCATATACTCAATGAGACTTGAATTGCGGTCTCTTGGGTTTCACCTGAAAGAACTAACCGTCAAACCACACATCACTATATTATTATTAACCAACTTTAATACATTAAAAAAAATAATTTCTAGCACATAAAATTTCATAAACCCACATTCAACCTTGGAGGACATTAGGCAATTTTGATCTTCACAAACCAAACTAGCGAATCCAGTAGTGATACTTGTCACAGTCCCATTGGACTAAAAACTAAAGAAGATTCTCTGCATGTTGACTGGGCTGCCATGCCATCAGCTGTACCTGTTATGCAAATTTTATTATTTTTATTATTTATTTATTATTTATTATTTATTATTTATTTTATTTTTTTATTATTTGTTTTTTCTGTGTTTTGAACAACGATTAGCAGACCATAAATTCATCATCCGAACTCGGTTTTCGACGAAACAAGTTGCATTGGATTCCCGGCGATGGACCGGTTGCTATCGTTCTAGTTTGGTGAAGTTTTGGGCACTTTCATTTTTGAACTAATTTTTGCCCCTGATCCAGATTCCGATCACACCTTCCCAATGACATGCTTTTGGACCCACAAAAAATAGTTATCTCATGAGTGCTGCACACTCTTATGTTTCCCAAATTCTATCATTTTGATTCTACTCGAAAAAATCGCCATGACAACCACTTGTCCACTGACATGCCTTGCCTTGCAAATTACTTGGCTCTTCAACCACTGTTCTCCTTTTGCTGCTGACCAAATCCAACACTTGCTGGTTGTTTGCTGATATAACACTTTTTGCTGTACCAAATCTATTCCTTGGTGCTTGGAAAACTAATTGATTTCCTTCCCACTGAGAATCATGTTCCTCCTTTGAGTGAACTACGACAATGAGTTCCAACATCAGTAATAATAAGAAAAGAAATGACCATTCTTTTACCTCCACGGATCCAAATTCCACATCTGGACGAATGCATTCATCATCTCCTTTTCTTGGCATCAACACATAAATGGTCTACAATGGCCGCAAACTTTTTTGACATATTGTCACAAACATAAGATATTCAAATTCAACCATCAATCTAAAAAACACATCACGCAAGAAACAACTTGATGACATATCCTCTTTCTCCTTCAAAGCAACTAATTTCACATCATGTGAACATCGCCATGTAATCTCACATCTTGGTGTCAAAATTAATCAACCAAATACAAGTCGACAAAACATGCCTTTTCAAACAAAGGACTCTCAAGTCAAGCATAAGCATGTGTAATAATTTAACGATTCTTTTCCCAAAACAAAAATAATTTCACATCTCATGAAACACATCGTCAACATCTCCTTTTCATCTTTGTTGACAAAATTAACTCTTCCAAGTTGATATGACATGCATGTAACACACAATCTATCAACACAAGTCGACACTCATGCATGTGCAAATAATCAACACTCTCAAGTGGACAACATACATGTTAAACAAAGCAATCGACCAAACACAAGTTAATTACTCATGCATGTTCAAGCACAATGAAACCATCAAAATTCCACTATTCATACACACAAACTCTCATGCATGTATACTATTCTTCAACTCTCTCACAAGTACAATCATAAGTACAAAAACTCCATTCATATGTACATGTACTTAACGCTGAAATGATCAAATTTTGCTCCAATAAAGTGAGTCAAGATACTCCACTTTCAAACACCTTCTTGGCGTAAACATGCAACATGCATTCCATTGGAAAATAAATGCATCAATCATCAAAATACATGCAAAGCCTTAATTGGAGAAGAAATCTAACCATTTCTTACCAAACCATTTCAGTGGCGCTCTTTTAGCTGCACATCATCATCGTGTGAATCATCTTGACCCACATCAATTATGGAATCTTCTTTTCCATTCTTGCCATTCTCTTTCTCCACCTTCTTCAAATGTCGTGGATGACTTGTTGGATACAAATTCCAACACATGTCTACAAGATGACTTTGCTTATGGCAAAGAGTGCAAAAAAATTTCAGCTTCTTTTCAACAAGGTTTTCTTTGTCTTTGGCTTTCTTCCTCCTTTGTTTTAAAAGTTTCCGGTGCATAGCTATATTATTCCAACATCTTGAAACATTATGGTTATTCAAACCACAAAAGGAACATGCAACTTTTCTCCAAATATTATGTGACAATTTTCCGTGTTTATCATAATCAAAAGCAACTTGATTAAAAGTAGATTTATACCTTGAACATTCACCTTTTTCGCCTTCTTGAGGAGGTGAATTTGATGAGGTAGTGGCTCTCTTCGGAATACCAACAATGCATTCAACAACTTTAGAGCTTTCAACATCCTCTTGTTCGCCATTCTCATTAGCTGCATGCTTATGAGCAGCTTATTGCAAATTGGGTGTAAAACTTTTGCGTTCCTCATGAACACAATCTTCACAAAATTGAGGTAATGAACATGAAATGAAATTCCTTCTTGGAACACCTTCACATGCCTCCTTGGCTTTAGATCTTTCTCCATCATGTTGTCAATAACCAAGAACTAAATACTTAGGCCTTTCCTCAACAACAATTGGCTCAACTATGCCTTATGCATGTTTGCGTAACCCTTTACCTTCATAGCCCATATTCATCAATAATTTGGACCCTATTCCTCTAGTGTTTCTTTAAAAAGCACCTACACATTCATTTTGAGAGGAAATTGAAGATAAAATTGAATTGCATACCTCTTTTTCAAGCACATGCTTGGCTAAGGCTTTCTTGGCATCATGGAGTTGAGTCTCCATCTCATGTATCCTTGCTAAGTTTTCATTTACAATATGGAGCTAAATCTCCATCTCATGCATCTTTTCAAGAAGCTCTTGCTTCTCCTCCTTCATGGAAATCAACTGCTCTTGAATTTTGATGCTCTCTCTCTTATTTTCATTCTTCTCTTGCATCCTATCAATCATGATGGATAGTTTCTGCAACATCTCTTTATCAAAGAGTTTTTGTAGGGAAGATAGACTAGAAGCATCACTTAATGAAGCTGCCATAACACATGCAATGCATACAAATCTTCTTTGATGTGATTTGAGATCTGAACTCTCAATCTTGACTTCTTTTCCTTCACACATAAACTTGCAAATAAACTGTGTACAAGTTCACAGTTAATTTCTCCTTACACAAATTCAAAAACCAATAGCTATAGAAGAATTAGCTAACCTTGGGTAAAATGAGCTAAAATTTAGCTCTGATGCCAACTTGATCTGAATATGGGAAAACTAGTTATTGCTATGCTAGCTTCCTCATCAGTATCAAAAATGTGTGATTAAGATCGTCTCATCATAACCATTTGTGAAGGGGTTTATGTGTGAAATTTCATGTGTCTTTGATGATAAAATTATGAGTTAATTAGATTTTAAAAAATCATGTACATCAATTTAAATATAGAAATATAACTCACAACAATCACATAACACAATGGATGATAATGAAGTTCACCCCTCCTGGGCCACATCTCCATGAACTTGCTTTAACTAGCTAGGCCCTCTTGGGATTAAGAGTAAAATGTATGATTACAAGTACCTGTATTGCTCCAATAGATTTTATGACCATGCCATTGGCTTCAGAACACTCAAATACCCTAAAAATGACTATTCAACCTCTGAATTTGGTTCCCAGCTCCTTTAGGCTTGACCTCCAACCCCGGTGGCCATGGGCTTGTTTAATCTCCAAAGTGAAAACAACACCTTCAGATGTGATCCAACACCTCTGAAAACTGTACCATTGTGTTCATAGCATCAAATACATAAAAAATCGAATATTAATTCACTCCATTTGGCCTTCAGCTGATCTGAGCATGGCCTTCCCTCCTAGTGGCCCTAGGCTTCAAAATTATTCAAGTGACCAAAAACACTTGTAGATTTGCTCGATTGCCTCTGAAAAATGTTCCAATGGATTCAAAGCATACCAATCTACTAGGAATGACTATTCCTGAGCCAAAATTGGTTGAAAATTGCTCAATATAGGCTTCATTAATGTTTTCCCTAGATTCAGCCTCTAATTTTGGAAAGCTGCCAGTTAGCCCCGCTAAATTTGGAAGTGGCGCTAAATTTGGGAAATTCACCGAAACTCTCGCCATCTTAACTGCAAGATTAATTAATCCTTAAATCCGCTTAATAAGTGTTAAGGCTAATCCCATTTAATTCGGGCGCTTGAACCCTGGGCACATGGCACAGTAATGTGGGAGGCAGGTTGGCCCCTTTCGTTTCGCCATTCGAAAAACATGTGCTCTTTACATACAAATTCTGAGCCTTCCTTTTCAAGGAAAATAGGTGTAGCATATCGGTAGAAGGGAGGAGTGGTATGGGGGAGGTGATGGGATCAAAATTTGATCTCGCCCCTCCCTACACATCTTTTGGAACGTTTTTAAAAAACCATATAATATACGCACCCATATAACTTTGCAAACTAAAAAATTAAACTTTGTGAATCAGACTTTGAAAAATGGTTAACATTAAAATACATGCCAAACTATATAATATGGGGTCCATTAAAATTCAACTTTGGTTAAAACCTTTGTTTAACCCTCCAACCATATACGTTTGGATTTAATGTGATACGTGGAATATTAATAATAATTAAAGTTTAAAGTTAATAAAAATATTAATATATATAATAACATAATATAATATATGATTAAAAAAACCATATAAAATATTAATATATATATAGATAGATATATATATACCAATTTTAATACATTAAAAAAATAATTTCCAGCACATAAAATTTCATGAACCCACATTCAACTTTGGAGGATATTGCGCAATTTTTACCTTCACAAACCAAACCGGTGAATCCAGCAGTGACACTTGTCACTGCCCCATTGGAATTAAAACTGAATAATATTCTCTGCATGCTGACTGGACTGCCATGTCATCAGCTGTACCTATTCTGCAAATTTTTTATTTTTTAATTTTTTTTTAATTTTTTTAAATTTTATTTTATTATTATTATTATTTTTTTAATTTGTCTGTTCTGAACGACTATCAACATACCATAACTTCCTCATCCGAACTCAGTTTTCGATGAAATGAGTTGTGTTGGATTCCTAAAAATGGGCTGGTCGCTGTCGTTATGGTTTGGTGTAGTTCTGAGTACTTTATTTTTTGAGAAAATTTTTGCCCCTGATCCAGATTTTGATCAGTCTACTCCTCCATGGCGATGTTGAAAACCTCAACTCCTAGTTCAAAGGTGTTTGCAGAGCCCCTTACTGCATACTATAATGTGATGGAGTAAATTCCCCATATGAGATAACATACGACAGTCCTTCTAACCTTTGTTTTCCACCTCCATACATCTGGAGTGTTGTGCCAAGTGGGTGGATTGGCACACTGCCCAAGGTCTCCCCACCTTGGCCAACAAAACACCTTGCATGCTTCTCATGCGATTCATATCTCCCGACCGCCGGAAAGCGACGTTCACTATGTTGGCAATTGTTTACCATCGCTTGAACACCCCCATCAGTGATCAACATATCAACTCTTTATCGATCCTGAGATACCTATTGCTGTAGTGTGGGAATGGAGTCATGTTGCAAACAAACACCCCATTCTTCCTCTAGGGTACCTCTATTTTTCTACTTCCCCATTTTTCTAAACCATCTGCTACCTGATTTGCTTCCCTCTTAGTATGAATAGGGAAAACATACTCAAGAAACCATAGGAGCTCCCTAATGCTGCTTTCTATCTCTTGCAAATGCTAGCTAGAGATCACTTTTTCAAGTGGATTGCCCAACAAAAATTTGTGCACCATGTTAATGGAAATTTGTGAGTCCCCATGAATTTGTAGAAGACAGATGCCTGCTCTTATTGCAAGTTGTAGTCCTTTTTCCAACACCAAAAACTCTGCTACATTGTTCGTGCTATCTCCACATGAAAATTCATAAACATACAATGGATTCAATTTATCATCTCCCAATATTCCTCCCATACGGGAAATTCTAGGGTTGCCACGTGAAGCTCCATAAAAAATCAACATCACAAAAGATGGAGGGGGGGGGGGGGGGTTTCAATAAGTGTAATAGTATTCTATTACTCACATTGTTGTGTCAAAGTAGATAGAAAACCTCAATTATATAGCAATGGAGGAGGCCTAGTGTTGGTTAAGGATAATTATGACAACTCGGAAGATACAAGTCCCTATGTGAGCTTACAACTTACCATACTTAGCTCATAGTTAAATGAGGCATTGGAAAATCCAACTTTAACATTCCCCCTTAAGTGAAACATATGGAGTAGCTAAAGAATAAAGAAAACAAATAACGGGTCTCGGTAACAAGGTCTGATTAGGTACCCATGTACAAACTATCATAATTGGAGAAAGAGAGAAAAACTCGTAGGAAAAAGTCCCCCCAAAAAAGAGAGAAAGATGTTTGTGCTCAAATTATCGTGGAGCTGAAATTGTAGATCCCACAACGATCGACTGAGTGGCAAGAGCATAAGCCTGCTCCAATCAAGAAGTATGAAATGTTGAAGTACCAAAGATTTTGAAGATGAGAGTCGTGAAACCTAAATGAGGTTGGTCTATATTTGAAGTAGAAATGTTGCGGAGGTTCAAGGGAGGAAAATAATGTCAAATTATCCAAAAAATTCTTCAAAAAAACTAGGTGCTGGTAAAGTACCAGGACAAAGGATTCAAACAGAAGAAACACATGAACTAAAAAAAAAATGAGGCCTTTAAATATGGAAAATTTTGTACAAAAACACTCCTCAATTTGTTTGAACATCGTCACCATCACACTGATCAAAGACAAAATATAACAATTGTCAACAAAGCAATGACAACAATATTTGTCACCATATAATACCCCCCTAAAAACACAACTACAAAAGGAGCAAGAATCAAAAGTCTTTGTTATCAACAAATTTCCCCTCCCGAAGCACAACTAAGGGAACAACGACAATCAACAACAAACAACTAATGCAACACAATGATATGAATTGTTTAAGAATTGGTTCAAATGAAGCCATGATTATTCATCAATCCATCCACAAACAATATTGATGGTCGACACCGAGCCACAATTCATTCTCTCACATCTCTTCTGTGATGATCTAAATGTAGGACTAGTAATTGAACAAGAATGGTGATGCTTGGGTAATTTATTCTGACGAGGATAGAGTCAAAGTTGGGTGCCACAAAATTTTTATCTGGAAGCACCTCATAGTTTGATGTAGGAGATGAGGCAGTAGCAAGATCGTATCCAAGACCTTTTCTTTATGTCTGCACTACAGGGTTATAAGGAACAACATTTCCTTACCCATTCTTCCCAATTCCTCCTCCAATATATCCCATTTTACTCAGTAATCGAGATCCAATAATAGTAGTATGGTTTTCAAAACTGGGTGTGACAAAGGCATGTGATGAGTCATGATCATCAACATTAGGCTACTGGAATTCAACTTCATCAAGTATGGAAGAAGGAGAGCTTGGCACCTTAACATTAATTGTCTCCATCTCAAATTTTTGAAGCTGACTAACTTCCAATTAGTGTTCCTGTTAGAATATTGAAACTTTTGAATGACCTCATCCTTCTCAATTAGTTGTTGAGTCAAGGCATCATAATCATGTTTCAAAAATGATATTGCTCCATCATTGTTTCTTTTAAACAATCAATATCCATAATGTGTTGATTATTTTTCTCTTCTAGTTGCTTCTTCAAATTTGAGTTAGAAAAAGACTCAAATTCCTCCTGCAAGTCACCAAGGCAATCAATATTCTCTTGAAATTCATCTACAAGCATCTGGAATTTTTTTCCCATGATTGAATCCAAATGTTCAACCTTTTGGATTTTTTCAGCAATTGAAGTTTTCAACCTATTTTTAATTGTTGCATTTTCTGCTTGAAAAATTTCTACCATTGACTGCAATTGAATAACCTCTTTACATAGTTCATCTGTTGCCTTATTCTCATGAATATTCTACAATATTTTATCCATGTTGATAACACAAGGTTGGCAAATGTATTTCAAAACTGCTAGAAAACAAGGTTGATGATGACAACAATAGATGCTTTTACACTTCAAGGCATGGTACAAATCAAATCAATCCAACTATATTTGCATGACTATCCAATCAAGGAAGCATTTCATAACCCCAGGTTTTGTACAAGAGAATGCCCAAATCTCTTTTTACTCAGTGAAAAAACTGCCGAGAACTTTACCAAGAAAAATGCCAATTTTCCCAAATTCTTCTTTTTATCCCAGTCAATAATTTTTTACCAATAAAAAATTCCAATCCAAAATTTTTTTCTTTCTTTCCATTTTAAAATAATTTTTATGAGGGAAAATTAAAAAAAAAAGACAAAAAAGAAAAAGATAAAAAAGGGGCAAAGTGTCAATTCGTTTGTCAGTAGAGTAAGCTCAACAAAAAATCTGTCAAGTTCAAGTAGGAGTTTTTCTCAGGATGAGATCATGAGAATCAAGGTTGAGGATGATTTGGATTGATTAGACTCATGGCAGAGCTTGGGATAGATGGATTCATAGCTATATATGGAGGTGTTACTAAAACATAAACCCCATTCAAGATCATAAAAAAAAGAAACTTTGAAAATAATTCATCAAAGTAGAACCACCTGGTCTGATACCATGAAAGAGTATCAAAATACCCAAAGATCAGACTGCAAAGCTAAACAATCCTTCTACCAAGAGATCACAAGATGAAGAACGAAGATAAAACACACTTCATTGCTTGAGCAAATGAGCTATACATGAACCTAATTTATAGGAGCAATATAGGCTTATAGAGATAACTAGAAGATAATACTGATGACTCAATAGATAAGGATAAGGTTGGAAATGAAACTGATAAGATTGTTACTTAAGCTTACATGTTTCAGTATTTATTGTAACTTTAAAACCTACCATAAGCGAAACGTAGGGAGGAAACTAAAGAAAAAATATCACAAAAAACATAGGTCCCATTATCAGAACCTGACTCTGATACCATGTAAGAGTATTATATTACTCACAATTTTGTGTTAAAGTACTTATAAATCCTCCATTATATAGCAATGGAGGAGGCCTAGTGTTGGTTAAGGATAACTATGACAACGGGGAAGATGCAAGTCCCTATGTGAGCTTACAACTCACCATAGTTAGCTCATTGGGAAATGAGGCATTGCAAAAGAAAAATCTAACAATAAGCATTCTGAAACCTATCTTTGATTATGGTTTTTTCGAATTAAAAAACCCATAACTGCCCGAAGATGTAGTTTTTGGAGAATAAATGACAATTCATCATCATGTTGCCTTGCATTTTCATCTGGCGGATGCACTGCCAAGGTTTCCTGTAGATTTGATGATATTCGTTCTTGTAACAAATATGACAGTCGAATTTAACTTCAAACACCCTCATATTCATTTCCTTCCATAAATTCTAGAAGGAGAAGGCCATACATAGACGCCACGCTGACAGTACCCAAGGATGATTGAATTTCTCTAAAAAAAAAATCTAGTAACCAATTCTTAACACCCACCACCTTCTGTGATTTTTGATTAAATAAATAATAGACAGAGTGCCAGATTTCCTGCGAACAGGCACATGATATAAGGAGGTGTGTATAATTCTCTTCCTCTTGGAGATATAATGGGCATCTTGATGGGCTTGCAAATCCCTTCATTTGTTGTCGATCCCCTATTAATGTTCGACCCCATGAGATCAACCAAAAAAAAGTTGACACTATAGGCCAACCATCTAAATCCCATACATCCTTCCATAATTGACATTCCTCCTGATTATTTTGTAAATATGTTAAGTACAATTCCTTTAAAGAGAATGTACCAGATTTATGTTTTCCCCAGTGCAAAATATCACTATTCTTTGAGTTTCGTGTCCTTATTCCTTGAAGATAATGTTGGAAATGCTCCCATGATAAACACACATTGGGATTCCCATTCTAGTTGTGTTTTCCACTGTCTCCATCAATGGATAGAGGGTTTCAATATCCAATAGTATACTATTTTGTAATGACCATAGGATTGGGTCCATTATTTTAACTCATAAAAGTATCTATTATCTGCTAGAGGAGGGTTTTGCTACCATGTCTCTTCCCAAAAGAATGCCAATTTACCATCACGTATTTCTGAGAATATGAGTTGTCTTACCTTTTGTCTTGCCTCATAGGCCCAGTTCCAAATTCTAGAACCTTTGATTGGGATGTCCATATTCAACCTTTTCGTACGAGAATTGGTTGACATACACTTCCTACTCCACACTCTCTTCCAATCCTAGGAAATGCCTTGCACCCATGACCACCACAATTTCATTGCATAGGATTTACTAATAAATTGGGATCCCTGAGTCCTAAACATCCTTACTACTTTGGTAGTATCGGTCTGTTCCAACCTATCAAATCCCATTTATTCATTGTAACCGACCCCTTCCATAGGAAAATTGACCAAAGCGTTATGAGAAACTGACAAACATTTCTTGGGAGGGGAATGAGTGATAATTGATAGTTTGGAAACACTTGGAGAATAAATTTCATCAATACATGCCTGCTTGGGAAATTCATGGTTCAAAATACCCAATTATTCATTCGACAATGCGTTTTCTTCTCTAACCCTACCCAGGTGGAATCCTTTTGATAGTTCCCAACTAGCGGAATCCACAAATACTTGGTTGGTAGCACAACCCTAGTATAACTTAAAGTGCAACAATTTTTTTGTTTGTTTGTATATGTTCCGAGAAATTGAAGAAGAACATATGAGTTTTCTCCTTATTCATAACCATTCTAGAGGCGACCATAAAATTGTTAAGGAGTTCTCCATCCTAGCAACCTCTCTCCTGGTAGGAAGACCAAACAATATTACATCATCTATGAACTGTAGACGTGTAATAGGAAGATCCTTCCCATATAACTGCAAACCATATATATAATTCGACTCTCATGCTTCTCGAAACATTCTACCAAGACCTTCCATAGCCAAAATAAAAACAAAAGGCGACAAATGGTCACCTTGTCTGATGCCTCTAGAGGGATGAATATTTTGAGAAGGTGGTTGTGGAAATGAGGGAACCAACCCATTCCAACCAGGGCTCTGCAAAACCAAATCCCTATAAGACTTTAAATACAAAAGGCCAACTATTCTGTCATAAGCTTTATACAAGTCCAATTTTATGAACATACTTGGAAGTTTAGTCTGCTTGAATGAGTGTATGATTTCCTGAGCTACTATAATTCCATCTACGATCTGCCATCTCTTTACAAATATCGGTTATGCAGGGGAAATCATAGTAGGAAGCAAAAGATTAATTATATTTATAATCTTGGAGGTTATAATATTATAAATTACATTATAATACGATTGGTCTATAGCCTTTCAGACTCTCATTTTTCCTTGGTTTTGGTATTAATGAAATAAATTTTGCATTTAGGGTAGGGAGGATGTCCCATGTCTGTCTCTATTCTTCTACCACTTGATAAAAATCTTTGGCGAGGAAATCCCAACATTCCTGGTAAAAGTATGTTGTGAATCTGTACAGACCTGGTGCCTTATTCCTTGGCATACTCTTAACCACTGCCTCTACTTCCGTAAAAGAGACCGCTCACATTAGTGTGGTATTTTTCTCCTCACTGATTAATTTGGGGATTTGATTGATAACTATAAATGCTAGGCTCACAGCTATTTTCTCTTATTTGATCTCCAACCAAAGATTAATAAAATAATTTACCAACTCTCCTTCAATTTCTTGTTATGTCAAGTGCCTCCCTCCATCTTTGTCGACGATGGAGAATATTCTTTTATGAAGGCTATCTTGAATGGTTGCATTATGAAAAAATTAGTATTATGTTCTCCTTCCTTCAACCACTGAATTCTAGACTTTTTTTTCCAAAGTATTTCCTCCTGCTTCTTTCTGTCTTCTAATTTGATCATGAAATCCGCCTCCTCATCAAATAACTCCATGGATCTTTCCTCCCAGATGATCCTTTGTTGGATTGAAAACATCTTATTATCAATATTCCTCTTATCCTTAAAAATATTTCCAAACACTTGCTTATTCCATGGAATCTTCACATCTTAGTTTTTCCTTCTACTATGATGTCCTCCCACCAGGTCTGAAGGAGATCTACAAAATCCTTCGATTAAAACCAAAAAATTTCAAACCAAAAGGGTTTGTTGAGTGGTGGTTCTTTGAGATCTATTTCGAGTCGAAATGGCGAGTGATCTGAGCCCATACATGGTAAAATGGAGGCTTATATATATATATATATATATATATATATATATATATATATATATATATATATATATATATATATATATATATATATATATATATATATATTTTCATATAAGATTCTTCGAGACTAGGAACTTGTCTAGTTGACACGCTATGTGGTCCCCCCTTACAATTATTACAAGTATAACAACCATTGGTGGTAGGAATATCAATCATATATAGGGATTCAAGTAACTCTTGAAAGATCCCAACTATGGGATCTAATTTTCTGTTGCCACCTTTTTTCTCACGGGGTGATTTGATAATATTAAAATCTCCTCCTACTATCCATAACGTTTGTCCAATAATTTGTTGGATGTATAAATATTTATTTAAGAAAATTATTTTATCAATAGGTCTCGAAGGTCCGTATACTGTTGAGAGAAAGAAGTTCTATTTAGTTCCGACATATCTAAAACTACCCGTCAGAATTATCTCATATTCAAACCATTGTTGAAAGAATACCAGTTGGGGATTCCACCAAACAAATATGCCTCCTACGGTCCCTGATGTCGATATACACATATGTTTACAACCTCTCCAACAAAAACGTGTAATTTTTTGCATTCTCTCCATATCCAATTCTGTTTCTTGTAAGATTACAATGGAAAAATTATCCTTCTTAATATGATCTCTAAGATAATGTTGTTTACCTCGACTATTTAGCCCTATAGCATTCCATGATAATATTTTTGCTAAACACACGCATGGTAGATGAGAAACTAAACACACAAGAGATAGGATAAGCGTGAGTTATTTTACTATTAATCATAGATGTGTATTTATATTACATTGGTGTGACTCTTGGATTAATCTTCCACGGTCACTTGGACTCCTTTGTGACTGTTCGGCTTCCACACCTACCCATAGAGGATTAGGTGTCCAACATTCCCCCCCTTAATCCGAAGGGGTATGTGTGAGTCCAAGAAGAGAGTTGTAATACAAATATGCAAAGTATGCATGGAAGCACTTAGGCTGAATCAACTCTCTAAAATGTTGGCATAAAGAGGTGGTTTAAGGATGACCACCAACATTGGAATGCAACACTTATTGCAGTTCCTAGAACTCTTCCAAAACTGGAAAGAAGTTGAGGGCTTCTACTAGAGGAAGTGTCCCTCATATTTTAAGAGGGAGACCTTCAACCTAGAAGAAGGGAGGTCTACAACTTGTGATGGTTTAAGGATTACCACCAACACTGGAATTCTTAATGAATTTCCTGGAACTCAACCAAAACTGGCAAGAAGCTGAAGTCTTCTGTTAGAGAAAGTTTTCTGAAAGAGGAAGACTATCAACCTCACATAGATGATTTAAGGCTGTCTACCAACCAAAGCCATGCTCATGGGCATCCGTGTCTCTGGCTACAACTCTAAATCTGGAATGATGAATTGTGGCTCAGGTTCGCTTGAACTGTTGTGTCTCTGGCTACAACTCTGAATATGGAATGAGAGATTGTGGCTTAGGCTCGCTTGATGTGGCTTCGAAGCTTGTAGATGACCACTATTTCCCCCCCTGTTAGGTATAAGGTGAGATGATGGTGAAAACTCAACTGCAAGATTGTTCAATATTCTAGAACAAGTTCTGACATGCGACTTAAACATCTTCTTGGCTATTGATGCCCATTTCCAAGAAGTGATCCATCTAAGATGAATCTTTGTTCTTGCAGGAGGCTTGTTTCTGAAGCATCTATGTGAAGAATGGGTGTGCCGACCACAATGCTTGCATGTGTGAAGATCGAAACAATGATCTTTCATATGGCCAACTCGATCATAGTGTTGGAAATTTTCAATCTGTTGTTGTTTTTGTGGAAGAGGAGCAGGATATGGAACAGCTGAAGGTGAACTGCCATAAAGAAATCTGACACTCTGAAATTTGATGGATTTGGAGTAGTCCAGAATATGAAAGGAAAACTCCTTGTCATATCCAAGACATGTTTTTTGCTTGTTGTGGACAAGCTCTTCCCAAGGTCTGATGATGGGCTTTGGAAGTGCAGAATAAATTGATGCATCTACATGTAAATCTGCTCTTGTATAAGGAACTAAATGTGAATCGACTGCAACTTTATATTCTTGCTGCTGATGGGAGTCCCTCTCAATTTTTTGAATAGAAATAGGTTCAGAATGATGACTCTTTTGCTGAAGTTCATCTTCTTGGAGCTGAGACTCCAACTGCAAAAACTCAATCTTGTCTTGTGCATCTTGCAAGCAAGTTTGAATATTAAAAAGAGTGTTCTTGCTCATTTTTACCATATCATGAACAGTGGAATGAATAAGGTTATGCAAAAACTCTAATGCATCATTGATTATTAAAAATGTGCCAATGAACTTCCTAGAGGGGCTTCTTTCATTGCATAATCAAAACATAAGTAGACATGTCCATAAAAATGTGCTTGTTGCTGAGACAATTAATTTATTTTTTCTTTATCTCAGTCCAACAAACAAAATATAATGAAGCATAAATAAACAAAGAATGGTGCCCATAGAAGAAAATCCTAGAACCAACCTCTATTTTTAGTTTTCTTCTCCTTATAACTCTTCTCTCCCTAGACAGGAAAGTTTCCTTTGATTCCCTATGTTATGCGTTGTATGCTCCATCAATTCTCTATCTCAAACCTTCAAATTTGATTTTTTTTTTTTGAATGAGAAAATAAGAGTGATTGAACCTGGTAAGTATTCTAGCAAGAAGGGCGGCGAATAAGGTGACTGCGGTCACTCTAGAAGAAGTATCAAACCATAATGCCAACAATGATATATGATATGCTGGGATAGATGCATTGAATAAGCTAGTGAAAGATGATATTTCCATGTCCAATGAGGTGCCCAGAATTCGTTCTATGCTCAGATCATCATTCAGCCACACTGGAATCAAGGAACTCGTGCTCCTTTTCAAAGTATGATGCATGGAACTTCAATTATTCATCCCTGCCCTTAGGGACAACTTGATCCACCTTTGAATTGAAAGGTCACTACCCCATGCCTACAGGCTTTGATATGGAATGCACACTATGAAGCTACAGGGACTCAAAAATTCTAGCAGCCACAATCTGAGTATTATCCAAATCGCACAGAGATAGGGCATACACTCTTATAGTCGTACTAGGAATCCATATTAATTTCGACAACATTACCAAATTGCACAACATTCAACATTCACACTCAGAAAAGCTCAAGCTCCCATAGTTTCAACAGGGTCGACTTGTGGATACAGAATTAACGACTAATATTGATCTGTGGTATATGGCTCAGTCCAATCATATCGAATATCTATCTCTCGAAATGGCACACAACAAAATGACACTACCAATAAGTCATTTACTTAATTTTAGTCAGGGTACCCCTGCAAGCTGTCGGCCACGAATTTCGCCCACGATATGAAGAATTCCACCAACACTTTGATCCATAGACAAACCACCTTTAGAATTAAGTTCTCCGATCTGGAATGATACATCGTCAAAAAACTCGACTGGTTTCCTATTTTAGCACTGGGGCAGGGGCCAAAAGGGAGGTGAGAGCGGGGAGTTGAGGGATCGAGGGGGAGCGAAAGGAGCTGTGCCAATGCCAAGAGATGCAGATATGCATCAATATTTCGAGGGCGTTTCAGAGAAAGAGAACTAACATTTGCAGAGCACAGAAAGGAGAAGGTGAATCTCTGAAAGAAACCGAAATCGAGAGGAGAGCCGCTCACAGCCTTGGCAGTGGGTCGAAGTGACTGTTGTAATGCATATTCAATACTTGCAGAGATGATACCGAGATGATAGGAATCGAGGCATAGACATTTTTTTTATTTTTATTTCTTCACTGATGGAAGGTCGAATAGTGTGGAAAAAAATGCAACAGTTATGTCAGATCGACTTAAGGGGACAAAACTGCAGAACATATGGGAAAAGTGTTACAGCCAGTGAAGGCTTTAGGGCACAAAGGTTTACAATTAGTGAAGAATATGAATGACCCCTGAGCACAGGTTTTAAGGAAATATGGGATAAGTTGTTGGCGCTCCACAAGGCAACAGACAAAGACCCCATACCAATGGTAGAACCGGCCACAAAAGCAATGGCTCAAATTATTAAATAGGGCAGGTATACACCTGCTCTGATACCATGTTAAACACACCCATGGTAGATGAGAAACTAAACACACAAGAGATAGGATAAGCGTGAGTTAATTTACTATTAACCATAGATGTCTATTTATATTACATTGGTGTGACTCTTGGATTCATATTCCAAGGTCACTTGGACTCCTTTGTGATTGTTTGGCTTCAACACCTACCCATAGAGGATTAGGTGTCCAACAATTTTCATAGGTACTATGTGGATATTTTACAAACCTTTCGCTGGGCTGAAGATCACCTTATCTGAGATACTTTGAGTGTTCCCCATCTATTGCTGAGCTTCTCATTTTGGTTTTACATTTTCTTCTTATGTTCTTTATGCAATTCCTGCGATAAAAGTTCCTTTCCTTTTTCTTTAAAAGCTTAGAATGCCTATGCTATCGGGTCACCTGGGAAAATATGCTTTTTGGAATTCCAATGAAGGTAATCTTGAGAGTATTTTTCCTTCTCCTCACTTGGAAGATTGGAAAGATCCTTCTTAGTCCATTCATTAACCAGAGTGACCAACATTTTCTCTTCTTCCAATAAGTCAATGATTTTATGATCAAGGAGAGAAGCCACTTATGCAAAACCTAGAAAAGATAGTAGATCAGATTCTGCTTGTAGATTTTCTTCCTCACCCAATTTACATTTCAAGACCCCTTTGTCCTGAATATGTTCCAGAGGAACAATATCCATTTGGTTCACATCAAAATCTTGACTTTCTTCCTCCATTACTTCAAGCACAGAGAATGAGTTATTGTCCTCCATACCCCACATGCTAAAAGGCAACCGACTCCTTTGGTTGTGCTGCCTATTATAAAATCTTATGAATCCATCATTCATCATCGATCCTCCTTGGGGTTGTTCCTTTTTCTTCAACGAATGCTCACGAAATAAGTGGCCATGTTTGTGACAAAGTCTACACCAAAACGAAACATGTTCATAGTCAAGGAGCTGCTTCTAAATCTCACCTTGATAGTCCAATTCTAGGGACTCTAGTAGGGGTTGCGATATGTTCATATAAACACAGAACCTGGAATATGACATATTCCTCCCCCATTTAGTCACCTCTGAAACCTTCAAAAAACGTCTGAGGGCTTGAACATGCCTTCAAAGATATTCGGGAACCAGAATTCTACTGGTAGAGAGTATAATCAAACCTACACCGGTGCAACCATGAATTCCTCCTTATCTAGGTTAAAAAAATATTCTCAGTGCCTGATGTAAAGTCCAACATTATTAAGAAAATACAATCCTCCTTCGAAAATATGTTCCTTATGTTCCATATTGGAAAAGATAATCGCGAAAAAGCCTTTTGGGCCTATTCGCAGATCTACCTCTCCATTGGGTTGCCAGTTAGCTTGATTCCAACATTCGATCTTTCGTTTTATCAGCCATATACCAATAAAATTACAAATGAATGTGTGATATCTCCTCCTCTTTCTTTGAATTTCCAAAAAATTGTTAGGGATGGTGAACTTGGGGTTTCGTGGAATGCATCACCCTCGCATCCCTCTTTGCCACAAATCCCCCATTACTATGATTTGCTACTCTCCACTGGACCACCAAATTCCTCCCTTCTATATATCTCTTCTTCCCCTTTACCAAAAGAACCAGATACGATATTTCGAAAGGAGGGGGAAGCCCCTCTCGCCTTTGAGGACATCACTCAAGGAAACCCTTTTTGTGTCAAAACTACATATAGCCTAGCTACTTGTACAATGTAGACCACTTATACCAGACAAACCAGTAAAAAACCTTGCGACATTATTTGTGTAATCAGTGAAAAAAACTCAAAGCCCTTGGACTTTGGTTACTATCATTAATAATAAATTTTCACCATCCATTGCCTTACAAAACTACCTTATTATTTTCGACTTTTATTATTAAAAGTGTCTCTACCTTTATCACCTATCATCATCCATAATACAATAATCATTATTATCTTTACATAATAGACTAATATAACCCGTTAAAAAAATAGATAAATAATTTCTACTTACTGAAATTATATATATCTTTATAATTGTAAAAATAATAATGATCATTATAACATAAATAATGAGAAGTGATTATATGGAATACAATGATCATTGTTATCCTCTCATCATCCATGATACAATGATAATTATTATCCTTACATAATAAACTAATATAGCCAATTAAAAAAAATGATAATGATCATTCTATCATAATAATAATCATTGTATCATGGATGATGAGAGGTAATTATCTGTGATACAATGATCATTATTATCCTCTCATCATTCATGATACAACGATCATTATTATCTTTACATAATGCACTAATATAACCAATTAAAAAAATTGATAGGTAATTTATACTTATTGAAATTGTATATATCTCTACACAATTAAATTTAGAAAATTTTCAGCCATACATACGTTTGAAAGGACAAGATTTATCATTACATTAAACTATTTAAAATAAATAAATTAGATTGTAAGATCCTGAGTGCATGTCTGCAAATTAGATTAGATTGTAAAATCCTGAGTGCATATCTGCTTTTTTAGTGTGCCCTCACCTCTCATCATCCATGATACAATGATCATTATTATCCTTACAAAATGGACTAACATAACCAATTAAAAAGATTGATTAGTAATTTCTGCTTGTTGAAATGGAATATATCTCCATAAAAATTAAACTTAGACAATTCTCAACCACATATACGTTTGAAAGGACAAGATTTATCATTACATTAAACTATTTAAAATAAATAAATTAGATTGTAAAATCCTGAGCGCATGTCTGCAAATTAGATTAGATTGTAAAATCCTGAGTGCATGTCTGCTTTTTTTAGTGTGTCCTCACCTCTCAACATCCATGATACAATGATCATTATTATCCTTACATAATAGACTAACATAACAATTAAAAATATTGATAAGTAATTTCTATTTGTTGAAATAGTATATATCTCCATAAAATTAAACTTAGACAATTCTCAGCCATACATACGTTTGAAAGGATAAGATTTATCATTACATCAAACTATTTAAAAAATTAGATTAGATTGTAAAATCCTAAGTACATGTATGCTTTTTTCAGTGTAAATAGATTAGATTGTAAAATCCCAAGTGCATGTCTGCTTTTTAGTGTGTCTTTTCGATTTTGAGAAGGCTAAAAAATTAACTCAATTTATAAAAGATATGAGATATTTATTTTGATAACATACATTCAATAATGAGTAAGAGTAATTATTTCATGTCAATTAATTTAAGTTTTATTATATATATATATATATATTTTTTTCCTGGTATCAAATATTAAATAATTATACATATTATTTATTAATAATTAATTTGAAGTTATTATTTTTATTTTGTATTTTTTTTAAATATTATAATAATTTGAAATATTATTTTTATTTTATATATTTTTAAATATTGTTATAATATAAATTTTTTTTTTCATTTTAAAAGATAATTTTAATAATAAATTATGTTATATATATATGATAATGACATATACATAACACAAAAATATATATAAAAGAATATGATTAATAATAACTGATGAAAAGCGAAACCCACTTGTTGACGGGAAAATTTGTCCGGCCAACAGTAGGGGATCTCCCCGGTAGAAAGTCCCAATTAGACCTTGAACCGTTTGGAGTAGGGATCCCGTCCGGGGTGTGGGTCCGGCTACCGCTTAAGACACCTTCCCTTAGGTCTCAAAAGAACCTGATTGAACCAACGGACATACACTTATTCACGTGATACAGAATACATGATTGATGTATTAGACCCGAATCAAACACTATGCGTAGCAAGATTATGAATAAAGCATGTACACCTCAAGAGATGTCATTAGCAACACATCTTTTGGGGGTAATGCTTATAAGGTATTCTGACCACAAAAGGAATAGTCCTTTATGATGAGATATCCTTTTACTTCTGCAAGATGAAACGAAATGCTAACAAAATAGTTCATTAACATTCATTATTAGAACAAATGATAAAATAAACATCATTGATACAACACAGATAGCCATGACGCATAAATGATGACATAAAGAGTGCAACTTCATTAATCATAGGATGTTCTGAAACTGTACAAGGAATACACACAGTGTTTGCACAGCAAAACACATCATAACCATAGGGTGTTTTAACAAGTATCTCTATATTCAGATGCATAAGGGTACAATCCTTCAATACAATGCCATGTAGTTCTTCAGTTTCCAAAAGGAAAAAGCCACTATTACAAGCTCTCGTAGGAGTATTTATAATGCAGAAACTGCCCTTCGGGCTTCCTTGACTGTTCAGCTTCTTGACCGTTGGGTTGCCTTGCGACCCATTCCTTTTGCGACCTGCGACCTGAGCCGTTGTTGCGACCTGCGACCTGGCTGCTGTTGCGATCTGCGACTTGACTGGGTCGCGGGGTCGCAGGTTGTAAGAGAATTGCCAGGATGCGACCTCGCGACCTTGCGACTAGGTCGCTGGGTCGCAGAGTCGCAAAAGGTGGAAAAACATAGATGTGCGACCTTGCGACCTTGCGACTAGGTCGCTGGGTCGCAAAAGGTGGAGAACCGACGAAATGCGACCTCGCGACCTTGCGACTAGGTCGCTGGGTCGCTGGGTCGCGAAAGGTGGAAAACCGATGAAATGCGACCTCGCGACCTTGCGACTAGGTCGCTGGGTCGCGAAAGGTGGACAATCGAAGAGATGCGACCTTGCGACCTTGCGACTAGGTCGCTGGGTCGCAAGGTCGCAAAAGACGGGAAACCAAAGAAGTGCGACCTCGCGACCTCACCGTATCTGCGAGTTATTTGGGGTTTTCGCCAGCATCTTCTCGTTCTGAAAATGTCTCCTTGTTGGTTGGGGAAAACCCTGGCTCTCGTGCAAACAGAAGGTTCTTTCTGCAATACAATAACACAGGTCACATGTCTATATGAATGAACAACAATAATAAAGCTAAGAGCATTTTAATCAATTATAAGAATGAAAACAATAACTTAGACCCCTGGTGGTCAACTACTGAATCTTTGGAGAGAAGGGCTAGGGATAGTTTTCTCTGTGCCCTTTCTTTGTTGAGATTATCATCCTCCCCACATACCAGGTCCTCTTCAAGTCTCGGATTAAATTACTTGATAGGCATGAGTTTCTTTATTCACGTTCTTAGTGTTTGCCACAGGTTTTCATGCTCATCGATTACTTATCCATAAGAGGAGCAGTACTTGTCACCTTCTATTGGAGAATCTCGGGTATCTGAACTGAGGAGAACTGGTCAGGTACAGCAATCTAGGCAGGCTTATAACAACCTTATACACTGGAGGCTGGTCAGTTAGGTCCATTAAATCATAGCTAGCCTCACTAACAATTTTCCTTTGCGCGGCTGCAGAGCCACCATATTAAGATCCGATCTCTGGGCTAGCTATTATATTACATCCATTAATAACCCTGCAGAACGACCTCCACCTGCACGATTACTTCTGTTTTATGATGCTCCCATTCGCTGCAGGGACCAAGCGACAAACTGATAGCAGCCCTGCTCCAATTCTAGATCAGTAACGAGGTAGGAAACCATCTCTACTTTCGAAAAACCCCAACGACAGCATCGTTCTAGACGTAGCACTAACTTCCAAATGCGCTCTTCCAAGCCTCGATGGCGGGCTACCTTTGCAGGTGACAACACCTCGACAACGCAGCTTTTCCTCCAGGAATAACAGTTCTCTATACAGAGTTTTCGCCATTCAGCCTCTACTGTTAGGTAAGCCAGTTGTATAAAATGTCTAGTGTTGAAGGCTTCTGCTGCGGTCATGGTTCTCACGGGCCTGCAATTGAACACGTTGCAACAGTCTCAAATCGACCTATGTGGAATGTGAGATAGCAATAGCAAGAGCCTTAGGCATCATCGAAGATTGAGCTCTGTGAATACAACTCAACTTAGTCAGTAATGGCAGTCTCGGAAATTTAGCCTCCAACGAGTCTGTAACGATAGCATTTTTCTAAATATGGTGAACACAACGGATCTGAAGAGCGATTCCCTCCTGGAATATCGCCGTCGAGGCTGCAGAAGTCAGCATAAATCATTCATATTCTATTTCTGCGCGATATCCTGCTGTACTTACCATAAACGCACAGTCTTGTTTATGACAGTTGCCATGCAACTTGGAGATGGACGCGTCAAGCATTTTATCCATGCAGTTTGACCGATCCATGTATTATAATGCTTTGCTGCCACGTCTTGAACACAACCTTGGGCCATAAAAGATATCCGCTCCAACCTGCGCCATCGAACCGTTGCACACTGACCGTTCCTCTGTTCAAAAAAAAAAATTAGTTGGCGCCGTTCCTTTCAATGAAGAGATGCACTGCCGTCTTTGGGATGACGCTCCAACTATATTTGCAAATATTGTAGCAGACTCCTTATGGTTCTCCGTAAGCCCCACATGCATAACTTCGAAAGGTTTTAGTTTAAACAGTTAATCGCCACGTATACATATAAACATTTTCATTTGGCTTATGGACGTGGGCTCCATGCCACGCAAACTTCGCACATCCTGGTCCGCCATATTAATCATAGATTTGACCACCTTATAACGTGCTTCAAACGTATAAATCGAAGCATGCCATAAGATGTTTGACTCCATGCCACGTAGAGAGTGAACGAAAACGCCTTTCGGCCCAATACCTCCGTGTTCAACCATACGTTTGACCGTTGCGTTATGCATATGGCTCGAAACACCTATCGTAATATGAAAACCGGCAACGTGCGACCCTTTTTACGTCGATTGTTCTGCATGTTTGGACTAATCAACGTAAACGCTACCTTTGACCATAAAAAATATATATGCCACAAACTTTTGAGTGTAGGTCGAAACTTGCCATAGAAAGTTTCCATATGGCAATGCTTTACTCGTAAGGTTGGGCTGCCACTTAATATGGTTTGGGAACTTTGTTGTTTTGCGCTATGCATTAATATATACAACAATCACCTTGGTCCATTTGCGTGCTCTATGATGTTATTACTTAGCTTTGCTCCACGATATACCATGGTTTTTTCGAACCATATGAGTTCTTACCCTTGGTTTTCATCACATCATATTTAAACCATAACCTTCATCCACATAGTTGCGCCCATCTATAATGTTTTGCATAGTTTTTTGGTTCCACGATCTTTGGTGGTTTTGAAACCACGTGTTTTCGAACTTGGTCTTAATTCGATCATTCGATTTACCTCATAATATGAAGGCTTCTTGTTTTGAAAGATCGTGAGTCGAAAAATGCTACTCAAACCATATTAATGACCCTTCTAATATTGAGCCTTTCTGCTTTGTAGTTATAGAGACTATTTGCATATGCATCAAGTTGCCAGTCTTCCAAAGGTGCATGCGTTTAATCATCACCTCTTAGGTTCAATTTGCAGTTCCCCATCCCTTATGGTTCCGCATAGATAAGCCTTATGGATATGAAAGAGCAAGGCGACTAGGGTTTTAATGCCATTTCCTTGTTTCGCTTTGTACTCCTTGCAGCATCCATAATTTCACACTATGTAGCTAAGGATCCATAAATGCTGCTTCCAGAGATGCGCTCACATATTTGAAACTCTGTCGTTGGCTTGCCACACCAACACATATGCTTTCGCACTGCCACTTGGCACGATAAAGCCTTGAACGAGAATGTCGCTCCTCAGTGAGATCTCCTGATTTTGCTTTGTTCACCGGGCCATAATTAATGCTAGACTTGTCGAAATGGCGAGAAATGTTCCTTTGTATACAGACATCGACACGGAGCTGGCCTTGTGCAAGATCTCCACAATTCTGGTGTGCGCTAATGAAGAACACCTTCTGCGTTGGTGACACAAAATGTTCTTTCTCTGATCGACACATATCACACTATTCTCCTTTTAACAGTACTGGTCACTTGCTCCTCCTCCTCCCCTGTTCCGCAACTTTGGCCTCGCCGTTGAGCTCAGTTTCATTTCCCTCGATGTCGCGACACGACTGAGGAGTCTGTTACCTGTGGGTCGACCTGTGTAGAACATTACGACAATCATAATTATTCTTTGATAATGGTGCCCACAGATAAAACATACGAGACTAGCAAATGTAACAGAGGTATTCAAACCACATGCTTAATGACCTACGATGACATGGCATTCAAAATTTTCCCTTTTAAAAGTATGTGTGGCAATCTCATTACACATGACGCGACTGCGATAAGAGTGTTTGGTCGTATGTCGGATGATCTCCTCCACATATGGCGTGATTGCAGCGACAACATCAAGTCATGGTGATGAGACAACTCATGAGGGATTAGAGATAGGTCGGTGGGATGTCGTTGGCTGCGGGTTAGGTGAAAGACTTTAACGCGTAGGCGAGCAGAGGGGGAACCCGAAATTTTAAATATACCCAAAATTTTGGGTGGTGTTGTAGCGGCTACAACACCACTATAAGCAGGTTCACTTTTCATTTAAGCATATGAACCTGCAACCTTAAAAAAAAACTAATATCAAAGCTGTAGATTCATAAACCTAGAAACTGATCCTGGGACCTGTGGGTTATGGCCCACTCTGCTTCTGTTGCGCTAATTCATGCTTACATATATATCGAAAGCACCTTTAAATGAAAACCCATGATTTCAATAATCTTTTAACCATTTCATGCGGCCCACTTAACATTAAAATATATTGGATGAAATTAAAACAAGACAACGTTTTGTTTAGTCTTTAACCAACGAACGCTGGTCTACCCTTATGCACTTAACCTGGAACTCAAGACATCACAACCACAATCTATATTACGTATCGGGTCCGATAGGGTTTTAACTTCGTGCAAGTCTCAGCACATATACCATCGGATTCCCAACGATCCTGATCAAAATTAATAAACTTTACTGTGCAACCAATCGATCCATACCTTGGTTAACCTTCTCGCTGTTTGTTCAAGCAATCACTGTTGGATGCTTCCTCAGATCAAATCAATGGATATCGCATCAACTTCTCCCCGGATTTTATCGAATAATTTCCATGCAAAATTGTTGGTATTGTTGAGATGACGTGGCCATTTCTAATTCGCTTGCATTGTTTCAAATGAAACTGCTTCAGCCCCAATCGAAATACGAAATTGGTGGTATAGTTTTATAAAACCACGCAACTGCAAACCTTAATTCTGATTTGTTTGAAGTCGAATTAAGCCAATCCCCGATTAATTTCAACCCCTCCATAATTCTAATAACTGTGGATTGATTATTGAATAATCAATCTCGAGTGAGGATGAAACTTCTTTGATTCCTCAGAATCGTTTACGCAGATACAAGTAGGCATTCAATTTTCCTCCGTTCCTTTACTCAATAACTTATATACTCTCTATGCTGATTATAACAAGGAACCCAACACTTAATTTAATCCTTCCTTCTCCGTTGTGAATTTGATGAGATAGATCGATGCTATCGCCAAATCTCAAGCCAAGACCTGGGTTTTCTTGATTCCCTTCCACATCGATTATACAGAGGTTAATATAATCGAATCTGCCATACTTTGTGACTAACTCACGACACGATTTTATTAGATGGCCATCGATCCTTATAGTGATCGATGGTCGATAAATCAACCCATAAAACATAATTTAATTCATGAAATAAAAACATAAGTAAACAATACTCAGACGCAACCAAATCCACATAGAAACAATTCTATTATATACATAACCAATTACAAACTAAGGCATTTTAGCCTTAGACAGAATCCTCATGCTATTACATTGTGTTCGCTCCCTCCTACGCATTACAGACTCGCTGTTATATATATTTTTACAAGAGGTTGTGAATTAGTTAAGATCCACAAATCTCTCCCGAACCGCTCAACAAACTCTTAGTCTTCTACTCGCACACATGGCAGATCATTAAATCTTAATCGGTTACAGCTAAATTTAGAATCAGTTTTAACAAACTTTTCCCCAAATTTGTGTGACCGTTCGCATAGCCACCTTTTTAGCTTCGGATTCGAATTTAATTCAAATTTGTTCGGATGCCCCTGCATCAATAACACAAAATATATATAAAAGAATATGATTAATATAGATGATTTTATTTTATATTAAATCTTTGATTATATTTTATTAAAAAATATATATATATTAAGATAATTGTTATGTCATTGTTTTGATTGGTTGGAAGCTATTAGTTTGTCTGTACTAGGTAAAATTTTCAATTTCCTATAGTTAACATTGAGATTTCGAGGGAAATTTTCCTATTATGTAAGCGCACCGCCACATGCCTAGCTCTAGAGTTCGAGGTGTGATGTCATTATGGCATGCATGATAGGGGGTTGTGGATTTAGTTATAAACTAGAGGTATAGGTAAGGGCGATTGTCTGTGCGACTGGGAATTAACTTGGGCTATGTTGAGATTTGGTGGTGTAAATTTCATATTAAGGGTGTCGGTGGAAAATTTATTTTGGTTGCTTTTGGTGTTCAAAGGCTGTTTTGGCGCTCGTTGACATTGTATTTGGGAGTTAATTTGTGTCGTGTTGAGCTCTGGTGGTGTAGTTATCTAAGATTGTAATTTCACCTGAATATATGTTTGTCATGGGTTTCATTGAACCAATATACTTTGTGTGCAGAATGCTGGAAAAGTGAATTTTCAAGAGGTAGGATAGGAAACCTTCTGAACGAGCATTTGACAGGTGAATGTTTGGAATTTTTTTTGTGGTTTAATAGTCGGGGTGCATGGTCTGGAGTTCTAATGGTGCATTTTTTCACAGAATTTGCAGGTTAGGCTTTATAATTTAGAGTGTAACAATTGTTCGGGAAAGCGGGTTGTTGGATTCTAGCGATGGGAACCTGGTGAGTTTTTAATTTTAGCTTTGAGCAAACTGCTGTTTAATGGGTGATTTTACTTGTTTATAGAAGTGTTAAATACATTGAGGGGTCAATTTTTGATGGTTTCGATGTAATGTTGTAAGAATAAGGCAATAGTAACTGAGGAAGAGTAGGTCAGAGGGCAACCCATTTTTGCGTTTGTGATTTAGTCATGTGAGAAAGAGTTCCGACTCCGCAGTGGGCACTATTTCATGCTTTCCTATAACTGTTACGATAATTTTTTCACATAATTTATTTAGAGTGTTGCAAAGTCGGGTTTATAGGAGTGTTTGGATTTTTAGAAGAGTTGTGAGCAAGGTGGCGGCTCAGAGTTCTTATTGTGTTGTTTTGGATGGTCAGGGTGTTGGAGTTATATTGATGTAAACATGTTGCTCCGGAATAAAAATAACTTCGAGATTAGTGGGGTGCGACACATAATCACAAGGATATGTTGATTTTTAAGTTTCTAAAATTTGTGATGTCAGAAATTGGTGCATGTTTCTGTTTTCTCAGGCTCATGGATAAGGTGTCTATGGAGACTCGATATTGTGGTATTTCGTATAGTGGAGGAGTTAGAGGTCTATTGACATGAATATTTAAGTGGCGAAGGAAATAATGTTGGCTTGAGTCGGGCCTGACACATAGACATACTGTTTTAAGTTTCTAGATTTTGAGGTGTCGAAAGTTGAGCAATTTTTGCATTTTGACAAGACCCTTGAGCAATAAATATAGGAAAAAATAGATAGATGATCTCTGTTAGATTGTTTAATTCTTTAGAACTTCGTTCTGTGTATGCGAGTTTCTTGATGGATTTTACATTCAACCTAGTGTCATAGGATACACTTGGTGCTATTAATTGATTTTCAAAACGCTAAATTTGTTGGAATATAAGTTGTAGTTTAATATGAGATAATTTTGAACTAGGAAAACAAGGTCATAAAATAATTGACGACAAAATTGAACATTCAAGGGTATTGGAGAAATATTGAGACCAATGGTACCAATATTCCGATTTTCCAACGTTGGGATTTTCTATTGTACGTTCTTGCCAAATCTTGTGTATAGATGAACATGCTTGAGCCGTGGTGGTAAGAGTACGTTTTAAAAAGTCAAAATTTAGAGTAAGAGCATCGGCCTCCATCTCAAATTTGTTGGGTTTCTTTGGAGTTAGAGGAAATCCGTAGTCGAGGTCGGCCTCAAGTTCTTGGTCAGGTAATCAACATGTATGTGGAAAATAATCATAAGGAAAAGGCCGCACTCCGATCCATCTTGGAAAATGATGGGCTTGGAGCGGTGTTGAAGTTGGAGCTAGCGTTTAAGTTCATTATTTTTTTGAGTATTGTAATATATGAAAAAATAGATAGATGAGCTCTGTTAGATTTTTTTAATTTGCAGTTCAGAACTTCATTCTACGTATGCGAGTTTTTTGATGGCTTTTATGTTCAACCCATTGTCATATGACACATTTGGTGCTATTAATTTGACAAGGGCATAAAAGATTTGATGAAAAAATTGAACTTTCAAGGGTATTGGAGAACTTTTGAGAGCAACGGTACCAGTATTATGAGTTTCCAACGGTGGGATTTTATTATGTACGTTGTTTCTAAATATTGTGTATAGATGAACATGCTTGAACCATAGTGGTAAGAGTACATTTAAAAAAAAATCAAATTTGGAGTAATAGCATCAATCTCCATCTCAATTTTTTTGGGTTTCTTTGGAGTCAGAGGAAATTCGTAGTCAAGGTCGACCTCAAGTTCATGGTCGGGCGATTAGCGCATATGTGGAAAATAATCATAAGGAAAAAATCAACCTCCGACCCATCTTGGAAAATGTCGGGTTTGGAGTGGTTTTGAGGTTGGAGTTGGCATTTAAGTTAATTGTTTTTTTACTATTGTAATTTATGAACCATATTCACATTATTTTTTTCTTTAAACGAGCGATAGGAGGTTGATTTATTTTAAACATTTTAATACTAATTTTTTTTGATTTGTATGTGGTTTTTGGTTTCCTATGTTAAACTTTTAGATAGAAATAATAATAATCTTTTTTGTAGAATTTCTTTAAATGAATTTGTCTTATAAAAATAATGATGAAGTTATTTTTTATTGATAAAAAAGATAGTTTTTTTAAATTCAATTTATTAAATAATATTTTAAATGGAAAAACAAAATAATATGTTATAAACACGTATGTTTCTTATGCGGGCCTCCGTACGGGCAAGTCGGAGGTTGGGTTGTCTATGAGGTTGGAAGTTGCAGTTGTAAGCACGAATATATATACAGTCATAGTTCTTTTTTGGCCCCTATTGAAAGCAAGATGGAGGTCGGCCTGACTGTGAGGTTGGGGGTCGACATTGTCATTTGGTTGGTGTCTCTAGACACTCTTGACTACTAATACTCCCCGACTAATTCCACTCCAACTTCAATGCTGCATGTGTGCTAGTGCGAGGTCAAGGAAATTCAACGCAGACTGCAATATTTGTTTGATTTAAATATTATTTTTATCAAAATTATTGGTTTATGCATTAATGTTGATATTAGTTGAGATTAAATTGCCTTGTTACTAATTTATTTTTGTTGTTCAATATAAATCGAAAATATAAAATTTTGGAAATAGTTTTTATAATAATTTATATTGTTTATTGCTAATTGATTTGTATCATTGGAAGAAGTAAATAGAAATAACCATATTCACATTATTTTTTTCTTCAAAAAAGTTATTATGAATTTACATCTTTTAAATATTTTATCTTATAAGAATAATTTATTGTTTTTTTTTCTTTTTCTTTTTATTGGTAAAAAAAATAATATATTTTAAATTAGATTTATTAAATAATATGTAATATGAAAAAAAATTATAAATTATAACAAAGGCCAACTATACATATATGCTTGTTTTGTGGACCATGCCAGAAGCAAGTGCAAGGTCGGCATGGCTATCAGATCGGAGGTTGGGATTGTCTTTTGAATGGTTTTATGAGACTCCACAACCTCTTTAGCTCTGTAAAGAGGACCAACCCATCTATATTCACATATTTGTTTTATGGTCCTTGTTGAAAGCAAGTCAGAAGCTGGGTGTGGCTATATGGTTAGAAGTCATTGTTGTCGTTTGAATGGTGTCTCTAGACACCCACAACCATTGACAGTATCCGACCAAATGGGCTCCAACTACAATAACACATGCAAGCTGACACGAGCACTGACGAATTGAACATAAGTTAAGGTTGTGGAAGATTGCAAAATAAATTAAAGTTTCAATGAGTGTTTTAAGTGTTCTGACTACACTTTATAAAAGTAAAATGGATATAGTTTAAAATAACGTGAATGTGAGTTTAAAGTTTTTTTGAAGTTAAATTTAATTTTATTCATATATTTTGCATATGAAGTATTTGAAATATTGAATAATTAATTAAATTTACAATAATATATATATACACCATTTTTCATAAAAAAAAAAAAAAAAAACATATATTGAAATTTCAATAATGCTGTGTTTTTTTAGTTTGCTACATAATGCTAAACCACTTTACTATAAAAAATTATTCTTTTTATATATAAATAAAGAAAATATCAAATTATTAAATAAATTTGTTTTATATTTGCTTATTTTAAATTCTATGAATGTTATAATTGGTTATTCAACTAATATTCTTGGACATCATTGTCATGTTGTTTCATCTATATTTTATTTAAGAGAAGAAGCAAAATAAATAAATAAATAAATATAAATAAACATCAAAATTACAATAATCTTGTAGTTAAAAAATACATTTGTTGTATTATATATATATATATATATATATATATATATATATATATAAACAATGCAATGAAAATACACATATATATTAACATTGCAATGAAAACACACACAACACACATATATATTATTTGATGATATATATAGCTAGAAAATATTTATGATTTTTATTAGTCGTTTTCTTTTTTTGTAAACGATGATTCATTGCTTGATATTCAATGAACAAGTGTAGTTGAAAAAAGAAAGAAATATGAAATTGATTTGAGCAATGAAAATATTAAGTCATGGATACAAATTGTTAAATGAAAAGTGAGAATCGATAAAAAACAAATGAGAACTAGAAGGAATTAAAGAAACTTATAACCTTTGTTATTTGCAATGGTGGCATTTAAGAGCATTTACCGTATGAACAATTGAAGGCAATTATAAGGTTTTTTAAGTAGTTTAAGATACTTATATTTGAATTTCTTTGGCATTCAATGTTTGGTGTGATTTGAAGTTTAGTGTCTGATTTGTTTACATTTGAACATTTGCAACTAAAAAAATTAGTTTTTAGAACACTTTTCCTTTGATATTATTTATTGCGGTTGATATTGGTTTTTTTTTAGCGAGCATCGTTATTTAGATTGTTTAATCAATATTTAACTTGATGATATATTGGATTTAGGTATTGTTTTCTAGTTTGGATGAAATTTGTTCCAAAATAGTGGTATGCTTTTGTGAGTGATTTTGAGTCATGCATTGTGTAGTTGTGCAATTGTTGAAGTCGTTGCAACAACTTATAAAGGAGGAGGAGACTGATGATCATATATTGGGTTTTGCAAATAAAGCAGAAAATAAGAAAACAAATGAATGGTTTCGATGCAATTTTTGTGGAAAGTGGACTAGTTGCAGTTTTAAATAGTGCAAATGTTTTTGTTGTTGTGTGCAATATTTTTGTTCAAATACGATGAATAGTGGATGATAGTGGATAGTTATTTAAAGGAAATAATGTATATATATATATATATATATATATATATATATATATATATATATATATATATATATATATATATATATATATATTTGTAGTTTAAATGATACATTTGTCGATTATATGTCTCATGTGAGAAAGAATTTTGGTATATTATAATGCTAGAATTTACAGCTATTAAATTTATCTTTAGGTCTCATATCCGTTTATGTTGTGTATGTGTTCTTGGAATCTTTATTCCAAGATGTGTGACTATATAAGCTCAAATTATTGCATTTCTTGACAATTTTGGTGCAATATCTTTTACTCAAATTGAAACATTTACTGAAGTGCATATGTAATTTGATGTAGTTATAGAACTATGATTAGGATTGAACAATGATTTTTATTTGCACTTTCTGTAGTCATGTACGCCTATAATGTTTTTTTTTATAAATGACATGTAATTAATGCTTTCAGTGGCTATCAAACAATATGATACAAAGTTGCGTTAGTCACTTTGATTTCCAATTTAATGTAATTATAGCCCTATGATTACAATTGGTCAATGTTTTTTTTCTTTCTTTTTTCCAAATTTAACTAGCAAACAATAGTATACAAAATCACATGGCCATTTTTTGGTCATTGTTATTCACACAAAATAGATTATGTATATGTGTGTGTGTGTGTGTGTGTATTTCTATAATAACAGTGAATGCGATGTTAGTTTATCTTTGTACACAAGTGTTATTTAGGTTGCATAAACTCATTGCTACAATAGTATAAATACTATTCTAGCTTGCATAAATTTTTTATGGTTCTCATGTAGTTTGATTCTAAGTATATCAATTTCCTAATGATCAATGGATTATCATGAATACATTTTAAACTATGTATAGGCAACGCATGGAGACACACTATATAGAACTAATGTGATTTGTTTTGTTGTGTCAAGAATAATAGAGAGACACTTTATATAAAAGTATTATAAAATCATAGATGCAACAAAGAAACTATAATTTTTATGGCAAAATAAATTGCATAGTTTTTTTTTGTGTGAAAAAAGCAACAATATTTGTCGTGTTTTGTTGATCAAAACACTTGCGATTTCTTCTTTGGTGCTTATTGCTACATAGAGACATAAGTTTTTAGTTTGTCTAGTTTTCATATTTTCCATTGACTCCATGCATTGTTTTTTATTTTCGCCACCAATTATGTCTGGGTTTTGTTCGTGCATATGGACATGTTAGCTATGAGACTTTGTTTAGTTTATATCATGTGCATATGTGAAAAGACTGTGATGTTGATATGTCAAGCATGGTTATCTTTAATTAGTTCGAACTATATGCATTTGCAGGAAGCCTTAAAAAAAACAAATATTGCAATATGCAAGGAACTCAAATACTTTACATTTTATTTGATGGCATATTGTCTTTACAATGCAAGAATAGTTTAGTAACTTAGATGTGGTGCATTTGATGGTTTCATAGTAATAAGAGTTTGCATATGTTTACTAATTCAATAAACTATTGAATATGATTATTATTTTAATAAGCTCTTGAATATGATTATTGTTTTAAGTAACTTTATGCTTGTTATTTTGAATTAAAGTTGCTTATTATATGAAGATATATTGATTTTTTTAATGTAATATTTGGATTCTATCTCATTTATATATTCTGAATATAATTTATATTAATTGGTGAAATATTTTTCGGGATTTTTTCAAATTAAATATTTGTGTTTTGAAATTTGTGAAAATGATCATATCGTTTTTGTTGCTATTATTTTAAATTGGATAACTGTCTTTAGTTTTAAATTATGTTTCATTTGCAAAGATTGCAACATTCAAGGCTGCTTGTTGCCATTTCTGTCTACTCCTTTGTTGTAGTGGTAGGGACTAATTTTTGGATTATTGTGAAACAAACAAACAGGAAAAAAATGATAGTGACAAAGGAAATATAGACTAGATAATATATGAGGTGTAGAAAGTTTCTAGGATCGTGTGTGGTGATTCAACGTTGAACACATTGTATGCTCTTAATGCTATAAATCATTGTCACATTTGGACAATTTGTCACATTGTGTCAATATACTTTATGGCAATGGAAAATTGTTTTATGTTGAAAGGTACAAAATTACAAGAAATAGATCACAATTTATCTAGATTTAATTTACATAGATTAGAGAATTTCTTCTATTATCCCGGTGACTGTTTATTTGACTCATTTTCTTTTCTTCTTCACTTTCGCTATAGTTCAACTAAAATACAACATGGTATTGTAAAACACTTTCGACATTGCTTATCTCATGGAAATGATGATGCTTTGCATTCATTGCATACATAAATATACCCAGAATACCTTTAGGATCTCCATCACGTTAATTATTGATGCAGGATCATCCTACTCCATAAATTCATTTTTGAAGAAACCTAAGGGGAAGGTTTATTTTTTGAAGGGAGAGATTCCCAAATGTTTAATTTATTAAAATGATGATTAATTTGTGATTGTTCTTGAATGTGTGAGAAAATTTGAGATCTTAGGTGTTACAAGTTTCATGCATATTTTATGGAGCTGAAATATCTCTTGGAGATTGAGTTAGGGATTTTAGGAGTTTGGTGAGGAGATTTTATACGATATGAACTGAAATTAGTTCAGAATCATTTCATTGTAAATATGCTATTCCTTGAAGGCATTCGAGGGGGGATTAGATAGGAAGCATATTGAGTGAGGTTGGTGTGATAGGAAGTGTTCAAAGGCCAATTAAGGCCGAAGACTCAAAAGGGCCAAAGGAATGAGATCAGGCCTATGAGGCTATGTGGAAGATTTGTATAACTTATGTAGGTTTGTGAGATTTAATGAAAATTCTCTCTTTGTGTGTGGGAATTAGACCTCTGCATACTAGTTTTTACATGTGATGTTAATTACTGTTATAATATGTGAGAAAGGTTATATTCTGGCTGAATAAGGCTTTGTCTATAGGTTTGGAAATAGTAAGGAAACATTTTTAATTGAATTTGTAATTGTAATCCCTAAGCCAGAGGCAAGATCGATTAAGATCATTGGTCTATTCTATGATCAAATGATCTAAATAACGAACCTCTATGAGTTACGTTTTGGGGTTGAATCTATGTGGTTGTTAATCCTGTAAAATGTGGTTTCTATTTTATGTTAGTCTCTCACATCTCGCATTAGAGTCGTGACAGAGAAACAACTTTCTCAGAGTCTAGGTTGAAAACAAGTTGAATTGCTTGCTTTTGGCCAGATCAAAATTTGGTTAGATCCTTCAAGGATTTATCAGTTGAACTTGTGGATCATGTCTCAGAAACTGAGAAATTGAAGAAAATTAGAGAAATTCTGGAAAATAATTGGAGTGCTAGGTGAAACAGAGTATCGACAGGCCTTCGATGGAAAGATGCCATATTCAGGTCGCAAGTGGAAGCATATCAGTCTCAGAGAATAAAAAAAAGTGTGAAGGTGGAATGAATGGTCGAGATTTGATCACAAAAATGAAGCAGGTTGGATGGACGGACAAGATCATATCGCAGATCTGAAGCGAGAGCGATGGATGGTTAAGATCCTATCACAGAAATGAAATGGAAGGTGAACAATCAAGATCACATCGCATAGTTACAGTGGAAGATGGATGGTCGGTAGCCATATCACAACAAGAGCAATGAGGTCGTTAAAGGATCTGGAGACTACGATAAGGAGCCACGTGTCGTCTGAAGATTTTATTCGCATATCGCCAACGAGTGAAAAGACCTTGTTATTGTTGTTTGTTAAAATATGCGACATGCGATAAGGTATTCACTGCAATTTACGAAATAAAAAAATCGTAAACATTGCGATATATGTTATGTGCGATGCGTGATGAGGTTAAAGTTTTAAATTTGCGATATTGCGATGGGATGATTTGTGATAAATCCTAAATTGGCGATATTGCGATGGGCCGATTTGCGATGAAGCTTAAATTTGCGATATGGTGATAATAAAACACAGAGAAGGTCGGTAAACGTGTATCGGTCACGTGCAAAAGTGGTAAAGGGAGATGAGGTAAGGTATTTGGGTTTTAATCCAAAATTCAACATATTTGGTTTCGATAATTGAAAATGGATTAAAAAATATCCATAAGAGATCTAATGAAAGTATGCGGCGTGTGTTTAAAAGTTAAAGCACACTTTATGTTAGAATAAATCTTGGGATCTGAGCAGACTAAGTTTTGGGTCTGCACATTGAGTATTTGCGGCCATATGGTTCCATCATTTTTGGTATCAGAGAAGGTTTTGCTCTAAAATATGATCAAGGAGGCTCAATTCAGCTAATTTTGAAATTTAGGGACAAGAATAATAAATTTAGGTTTGAGGAGGAAGAAATGTTTGGCATATTGACAGAGATCAAAGGGATAGGGTTGATGACAATTCAAATTTTAAATTTCTGAATTAGTTGCAGTAGGAATATCAGAATTTTGAAGATGTAATTGTGTATGATCATTGCTATATGACCATGATGATCATGAAATATTTTATTTTTAATTTTGTTCAGGGTTTAGAGAAAAATTTAGTTGATGATTCGCATGAAGAGCAATGTTTCCAACATGATGGAATTTTGGATGAAGAAAGTAGAATTTTAACAACTCTTATGCAGGATACTGTTAAAGAGGACTGTAGAGAAAGAGACATGCATTAATTTGAAAAAAAATTGTTCACATGTATAAAAGGAGGATAAGACCAAAGATTTGATGATGTAGAAGTTGATAGTGCAGATAAATATTATGTGAATGCAAAGATCAATTGGAAAGATGAAGAAATTCAAGGGAAAATTTTCACAATTGAAAATCAACATACAAGAGATTGGTTTTATGTTTTCATACCAAGCAAGCAGTCAAGTGGGTTTGAAGATGAAGGACTTCCACATAAAGCATTGGATGTGTGGATAATGGGAAAAGCAGAGGAATGGTATATTATAACTTCTACCAATGAATTGTGGACTGATATATGTCATGATAAAAAATAACCTCTTGGAGGAAACCCATGATGTTGATAGTGGAAGCACAAGATAAAACAACTGATAAAAGGTGCATTGAGAAAGGTTTTAAATATTTTGAAACCTTGAGAGAGAAATTGGTTGAGTGTAAGATATCTTGTGAAAGAGTAAATTATTCAGTCCGAAGAGGCAAAAATCAACAACAGGCAGAGATAAAGAAGACAACATTGGAAACAAAATATTTCAAGTGGATAATAGGGAACAAAAGCAACAACAAGCATGTGATTGATAATGCAAGTAAGAACAAGATGACTACACAAAGGCAATTTAAGAATTGGGATCCAGGAGGAATGTATACATCTACAAGGCAACAACAAGATGGAAAAGCAAGTGGTGAGCAACAACATAAAGTTTGGAAACCAAGATGATTTCAACAACAAAAATTCATGATTCAGAGATCATTGAACATTTTGTTCCTTGGGAGTATGATGCAGGAGAATCCTACTCCATAAATTAATTTTTGAAGAAACCTAAGGGGAAGGTTTATTTTATGAAGGGAGAGATTCCCAAATGTTTAATTTATTAAAATGATGATTAATTTGTGATTGTTCTCGAATGTGTGAGAACATTTAAGATCTTTTGTGTTACAAGTTTCATGCATATTTTATGGAGCTGAAATATCTCTTGGAGATTGAGTTAGGGATTTTAGAAGTTTGGTGAGGAGATTTTATAGGATATGAATTGAAATTAGTTCAGAATCATTTCATTGTAAATATGATATGCCTTTAAGTGTAGAAATTTATTAATACAGATGTATTACTGGATTCTCCTGATCTAAAAATATTTATCTTCTTTCCAAATATAGAATCCTTCCACTGTTAAACTTGCAGAAATTTAAAACTCAATTGCAAACACATGTGAATAAATTCAATCACACATAGCACAGTTGTTTAACGGGAAAGCTTAAAGCTAAAAACTCCAACTATCATATATTATGTATATCAATGGAATCATGTAATAATATCATACAAAGCTTAGTACATCAAGCTCCTAGTATAATGTAGATTCATTACACACTGTCATGCAGAAATTTTCAAATCTATGCACTAATTTCTTGCCTCCTGACAGCCTGCCTCCACTGTGCAATCCCTGCTGAAGAAGACCCCTGAATGAATTCGAATTGGCCTTGCCTTGACTGCGCAATCCTCATTGGAAACTCCAATGTGTGTCATATGCAATGAATGCATCACTATATTCACAACGGATAATCCATCTTACCCTTTCACCTATCTCTCCACTGGGTCTCCACTGGAACTGACATGCACTGTAGTTAACTGCTTTTTCTGTTCAGTTGTTAGTGAGTTATTAGTTGTGAATTAATTCACTTAACTCTCACTAGTGTATCTTTCAGTTAGACTAGATACAACTAGCTCAACTGAGTTTAACTCCATTAACTGAGTTAAACTAAATAACAACTCCTGTAACTACTCTCTCAACTCTGTCATAACTTTTCCACTTCAGTTCTAACTGAGTCCTCCATGCATGAGCCACCAATAAACCCTAGGAATGGCATAATTCCTTCAGCCCACTGATTTTCCAAATCTGTTCACTGAAATAAAGTGCTCCAAGAGAATAAGTTGATGTTTATTGTCGGATTATTATTAAGAGCTAATAATAATTGACATGAATCTATTTTTAGATAGACGATCTATAAATAGAATTCGCCCAATATTATAAAAATAGAATTTCATCTATTTTTCACATTTGACCAACCATCTACAAATAACATCCGGCAACTTATAAAGTATGCTCACCATGTCTAAAAATAGACATACACCTAAAAATAGCCCGCGGGCCCCACTTAGTGAAGGTGCTTACTTTTCATTAAGATCATCATCTTGTTGAATCTCAACACTCCCTCTCAACAAGATAGGGATTATCCTTCACCCCGATCCTACCTCTATGGTATTCGAATTTTCTCTTGCCAAGCGCCTTCATCAGAATATCTGCATCATGATCTTTCGTAGGAATGTACTAAAGCAACATGATCTTCCGCTACACACAATCTTTGATATTATGATACTGGATATCAATATGTTTAAATCTATCATGAAACACATGATTAATCGAGAGTTTAATGCAATTCTGATTATCACAATGTATCACTGTAGGATCTGAATGTGAACCAAACAAACCAACCAGGATCTTCCTCATCTAGATAGCCTCACATGCAACTTGGCTTGCTGCCATGTATTCTGATTCCGCTGAACTGAGTGCCACGGATCTTTGTTTCTTGATGTACCAAGAAACTGCTGTAGATACGATACTGAAAACCCCTCCTGATGTGCTCTTTCTGTCCGTTGGGCTGCCTGCCCAATCTGCATCCGTGAAACCATGCAACTTCACCTCATCCGTTTGTCTGTACCATAAGCCATACTCAGATGTGCCCCTGAGATACCTCAGGACATGCTTGCCTGCCTTCCAAAAGAGCTTGGTAGGCTTAATCATCACTTGTTAAAGTTGGTTCATCGCATAGCATATGTCTGGTCTTGTATTAACTAAATACATGAGAAAACCCACCAACTGTCAATAAACAATGGCATCCACTACCTCTGCCGATGTAGCATCCTATTTCCTCCAATTTCCTGGAAGAGGAGTATCCATGGGCTTGTAGTCCTCCATGTGAAACTTACCATGTATCTCTCGAGCATACTTTCCTTGAGACACAAACAGTTCACCTTCTCGTTGCCATATTTCCAATCCAAGGAAATAATAAAGGAGGCCCAAATCCTTCATCTCAAACTCCTTTGCAAGATCTGACTTGCATGAGTGTATCAACTGCTCATCACTCGTTACTATTAAATCATCAACATAAAGAACAATGATTAAAAGCTTACCCTCTACCACAATTTGGTACAGGTTTGCATCCGCCTCACTCTTGGTGAAGCCAAGTCTAGTGAAATAGTTGTCGATCTGTGTGTACCAAGCACGTGGTGCTTGCTTTAGCTCATACAACGCTCTTTTGAGTCTGCACACATGCGACTCGCTGCTGAAGATCTCAAATCCTTCAGGCTGCTCAATTTACACCTCTTCCTCAATGATCCCATTAAGGAACACAGTCTTCACATCCATCTGATGAATGTGCCAACCCATCTGCGCTGAGAGAGCAAGGATGGTCCTTATGGAAGAATACTTCATAATCAATCCCCTCGATCTGTGAGAAGCCCCAGGCAACAAATCTTGCCTTATACTTCTCGACGCTCCCATTAGCAACTTGATTTACCTTGTAGATCCACTTCGAATCTACCACTGATTTACCCACTGGTCTTGGAACAATCTCCCAAGCACTGTTTCTGGCAATGGAGTCATACTTCTCCACCATGGCATCTACCCATGTGGGCTCCTACGCTACTTCTTCAAAAGAAGATGGATCTGTCACGATACACTTCCTCATAAGAGCCATGTATCTAGTAAATCGGTCAGGTGACTGTCTCAGTTTGCGTTGTGATGTAGGGACTCCTACATTCTTTGCCGCATCAAGCTTCAATCTCTCAACTTCTGTGGTACACCTTCTGCCTGTTATGATGTTTGGTTCTGCATGAGTGGACTCGTCCAGTCCATGAATCTCCTCCTGTGGCTGATCCACATTTAGAGGCTCATCTTTGGGAACAAGAAGTTCCTCCTCTGCATGTAAGTGTAGCTCCCTCTCAAGCGACAACTTCATGGATTTCACCTCATTGAATTTTATATCTCGTCGCACCACAGTCATTCGACTGTTTGGAAAATACACACGATAATTATGGGGTGTTTCTGTGCACCCCAAAAATATCCCAACTTCTGCAGTCGGCTCCAGCTTCTTTCTGGCATCCTTTGTCACATGAATGTAAACATCTGAGCCAAAAATATTCAAATGAGAAATATCAAGCTTCTTACCAGTAAAAGCTTCTTCAGGTGTACTCATGCCAAGTACTCTATGAGGACAACAATTTTGCACATAAATCGTAGTGTTGCATGCTTCTACCCACAAGTGCATCGGTAGGCCCTGGTCATGCAACACCCACGATCGTTTTGTTCTTCCTCTTCGCGAACCCATTCTACTGTGGGTTATGAGGCACTATGGGTTCTCTTTGAATTCCTTCTTTTCTACAGAAGTATTTGAATTCATTCGAGATATATTCACCACCATTATCTCTTCATAGAGCCTTCACTTACTTCCTCGACTCCTTCTCCACTAATGCTTTAAACTCACAGAACTTTGAGAATGTTTCGCTCTTCTTCTGCATGAAGAAGATCCAACATCTACGAGAATAGTCATAAAAAAATATAACATAATACCTGTGTTTTTCTATTGAAGCAACCGAGAAAGGTCCACACACGTCTATGTGAATTCTCTCTAGGATCATCGAAGCACGGTTCTCCTTCTCATGAAAGGTGGTCTTCACAAACTTACTCATAGTACATCCCTTGCACTGATCTGACTATGCAAGAGTACCCTTGGGAATTCCAGTAGAAATATGCTACAAAATCTTCAAGTCGCCATGGTGAAGATGGCCCAATCTCCTGTGCCATAATTCGCCCTCATCCCGGCTCACCACTTCTTCTGCTGTGCCCATCATTGCAGCGCAACCATCTACCTCCAGCTTGTAGAGATTCTTAACTCGAATCCCTATACTCTTGGTTTTACTCGTTGTTTTATGTCACAGGAAAGATTTTTCCTTGCTGAAAACAACGTCATAACCTCTGTCTTCCAACATTGCGACCGAGACCAAGTTCTTCTTCAGACCTGGAACATGCATAACATCTTTCAATAGAAATGGTTTACTTGAATCCCTCTCAAAGGTAATGGTTCCAATGTTGGTCTCACTGTAGCTGCCATCGTCACCCATCTCTATATGCATTTGGAGATCCTTCTCCTCCAAGTCACTAAACAACTCCTTGTATCCCATCATATGGAAAGACGCACCACTATGAAGATACCACACCGATCCCATTGAACTTGAAACCAAGCATGTGATCAAAGAGAAATCAAGTTCAAATTACGAGGCTAAGGCCTCTCCAGCTATAGCTCCAGCAACCTTCTTGTTCTTATTTTTCTGTTGGCAGTTAGTGGCGAGATGCCCATGTTCGTGACAGTGAAAACACTTCACTTCGGACAAATCCAACTTCTTGCCTTTAGCTTCAGATTTTGGATGGGATTTATTCCCCTTCCCTTTCCTTGCTTTGGCAGCCAAAGCGCAATTATTTTCATCATAATTCTTCGATGAAGAGCCATCCTTGGTACTTCGCCTTATCTCCTCCTGCACAAGATCTGACCAAAGTCGCTCCCAAGCGGACAATTTCTCCCATCCATTGACAGAGTCTTCGTAGCTATGCCAACTCTTTGGAAGCCCAAGGAGAGCTAAGCTCACCAAGTCATAATCATCAACAGTAATCCCCACACTTCCCAGTTCATCCCTATAGTGGACAAGCTTCATGAGATATTTTGGAATACTGTCGCCCTTCTCCATTTTTATTTGTCTGAGCTTATCTTTTAGCGCCAACTTCCTCTAGTCGCTGCCGCTTTGGAAAAGATCTATCAAAGCCTTCCACATTGAAAATGGAGTGGCTTTCCCTTGAAGGCTTGACACAATATGGTCCTTCACATCTTCCAACAGAATTCTTCTTGTCTTTGCTACCTTCTTTTGCCATGCATTAAGTCATGCAACATCGCTAGAAGCAGGCTTAGGAACATTGCTATCGATGAACTCCTTCAGGCCATTGTCTTCAAGCACCGCCTCCATCCTATCCTTCCAGTATATGTAATTCGAGCTACCATCAAGGGCATACTCCAATCGTAACCCATTGAAAGACATTTCAATAAATACTCAACTGTCGCACCAAGAAATTTCCGCAGCAAATTTGAATTGTCCACCAGCACAAAACTCAACAATTATTCATAATTGCAATCTCCATTAATCAATATTTCTCTGATACCATGTAGAAATTTATTAATACTGATGTATTATCAGATTCTCCTGATCTAACAATATTTATCTTCTTGCTAAATACAAAATCCTTCCACTGTTGAACTTGCGGAAATTTAAAACTCAATTGCAAACACATGTGAATAAATTCAATCGCACCTAACACAATTGTTTAACGGGAAAGCTTAAAGCTATAAACCCCAACTATCATATATTATGTATATCAATGGAATCATGTAATAATATAATACAAATCTTAGTACATCAATTTCTCAGTACAATGTAGATTCATTACACACTCTCATGCAGAAATTTGCATATCTATGCACCAATTTCTTGCCTCCTGACAGCCTGCCTCCATTGCGCAATCCCTGCTAAAGAAGACCCCTGAATGAATTCGAATTGGCCTTGCCTTGACTGTGCAATCATCATTGGAAACTCCAATGTGTGTCAGATGCAATGAATGCATCACTATAGTCACAGCGGATAGTCCATCTTACCCTTTCACCTATCTCTCGACTGGGTCTCCATTGGAAATGACATGCACTGTAGTTAACTGCTGTTTCTGTTCAGTTGTTAGTGAGTTATTAGTTGTGAATTAATTAACTAATTAATTCACTTAAATCTCACTAGTGTATCTTTCATTTAGACTAGATACAACTAGCTCAACTGAGTTTAACTCCATTAACTGAGTTAAACTGAATAAAAACTTCTGTAATTACTCTTCCAACTCTGTCATAAATTTTCCACTTCAGTTCTAACTGAGTCCTCCATGCATGAGCCACCAATAAACCCTAGGAATTGCGTAATTCCTTCAACCCACTGATTTTCCAAATATGTTCACTGAAATAGAGTGCTCCAAGAGAATAAGTTGATGTTTATTGTCGGATTATTATTAAGAGCTAATAATAATCGACATGCATCTATTTTTAGATCGACAATCTATAAATAGACTTCGCCCAATATTCTAAAAATAGAATTTCATCTATTTTTCACATTTGACCAACCATCTACAAATAGCATCCTGAAACTTATAGAATATCCTCACCATGTCTAAAAATATACATACACCTAAAAATAGCCTGCGGGCCCCACTCAGTGAAGGTGCTTACTTTTCACTAAGTTCATCATCTTGTTGAATCTCAACATGAAGGCATTCGAGGGGGGATTAGATAGGAAGCAGATAGAGTGAGGTTGGTGTGATAGGAAGTGTGCAAAGTCCAATTAAGGCCGAAGACTCAAAAGGGCCAAAGGAATGAGATCAGGCCTACGTAGGCTATGTGGAAGTTTTTTATAACTTATGTATGTTTGTAATATTTAATGAAAATTCTCTATTTGTGTGTGGGAATTAGACCTCTTCATATTAGTTTTTACATGTGATGTTAATTCCTATTATAATCAGTGAGAAAGGTTATATTCTGGATGAATAAGGCTTTGTCTATTGGTTTGGTAGTAGTAAGGAAACCTTTTTAATTGAATTTGTAATTGGAATCCCTGAGCTAGAGACGAGATCAATTAATATCATTTATCTATTCTATGATCAAATTATCTACATAACGAACCTCTGTGAGTTACGTTTTGGGTTGAATTTCTGTGGTTGTTAATCCTATAAAATGTGGTTTCTATTTTATGTTAGTCTCTTGCATCTCGCATTAAAGTCGTGATGGAGAAAAAACTTGCTCAGAGTCCAGGTTGAACACAAGTTGAATTGCATGCTTTTGTCCGGATCGAAATTTGATTAGATCCTTCAAGGATTTATCAGTTGAACTTGTGGATCGTGTCTTAGAAACTAAGAAATTGAAGAAAATCAGAGAAAGTTTGGCGAAGAATTGGAGTGCTGGGTGAAACAGACTATTGACAGGCCTTTGATGGAAATACGCCACAGTCAGGTCGCAGTGGAAGCATATTAGTCTCATAGAATAAACAAAAGTGTGAAGGTGGAATGTATGGTCGATATTAGATCACAAAAATGAAGCAGGTTGGATGGATGGACGAGATCATATCGCAGATATGAAGCGAGAGCGATGGATGGTTAAGATCCTCTCGTAAAAATGAAGTGGAAGGTGAACGATCAAGATCGAATCGCATAATTACAGTGGAAGATGGACGGTCGGGAAACCATATCGCAACTAGAGAAATGAGGTCGTTAAAGGATCTAGAGACTGCGATAAGGAGCCACGTGTCGTCTGAATATTTTCTCCGCATATTGCAATCGGGTGAAAGAACCTTGTTATTGCTATTTGTTAAAATGTGCGACATGTGATAAGGTATTCACTGCGATTTGCGAAATCGCAATATCGCAAACATTGTGATATATGTTATGTGCGATGCGCGATGAAGTTAAAGTTTTATATTTGTGATATTGTGATGGGACGATTTGCGATAAATCCTAAATTTGCGATATTGTGATGGGCTGATTTACGATGAAGCTTAAATTTGTGATATGGTGATAAGAAAACGCGGAGAAGGTCAGTAAATGTGTATCGGTCACATGCAAAAGCGGAAAAGGGCGATGAGGTAAGGTATTTGGGTTTTAATCTGAAATACCACATATTTGATTTTGATAATTGAAAATGGATTCAAAAATATCCATAAGATATCTAATGAAAATATGCGAGGTGTGTTTAAAAGTTAAAGAACACTTTATGTTAGAATAAATGTTAGGATTTGGGCAGACTAAGTTTTGGGTCTGCACATTGAGTATTTGCAGCCATATGGTTGCATCAATTATCATGAAGTGTACTTGGAAGCATTGTCTACACCTTCTTCTATTTGTGCATAATATACAATTAGCTTATGGGGGGATGCATTTTGTATCAAGTGGTTCTCCAAGTGGTTGTCAGTTCCAGTGAACATTTGGCTATTTACAAGTTGTCAAGCATATCTACGGTTCAATTTAGACATTGATGGTTATCAATATAATATTTTTCTACATAGTAAAAAACCTGCATGTGGACATTTTGAACCACTCTTGTTACATAGGAAAATAGATAATGTAGGTTCAATAGATAGACCGATTGGCCCATGCATTTTTCCATATCAATTCTCGGTTGGACAATTTGACATACAGTAAATTGTGCGAATGTTATGTGAACAAGGCTTCTTGATCTATCGATAAAATTTCAATGACTGCCATGACTATTTGTTTGAGTCTATTTTCACACTTGCACCGTGGTTTGATATGTATAATATGATAAAAATAATTGCACAAACTTTTTACAATTGTTTCATTTACAATGACGATAGAGATTTGAATTGTTTACAACAACACCTGAATGATGGAAACATTGAACAAGAACAACGTCGAAATTATTGACAAAGTTACATTATAAACTTATTAATGCCATATGCATATTGACATATAGAAGGTAAAGGTTTTTAAATGCAGTGGATATGTGAACTCCTTGGTGTCAACATATATATTGGGAATATAAAAATAAAAGACATTTCTTTGAGATTCTATTCAAAAAAAAATTGTTCCAAAGTCTTGTACCTTATGCATATACCAATATCTACATCACATTCACATTTCCATGCAATGCTGGAAATTAAGGGTGTTGAAGATATTAATGGAAATGACAAGACACCACAAATTCTCCAAAGAATCCCGAAGAGAGAATATTGAAAATTGTTCTCAAGTGTACCTCGTAGTAATCTTGTTACCAAAGAATCTAGGTTTACTAGATGTTCTAGTGAGTTAAAACATTTTCCAAATGAGAATACAATATATAAAAAATAAATTTTGTTGAAGTGTCAAAGGATTTCACATCATCAAATGAGAATAATATTCCTTTTTCAATGAAGATATAAAATAACAAATAAGTTTGTATTTATTTCTCCGATACATATAGTAAACAGTACACTCATTTACATCAATTAAAGTCTGCAATATGAGCTCAAGGTGCTATAATACATAAAGAAGAAAAGCAACATGTAAAGTCGAATAAAGCAATTGAGGCATATTTACAATCAATCCAAGACACACCTACACATGCATGTTTCATTTGCGAAAGATTGTCGTTTGGGAAGGACATGCAATCTATTGACAAGGACATATTATCCACTACTTGTTATCTGATTCGTGTTTCAAACTTGAAAGTTATTAAACTCAATGAACATAATTTGGGCTGAATTTGCAAAGGAATTTTTTTGGGTTGAATTTAGAAAGAGATTTTTTTGGGCTGAATTTGCAAAAGTTTTTTAGGCTTAATTTTGAAAGGACATTTTTTGAAGGTATTTTTTAAAGTGACATTTTTTTAGATTAAGTGGTTTGGGTTGAAGTAAATATTTTATAATGATTTTTTAAAGTGAGTTTTTGTCTAAAATTTTAAAGTGATTTTTTTTTTGCAGGACTTGGAAGGAAATATTATGAGCTTCATCTTTAAAAGGCATTATTTGGCGGAATTTTTAAAGTAAGTGTTTTGGGTTGAAGTATGTTTTTTGTGAAAAAATTTTAAAGTGAGTTTTTTTGAAATTAAATCTTTTGTGATGCTTTTTTGAATTGATTTTTTGTCTAAATTTTGATAGTAAGTTTTTTTGCAGGATTTTGAAGGAAATTTTTTCAGCTTCATACTAAATTATGATGGGAAATCAAATAAATTGAAAGAGTAAATATGATCGAAGAAGAGACCCTGAGGCTCGTAGAGAATAGGGGAGAGAATATGGCAATAAAAAGAGAGAAGAATGCTCAAATATTGAAAGGGAAAATCAACCTCAACTAGAAGTTGAAGAAGATATGTAAATGTAAATATTATAAATGATATTTAATATTTAACTAGTGTATTGTGAAACTTAATTTTCATTTGATGAAATAATTTGAAAAATATTTTGCAATGTAAACAGAGAGAGATATTCCTCATAACATTGATGATGAGATAGAAAATTTTGAAAGAGAAAGTGAAATAGATATTGAACTAATGATTGAAGATGTTGAAAATGTTGAAAGAAATTCAAGTGAAGAAATTGAATCACCAGGTATGTATATATATGTTGAATGTGTATTATTGAAATTATACATATTTATTAATTTAATTATTTATTGAATATGTAAACTCATTTTGTACATTTAATTATAATACGTATATATGAAATCAATATCGATGATGAGATGTTAGAAAACGTTGATACTAACACATATGGAGATAAAATAACTGACCATGCTATACGATATCGTGTTAAGTGCATTATTGATATGTTCTTCAAAGGTGAAAATGTGGTAGTTCAAGCCCAAATTTTGAAAATTCTCTTAACATCAAAGACATTAAAGGAAGCTATGACCTTATTGGGTATTTGAAAATCAACAAAAGATAAAAAAATGAAGGAAAATGTGATACAAAATATAAATAGTGCTCTAAAGTCAATTAGAAGATCCAGAAAGAAAAGTGATTTAGATGCACGTATAGCATAACAAATGGCAGTGTTTTTATCAAGTACTAAAGAGAATCGTTTGGTAAAATCTATGGCACAAGAATTAGGGACCTCACAAAAAAACTTTGCACAAACATCGGAAATTTTGATTGTAAATAGATGTAAATGATGAAATCGCTTGTTGGACAGTTATTTGTAGGCAACCATACAAAGATAGACTTGGAGAAGATGTTAAAAAATAATTTATGAATATTGGATGAAAAATTCACATGTTTCACCAAAATAAAGGAATGTGATGCAACGAAGAATAACACAAAATCAGTACAAAGAACATGCAAAACATATCTTGGATACCACTCAGATAGAGTTGTTCAACAAGTTCATAGAAGAGAATCGTGAAATTAATGTTTCAATCTGTGCTTTTGTGCAACAAAAACCATGGTATGTTAAACCTATCACTGTATGCGACACTTGTTGTTTTCGTTATCATGTGGAATTTCAATTATATTATGACACTTTCCTTAATTTTGGTAAAACATTTTGGAAAGATTCACCTCCTCCTTCCGCTATCCATGATTTCATTTCTCAAATTCTATGTGTAAGAGAAAGCCTTGAATTGTTTTACCAAAAGAAATGTGTTGGTGGTAAAAAATGCGATGATTGTGGAAATTTGACTTTATTTCACAACCAATATCATATTGATATAAATGATCAATCATTGTCCAACATAAAAGTGAAATGGAAGAGATATGAATATATTCATACATGGATTGGTTCAAGTAGTACTACAAGTGCTAAAATAATTGATTTACAAGAAGAAGAAATTTTTGTGATAGAGTTTTTGAGAAAGTTTGAGGCAAAAATTTATAAATACACCAAACATTTCCATAGAGTTTGATAGCAGGATTTGCAATTCAAAAAACCCCGTGAAGTTTTTCCACCAGGGACCATTTTGTCAATAGTTGATTTTGCAGATAATTACACATTTGTTCCACAAAAAGAAATACAGAGTGAATACTATCATTATGGCCAAGTCTCCATGCTTGTCCATATTCTATATAGACACACTAAACAAAATGTTGATCATATAGAAAGCACTAGTAAAAATCGACATGTTATTAAAGAGTGTCACTTTATATCAGTGAAGTTCGTACACATGATATATATTTTGTACAAAATTGTTTTTAAAAGATTTATGACTCCTTGAAAAATCATGAAATAAAATTCAATGAACATTGGATATGGCCAGATGGATGCACAGGTCAATTCAAATCTTCATGATCATTCTTTTGGTTGTGTCGTCTTCATATGAAAACCCACTTTAAAAATTGTTGGAATTTATTTGATACTGGTCATGGAAAAGGAGAACATGATGGTGCAGGGGCATGTATAAACTGAGCACTTCAAAGATATCAAATGGACCACTTTGCACACCGACTTGTCTCAGCTGAACAAGTTGTTCAATGGTGCATCGTTGCACTAAGCCATGAGACTAACCGGTCAAGGGAAGTACGAAGGTACACGTACATATATATAGAAACTAAATTGCACACACACACACACACACAACTTTAATATACATGATCTATTTTTTATTAATTTTCTAATTTTAAACATTATTTAGCACACTGATTATCTTTGATTGTATTTTGAATAACATATTTATATTCTTTTTTGAATTTTACATATAGGTTTTTTTGGCATATTGGGGTCCAAGATTGATCCAGGTGTTTCTAGACACCCTCAAGAGACCAAGAGGGCTTAGAAATGGTCAAAATTAAAAGTGGTCAGATTACTCTCGAACCAGGGTCATACTGAAGTTCTTGTCGCCCTGATTCCAACGGTGTGAACGAATCTCCAATCCAAGCTCGTATGGAGAAGTTAGAGCGAGTCAAAGTTTTGGTCAAAGTTGGGGAGTGGGATAGGTTTAAGTGTCCCACAAATTCACTATCAACCGAAGGGAAACCTAGCACCTGAAAACGGGTGAAATTGTGGCCTCTTTAATTTGCCCAATAAACCTTATTTTCCTTAAAATAAAAAATGAAAAAATTGTTATAAAATAACAAAAAAAATATTAAAATGGGGGTGGCGGGCCACCACCCCTGCCACCCCACTGCATGGATCCACATTTATTATATAAAAATTTGGTTGGGGGGTGGGCTATCAACCCCACCACCCCCGGTCACCACTCACGGAACATATCACATATTATATGGGCGTTGGGTGGGGCACCATCGGTGGACCCAGCCCACACCCCTCCTCCCGGCGCCAAGTGTCATATGATGGGACCGGAGGGGATTGAACCCTCTCGGCCCACAAGGGCTGGTCCCCAACGGATGACCCTACAATAGTTGCTAACCACCATGGTTACAAAGTCCACCATCAACCAAAACAATTATATGCCATAAAAAAATGAGAAGGTGCTAAAATTAAACACGCCAAAAATTCATATGCCAAATGCAGGGGTCGGCGGGGCTGGAACCCCTGACTTCCTGCCTAGTCGCCTCCACCATTAACCATTAGGCCAAAAGAATTTTTTGAAGTTTGCCAAAGAAATAATATTTAAACTCTCCATTTCATTCAACGGGGGCAGAACGAGGAAGAACAACGCAGAGTTTGAGACACATATTTTTTTGTAGGTGTGGAACCGCGAGCCAGGCCAAGGTGGAATCATGTGTGAGCACACTTTTGAAGATATAGAATCTTTTGCAGAGAATATTCTTTGATTCCCGAAAGATTCAATGGGGAGGTAAATTCATTTTGTCGTAATGGTATGAAGTTTACAGTCATTTTAACCAGAATTTCACAGGGAACACGATGGTAAAGTCAGAATGGCCATATGAGCAACGAATTTGTAGATTCCTTGCAGAACAAAATCTTAGGGAATCTTGAGGGCATCAAAATATTCCTTGAGGCCCAAAACTTTTCGGAGTCCATTTTAGACAAAATTTATGTCAATTTTACACCTCTCGACGACAGGAATCCGATGGAAAGGTCCGTTTTAGTAGGAGGGCTTCCCATATTTTTGAAGTTTTCCATATTGGAGTGACGGTGTCTGATTCTCAAGTGTGGATAGTCGATTCTATGCCCCTTGATGCCATGAGTTTGACGGTACAACCAAATTAAACAGCTGAGCACCCGCTTCTTCAAGCAACTTCAGGGGTTGAGGTGTATGAAATTTTATCATGTGCCTCTTTTTGCTGTGAGATGTATTATAATTTCTAGATCCTTGCTTGATGCATGTTGTAGGGTCTTATTTTTGCTTCATGTGAGATTATGTCATGCTGCTAGGAGGTCCATTGTGAGTGAGAGATCCTGTAGCGGAACATCTCATGGAGAGACAAGCCACTCATGTTGAGGGCACATCCTTGTATAAAAATCATCCATGTACATCTTCCCATTTCTAATACTATATGAATTGGCCTACCCCATTTTGACATCGGGCCCGGAGACGTAACCCACACTGGGTGAACTCCATTATCAACGTCTTGTGTTTTTATGTTGTTGATGATTGTATTGTTCCCCTTCTTTACATCATGCACATGTGTTCTTTTATGGTATTTTAAAATACAATTCTAACAACATCACATAAGTAAAATATTGTGGGTAAATTTGGTAGTTGATGGATCCAGATCAAGTGGTATCAGAGCGGTCTTCTTGTTGATGCGAATTGTGAGTGTGAACAATGATTGAACGTGCAACAATTGAGGATGGAAAAGACATGTACGAGGCCATGATCAAGATGTCCAAAATGGTGGACATTATGTATGAAGCTCATGAAAGACAGGAGAAAGAAGAAGCAGAAAGTGATGCTTCATCCACATATTCCTGTGATTATTCATCGCCCTCACTATATTCTCATCATTTGAATGAGGAAATCAACCATAGCCTTCAAGCAGATAACACTGAATTGAAAGCACTTATATGAGAGGAGAAAGAGGATAAGAAGAGAGTGCAGCTTCAGTTGTAAGATGTAGAGGCAACCTTGGAAGAATTGAAGCACAAAGTACAGAGCCTTCAAGAAAATGATACTGAATTGAGGAGGCTTCTACAAGAATAGAAATATGATAAGCAAAGATTACAATTTCAGCTACGAGCCATAGAAGAGGCTTTGGAGGAATTGAAGTGCAAAAAAAGCTTGAAGCAGCCATCGTCACCTATTTCTGAATCGACTTCTGAGGTAAACAATGTTTATGTTTCTTCAATTTCATCTTCACATGCTATCATTTATATGAGATGTGGAGATACCCATTATAGGAACTGGCATGAGACTCCTCACCAATATGGGATACAAAGGAGGAGGACTTGGCGTTAATGGCCAAGGCATGATTCAACCATTGGAAGATGTGCAGAGACCTCGATTAGTAGGTCTGGGGTACACTGAAGGACAATGCTCGAAGGTGTTAGAAGCTTCCCATATAGGGTTGAAACCATTAGGGAAAGATAATGATGGAAACACTTCACCATCATCCTATGACAACACACATTGCAGAGAAAGAGCTGAGGCAAGCTCTCGTCACCATAATCGTACCAGAGACAACCAAGAAAGGTATAACAAGTATCGATTTTCTAGTGTTCATTTTGAATACAAGAATGTCGCTAACATTGAACATAGATCATGGCATCGAAAAAAATGCAGTTTTTGTGGATTGCATAACCATTTATTTGCTAAGTTTTGGAAAAGAATGGTAGCACAAAAGAGGATGAGGCGTAAAAGGTCTTCTCCATCGCATGAAAAGAAAAAGGTAAAGTAGGTTTGGAGGATGAAGACTCACTGCAGTCATTGCGACAGAAGTGGCCATCAGAGAGCCACGTGTTGGAGGCTCTATCTAGAGCAGCACCTTAAGGACAAAGCATAAGTGCAGGAACCAATTGAAACAACCGTTTGACAATAAAATGTGCCACAGAGAGATGACCCATTCACTTTGATAAATGAGAGATGGTTTTTCTAGGTTTGGTAGTGTGTTTGGCCTTAATTTTTAAATCATATGTTTGATATTAAAATGTAAAAGTGATGATGTGATTTCCATCACTTATGAAGCAACAATGATATTTTGGCCTTATATAAATAGTCGGGGTATTGATTCCATTTGATGTAAACTTGACCACATAATATGGTTATAAACTCGTGGCAAGTGTGGGGGATTCTTGGGTCATAGATTGGTCACTTATTTAAGCATGTAATTGTCAAAATATTGTACTACAGGTTTGGAGAGGATGCAAGTGTTGGCTCATCGCTTATGGTTCCGAAGGATAAAGGTAAAGGAGAATGAAGGGTGACCTTTCAGGACACTTATGGTGCAGACAAGGTACAAAGAAACTGCAGATTATGCTTTTGGTGGACCAAAAGCTCCTTAGTTGGGAGGATTGATCCATGTGGCTCTAGACACCCTCAAGAGACCAAGAGGGCTCAGAAATGGTCAAAATTGAAAGTGGTCGGGTTACTCTCGAACCAGGGCATATTGAAGTTCTCGTCGCCTTGATTCCAATGGTGCGAACGGATCTTCAATCTGAGCCTGTATGGAGAAGTTAGAGCGAGTCAATTTTTTTGTCAAAGTTGGGTAGTGGGCCAGGTTTAAATGTGCCACAAATTCACCATCAACCAACGGGAAACCTAGCACCCGAAATAGAAAAATTTTGGCCTCTTTAATTTTCCCAATAACCCTTATTTTCGTTAAAATAAAAAAATGAAGAAATTGTTATATATAAAAAAGAAGAAGAAGATATATATATATATATATATATATATATATGGGGTTGGCAGGCCACCACCCCTACCACTCCACCGCATGGATAACAATTTGTTTGGGGGTAGGCTGTTAAACCCGCCACCCCCGGTCACCACTCACGGAACATATCACCGTCAGTGGACCCAACCCATGCCCCTCCTCCTAGTGCCAAGCGTCATATGATGGGATTGGCGGGGATTGAACGAGCCCGACCCACAGGGGCCGGTCCCCAATGGACATCCCAACAATAATTGCTAATCACCATGGTTACAAACTGCGCCACCAAACAAAACAATTATATGCCATAAAAAAATGCGATGATGCTAAAATTAAGCACGCCGAAAATTCATATTCTAAATGTGGGGGTCAGCGGTGTGGGAACCCCCGACCTCCCGCCCAGTCGCCTCCACCATTAGCCATTAGGCCAAATGATTTTTTTTTTAAAGTCTTCCAAAGAAATATTATTTAAACCTCTCCATTTCATTCGATGGGGGAAGAACAAGGCAGACCAATGTGGAGTTTGAGACACATATTTTTTGCAGGTGTGGAATCACGAGCCAGGCCAAGGCAGAATCATGTGTGAGCATGCTTTTCGAGACAAAGAATATTTTGTAGAGAATATTCTTTGATTCCCGAAAGATTCCATGGGGAGGTAAATTTCATTTTGTCATAATGGTATGAATTTTGCAGTCATTTCAACCAGAATTTCATAAGGAACGCGATGGTAAAGTCAAAATGGCCATCTGAGCAGTGGATCTGCAGATTCCACGCAGAACAGAATCTTAGGGAATCTTGAGTGTATCAAAATATTCCTTGAGGCCCAAAACTTGTCGGAGTCCATTTTCGACAAACTTATATCGATTTTACACCTCTTAGTGATAGGAATCTAATGGCGAGGTCCATTTTAGCAGTATAGCTTCCCATCTTTCAGCCATTTTCTAAATTGGAGTGAAGGTGTTTAATTCTCAAGTGTGGATAGTCGATTCTATGCCCCTCGACGGCACGAGTTCGACGGTACAACTAGATTCAGGAGCTGAGCACCCAATTCTTCAGCTAAATTCAGAGGTTGAGGTATATGCAGTTTTATCATGTGCCTCTTTTTGCTGTGAGATGTATTATGATTTCTAGATATTTTCTTGATGCATTTTGCGGGATCTTGTTTTTTCTTCATGTGAGATTATGTCATGCTGGTAGGAGGTCCATTGTGAGTGCGAGTTCCTATAATGAAACATCTCGTGGAGAGACAAGACTCTCATGTTGAGGGCACATCCTTGTATTAACATCATCCATGTACATCTCCCCATTTCCAACACTATATGAAGCGACCTACCCCATTTTGACACCAGGCCCGGAGACGTAGCCCAAACTGGGTGAACTCCGTTATCAACGTCTCGTGTTTTTATGTTTCTGATGGTTGTCTTGTTCCCCTTCTTTACATCATGCACATGTGTTATTTTATGCTATTTTAAAATAAAATTCTAGCAACATCACATAAGTAAAAGATCATGGGTAAATCCGGTAGCTGACAGATCCAGATCAAAGATGTAGATAAATTTATTGTAAATTACATTGAAACAATAAAAGGGACTTGAAAATGGCATTCAATTAAAAAAAAAAGAGTACCAAAATGTGTTTGCATTTGATAAAAGAAAATATTCATGTTTTTGTCATGTTTGCATAGACAACAGAGAATCCAATGATGTTTGTGAAAATAAAATGTATGTAAAAGATTGGAAACATAGAGAACTAAATACAAATGGGAAAATGTCTATTGCAATCTTTGAAGAAATTCAATCAGAGGAGACTATAGTATCATCTAAAGGTTATCGAGTTTCTGATCTTGTTAGAGAAGGTAACATTTCGATTTCTTTCAAATGATAGATATCTAGAAATAGATAATAAAATCAAGTACAAATGTTAATTTTAAAGTAAATCTTTCATGTTAATTATGATCTAAATTTATGTAAGTTTGTTTTGTTGTGTAGAATATTTTTTTGCTGTAGTTGCACCTACTAACAACGTAGAAAATGTGAAGTATTATTTGATGCGTTGCACTAAACGAAAGATGAAATTATTGGAAAACTATGATGATAACAGGTTTATATATGAAAGAGTGTCTATTATACTGAAAGGTTATTTTTTCCAACGAACTCATCAAATTCAGGATTTTTTTTACTTTCAAGACTATGAACCTGATGTCATAAGTTGTCAATATACTCACTTGGTGTGTGAAGCACACATAAAGGTGATAAAAGTTCAATCAAAGAAAAAAATGAAAATTAAGAAATGGAAAATGTCAAAAGATGATCATGAATGAATCATTGACGATGGCATTCCATTAGAATTTTTTTAATTTAACTGCCCAACAATTTCTTCTCCTCGGATTCATCTTTTAGAACTTACAAAACTCAACTAGAAATTGTTAGCATTTTTTTTGTGCATTCTTAAGTTTTACATTATTATAATATGTATATTTTATGTTATGTACAAGTTTTTGCACATGTACATTGTTTTGGCACATGCACAAAAGTAATTTATGCACATGTAAACATACATGTAGATTCTCTGGTCTTAAATAATTTCATACATTCTCTAGTACATTTTATGTCATTATGTCATTATTGCAAAATGTACATGTGTATCTAGCATATTTGATATAATTCAAATTTTAAGTTATGATTTTGTTTTAGACATCTAAAGAAAATCATAATATTCATTCTTGAATGCAAAATGTGTGGTATGTATTTTGTAATTTCCAGTTTACTATCAAATGACATCCATAGTAGCCTTTCTATGTACATTAATTAAAAATGTTGTGTACTGGATATGTTTTAATGAAATTTTAAAATTTTATGATTGTTTGACACATCTATGCACACCTAGAATTTTATGATTGTTTTTAGATATACATCTGTAAGTATTGTATATTAAAACATTATAATAATGATTTCAAATGCAAAATATATGAATTAAATGCAAATTTTCTTTCATTGCTACATATTCGTGAACTTAAATATATATTTATTTAACCCAAGTAATATGTAAAACCATATATGCTTGTTTTAAATGACACATGATCATGTGAAAAATGTACACCTTAATATCACCTTTAATAGATGTATGTCCTAATTATATAACATTCATACATGTTCAAATGCATTTAACATGTACCACATGTGATTGTAATTTGCAATTTCAATCTAGATTCATTTTAAATAACAAATGGAAAAACAACTTGAGCTTTAAAAACAAAACATTTAATCTAAGATTGAATCTAAGTTAACATTATAACAAGTCATCATGTATTCAAAATGTAATGTAACTAAATGCATTTATGTACTTCAATCATTGTTACATATTCATGAACTTAAATATGTATTTAACCATATATAATTGTTTTAAATGACACATGATCATGTGCAAAATGTACACCTAAATATCACTTTTAATATATGTATGTCCTAATTATATAACATTCATACATGTTCAAATGCATTTAACATGTACCACATGTGTTTTGTAATTTGTAATTTAAATCTAGGTTCATTTTAAATAACAAATGACAAAACAACTTGAGCTTAAAAAAGAAACATTTAATCTAATATTGAATCTAAGTTAACATTATAACAACATGTCATCATGTATGCAAAATGTAACAACTAAATGCAAACTTACTTCATTCATTGTTACATATATTCTTGAACTTAAATATGTAAAACCATAGATACATGATTGTTTTAAATGGCACATGATCATGCAAAATGTACCTAAATATCACCTTTAATAGACATCTACACATAATTATATAACATTCACACATGTTCAAATGCTTAACATGTACCACATTTGTTTTGTAATTTTCAATTCAATCTAGATTAATTTTAAATGACAATTGACAAAACAACGTGAGTTTTAAAAACAAAACATAATCTAATATTGAATCTAAGTTAACATTATAACAACATGTCATCATGTATGCAAAATGTAACAACTAAATGCAAACTTACTTCATTCATTGTTACATATATTCTTGAACTTAAATATGTAAAACCATAGATACATGATTGTTTTAAATGGCACATGATCATGCAAAATGTACCTAAATATCACCTTTAATAGACATCTACACATAATTATATAACATTCACACATGTTCAAATGCTTAACATGTACCACATTTGTTTTGTAATTTTCAATTCAATCTAGATTAATTTTAAATGACAATTGACAAAACAACGTGAGTTTTAAAAACAAAACATAATCTAAGATTGTCTAAGGTAACATTATAACAACATGTGATCATGTATGAAAAATTTAACAAATAAATGCAAATGTACTTCAATCATTGTTACATATTCATGAACTTAAATATGTAAAACCATCTATGATTGTTTTAAATGACATGTGATCATGAAAAATGTACCTAAATGTCATCTTTAATAGACATCCTAATTATATAACATTCACACATGTTCAAATGCATAACATGTACCACATGTGTTTTGTAATTTGAAATTTCAATCTAGATTCATTTTAAATAACAAATGACAAAACAACTTGAGTTTTAAAAGCAAAACATATAATCTAAGACCATCTAAGTTAGTTCATTATAACAACATGTGATCGTGTATGGAAAATGTAACAACTAAATGCAAATGTACTTCAATCATTGTTACATATTCATGAACTTAAATATGTAAAACCATCTATGATTGTTTTAAATGACAAATGATCATGCAAGATGTAAATAAATATCACCTTTAATAGACATCCTAATTATATAACATTCACACATGTACAATTGTGTAACATGTACCACATGTGTTTTGTAATTTGCAATTTCAATCTAGATTCATTTTAAATAAAAAGTGACAAAACAACAAGTTTTAAAAACAAAACATAATCTAAGATAATCTAAGTTAACATTATATAACAACATGTGATCACATTCCAAATGTAACAACTATCCAAAATTTAAAATCATTCAATAAAAGTAAATGTAGTTTCACTATCCAAAATGTAAAATATGTCCAAAATTTAAATCATGAACAATAAAAGTAAATATAACAATGTATAGTGTTACAAGTATCGAGTTTTATAGAAAAGTAAATATGAATGCATAAATAAGACTATCTATATAGAAAAACAAATAAGACTATCAAACAAATAAAATGTTGCACGTGCATCGATCAAATAGAGAATTTGGCTGCAATGTATTTTCTAGCAGCCTCTTGAGCCTCCTTGTACTATGATCTGAAGAATGGGGAACCTACACAACGTGTAAACATTAAAATTTAATGTTTTAAAATTGAATAAGAATGTATAAATTCATAAAAAAAAAAAATGAAAAAAAAAATCATGCAATACCTCATTTACTTCCCCCTCCATTGCCCCGTGTTGGATCTAATGGCATGCATATATATGAACATGTACACATGTATAATAAATTTATATTACATGTATTAAAATTAAAATTTAATATTTTAAAATTGAATGAGAATGTAGAACTTCAATAAATCAAACTAAATTAAAAAAAAAGTGAATTTTTCATGCAATACCTCATGTATTTCCCCCTCAATTTTCCCGTGTTGGCCCTAATTACATATACATATATATGTACACATGTATAATAAATTTATATTACATGTATTAAAATTAAAATTTAATGGTTTAAAATTGAATGAGAATGTAGAACTTCAATAGAAGAAACTAAATGAAAAAAATTTCATGTAATACCTCCTGTAGTTCCCCCTCCATTGTCCCGTGTTGGTCGTGCATCAATGCATCCTCCACGGTAAATTGTACAATATATATATATATCTAATTAGGGCATTATTTTATGCATTTTCATTTGAATTATATATATATATATATATGTTAAAATGTTTCAAATGAAAATGCATAAAATAATGCAATAATATTAGAAAAAAATTTAGACAACTTCTTGTTCAAATTGTTTGGATGTTCCCATCTTCATAATACACTCCATCGCTAAAGTTCTTGGAGAACAGAAATAATCTCCATAAATCTAAAATTCAAAAAAACTGTAAAATAACTCAAGATCTAGATCTCATTTTTAATGAAACTTTCACTTCAATTTATAACTTAAACATAAGTGAAAAATTGAATACTTGTGATGGTGGATTTGACACATCTCCTAACAGGGAAGAAGAGGGTGGCTCCATTGCGAAAATAGTCCTTGGAGAGTGAAAATCATCTCCACAAACCTAAAGTTCAAAATTTTTTAAACCGTAAAATAACTCAACATCTAGATCTAATTTTTAAATGAAACTTTCACTTCAATTTATAACTTAAATATAAGTGAAAAATTGAATACTTGTGATAGTGGTTTTGGCACATCTCCTAACAGGGAAGAAGATGGTGGCTCCATTGCTAAAACATCGAACTGAATCATAATATGTTAACATTTAATTATGTACATACATGTGTACACAATTATTTATTTTAAAATTATGTCATCATGATACCGATATACTAATAAAATAATAATTTTACATCAACATCATGAACACTTAAAAAACACTAACATTTCCCAACATATCATCTTGATTGCGAGAACCTGAACCTTCGACCGTGATATTATCAAATTTTCGTTCATCAAGCATGTTAGCTGCAAATGGTGAACATATGATACATTTTTGTTAGATTAACATATACAAATAAACATGTATATGTAAATTAAAAATTACATTAAAATATTCGCCCTAATCATTAACACATACCAATCCTATGCCCTCTTCCTCATGAATAATTAAGTGTTGCCAACCATTGCGACAATGCTTTGCATATGTTCTAAGCTCTTCAATACTCATGTTGTCTATCTCATCATCTGTACTATACACAAAATTATCACGTGCATTCTTTCGTGCTCTTTGTCGATTCATACCAATATCAATTCCACCAAGTGCAGTCTGAACATTGTCTATGATGACATCCTTTGCTTCTCGACTAATTTGAGAAGTGGTATCCATCTCTGACCGCAAAGTTTCTACATGAAGAGGTCGGATTACCAATGGTGGCTCAGGGCGAGGCAACTCAACATCGTGTTTAGCACCCTTATGGTCACATAATCAACCTTTCCTAGGACCAAAATATTTAGAGGGAAGGTAATTATAATTGGGTTTCATTCTAAAAAATAATTATGCATAAAATAATTTTGCAAAATAAAGAGGAAACTCTTCATTCTGTGGTAGTATTCCATAGGCTACAAGGTGCCTATCATACAAATGGAAATCTATATTAGGGTGCTTCAAAAATATCACCTTTAGCATTTTTCTTTTTGGCCCTTGTTTGAAATTAAACATATATTTTTCCATTTCTTTTGTAACTCTGTTATAACATCATCCCATGTATCACGACCCATTATTGCATAGAAATTATAAAAAAAACATGTATGTCCTGGATTCTCCTGATCTAACAATAATATGCTGCTGTTAAATACAAAATCGCTTCTACAAATATTTGCGGAATTTGAAACACAATTGCCAATGACAATATCATGAAGAAAGATCAATCACACAAAACACAGATAATTTACCAGGGAAAGCTTATAGCTAAAAACCCCACCATATTCTATCATGGACCATGAAACATTTACATACAAAGCTCTAATCCAAGAGCTCTCAGTACATGAACTAATTGTCTCACACTGTCATACAAAAATTGGCAAGTTCCTTAGCCAATTTACTGTCCCTAGATAGCTTACCTCCAATGGGCAATCCATGCTGATAGCAATCCATGAATGAATGCAATATTGCCTGCCTTGACAGTGCAATCCTTATGGGCACATCCAATCCGTGTGTGGTTGCACGTGTGCAACCGGATAATGTCACAACTTATAGTTTACTTCCCTTTCACCTAGAACTAAACTGAGTCTCCACTGGATCTAACATGCATGCAGTTAATAATAGTAAATCTTCAGTTGCATGTGACACCATTGATTGTGAATTAATTAATAATTATTTCACTTGAGATGTCACTAGTGTATCTTCAGTTAAAACTAGCACAACTGAGTTTAACTCATTTAAATGAGTTAAACAACTTTACAACTTGCATAACTACTCTTCCAACTCTGTTACAACTTCAAATCACTCAGTTACAACTAAGTAAACCTACATTTCCCACCAACCAACCACTTAACTTGAAATTCCTTTAGCTAATTGATTTTCCACTTCAGTTAACTATTTCCAAGTGCTCATTAAGAATAGAATATAGTTTATTGTTCAACTAATATTAAGGGATAATAATAGCATACAAGCATCTATAAATAGGCATGCATTCTATAAATAGAATTTTCACATAAATCTATAATATACATACACCTAAAAATATCCCAAGGCTCCATCCTAGTGTAGGTGCTTCATTTTCACTAGGATATTCTTGTTGAATCTCAACAATCCCTCTAAAAAAGAAAGGGATTATCCTTCACCCCAATCTTGTCTGTATGGTATTCGAATTTTCTCCCGGTGAGCGCCTTCGTCAAAATATTTGCATCCTGATCTTCCATAGGAATGTACTGAAGCAACATGATTCTACTCTACACAAAATCTCTTAGATGATGGTACCAGATATCTATATGGTTAGATATACCATGAGACACAGGATTAATCGAGATTTTAGTGCAACTCTGATTATCACAATGAATCACTATCGGATCCATATGAGAATCAAACAAGCCAACCAAGATATTTCTCATCCAGATAGCCTCACATGCAGCTTGAATCGCTGCTATGTATTCTGCTTTTGCTGAACTGAGTGCCATGGATCTCTGCTTCTTGCTATACCAAGAAAAAACTATAGACCCGATATTAAAGATTTCCCCTGATGTGCTCTTTCTATCTGATGTACTGCCCACCCAATCTGTATCCGTGAAGCCATGTAACTTCACTCCATCCGTCTGTCTGTACAATAAACCATACTTCAATGTGCCTCTTAGGTATCTCAGGACATGCTTACCCGCCTTCCAAAATAGCTTGGTAGGCTTAACCATATCTTGACTCAGCTAGTTAACCGCATAGAAAATGTCTGGTCTCATGTTCACTAGATACATTAGCAAACCCACTAACTGTCGATGGACAGTAAAATCCACTACCTCTCTAGAAGTAGCATACTCTTTCCTCTAGTTTCTTGGAAGAGGAGTATCCATGGGTTTGAATCCATCCATGTGAAACTTACCCAGTATCTCCCTTGCATACTTGCCTTGAGACACAAAAAGTTCACCATCTCCCTGCCATATTTCCAATCCAAGGAAATAATGAAGGAGGCCCATATCCTTCATTTCAAACTCCCTTGCAAGATCCTCCTTGCATGAGTGTATCAAATGCTCATCGCCAGTCAATATTAAATCATCAACATAAAGAATAATGATTAAAAGCTTACCCTCCACCACAATTTGGTATAGGTTTTCATCTGCTTCATTTTTGGTGAAGCCCAGTCCGGTGAAATAACTGTCTATCTGAGTGTACCAAGCACGAGGTGTTTGCTTAAGCCCATAAAACGCTCTTTTGAGTTGGCACACATGCGACTCACTGTTGAATATATCTAAACCTTTAGGCTACTCTATGTACACCTCTTTCTCAATGATCCCATTGAGAAACACAATTTTCACATCCATCTGATGAATGCGCCAACCCATCTGCGTTGAGAGAGAAAGGATGGTCCTTATGGAAGAATACCTTGCGACAGGTGCAAAGGTCTCTTCATAATCTATCCCCTCAATCTGTGAGAAGCCTCGGGCCACAAATATGGCCTTGTATTTCTCAACACTCCCATCAATAACTTGATTTTCCTTGTAGATCCATCTCAAACCTACCACTGATTTATCAATCTCCCTTGGAAAAATTTCCCAAGAAATATTTTTGACAATGGAGTCATACTCCTCCACCATTGCATCTACCCATGTCGGCTCTTGTACTTCTTCTTCTTGAGAGCCATGTATCTAGTAAATCGGTCAGGAGACTGTCTTTGTCTACGCTATGAAGTAGGGGCTCCTACATTCTGTGCAACATCAAGTCTCAGCCTATCAGCTTCCGTGGCACGTCTTCTGCCATTTCTGATGGATGGCTCCGCCTGAGTGGACTCCTCCACTCCACGAACCTACTCTTATGGATGATCCACATCTAGAGACTCATATTTGGGAACTAACAATTCATCCTCCACATGCAATTCCAACTCCCTCTCAAGTGACAACCACATGGATTTATCCTCATCAAATTTTATATCTTGTCACACAACAGTAATTCTGCTGTTTGAAAAATACACGATAATTATGGAGTGTTTCTGTGTACCCCAAAAAAATCCCAACTTTAGCAGTCATCTCTAGCTTCTTCCTAGTGTTCTTGGTCACATGCACATAAACAGATGAGCCAAAAATCTTAAAGTGTGAAACATTCGATTTCTTACTAGTGAAAGCTTCTTCAGGTGTACTCATGCCAAGTATTCTATGAGGACAAAAATTTTGCACATAAAATGCAATGTTGCATGCTTCCTCCCACAAATGCATTGGTAGGTCCTGATCATGCAACATCGCTCGTGCTGCACCCACGATCGTTCTGTTCTTCCTCTTCGTGACCCCATTTTTCTCTGGGTTATGAGGTGCTATGAGTTCTCTTCGAATTCCTTCTTTGCAACAAAATTTCTTGAATTTGTTAGAGATGTATTCTCCACCATTATCGCTCCTAAGAGCCTTCACTTGCTTCCCCGACTCTTTCTCCACCAATGCCTTAAACTCATAGAAATTTGAGAATGTTTGATCTTTATTTTGCATGAAGAATATTTAGCATTTATGAGAAAAGTCATCAGCAAATATTACATAGTACTTATATTTTTTTGTTGAAGCAACCGAGAATGGTCCACACATGTCTGCGTGAACTCTCTCAAGGATCCCTGAAGCACGACTCTCCTCCTCATGAAATGTGGACTTTACATACTTCCCCATGGTGCAACCCTTGCATTGATCTAACTAAGCAAGTTTTCCCATTGGAATTCCAATAGATATTTGCTGCATGAATTTCAAGGCTCCATGATGAAGATGGCCTAATCACCTATGCCATAATTCACCCTCATCCTGACTCACCACTTTTTTTTCCTTGCCCATCATGGCAGCGTAGCCATCTACCTCCATCTTGTAGAGATTATTAACTCAAATCCCTATCCTCTTGGCTTGACCCATTGTTTTATGTCGCAGGAAATCTTTTCCATCGTTGAAAACAACGTCACAACCTTTGTCCTCCAACATTGCGACTGATACCAAATTTTTCTTCAGATGTAGAACATGCATAACATATTTCAAATGAAATGGTTTACCTGAATCCCTCTAAAAGGTAATGGTACCAATCTCGGTAGCACTGTACTGTCCGTCGTCGCCCATCTCTATATGCATCTAGATATCTTTCTCCTCTAACTCATCGAAAAGTTGCTTGTCTCCCGTCATGTGAAAGGAAGCGCCACTATCCAACTACCACACTGATCCTAATGTACTTGACACCATGCATGCGATCAAGTAGAAGTCAAGCTCAAATTGCGAGGCAAGGTCCTCACCAGCTATAGCTCCAACAACCTTCTTGTTCTTCTTCTTTTGTGGAAAATTAGTAGCAAGATGTGTTGGACGGATAAATCGCTCATGCGGACAAGAAAAATCTCCCTAGTATCCTATGATAACTAGCAATAAAAAGACATATGTAAACTACTTTCTCTAGATTATATTTTATTTAGAATTATCTATAATGAATGATTTAGGACTTACCTGTAGTCCAGCGCTGATTGTAGTCTTCTTTCCTATCACTTTGAATATGTCTCCTTTTGGGATCTGCAATAAAAAACATGAAAGAATCAGAAGCACCTGCATAATATAGATTAATTCATAAACCATAAACCTATCTTGATGATCAAGGAATTCAAGAAATAAGCCATTTAAATAAACAACTCATTGAGAAAACAATATCCATTTGTATTATCTTTGATGAAAGAAGGAGCCTTACAATCATGTTCGCCTTGATGTCATACACGTCCTTCTGGGGTCCGAAACAAGCATTTCCTCTACTTTGATAAGCCTTTGCACTCTCTTGACTAACATACATGTGAGTGTGTAATCATTCCCATATGGTAACCAGTTAAGAGAGTCTGAGTTTCACCAGCAATTCTCCTTAAAAAATCTCAAAGACTAAATCCCCTTGAGGTTGAACTATGGCCTCAATTTATAGCAAAAGAGAAGAGGTTGCATCTCCAAATAAGAGGGGATAGAATCCTCTTTCAAGAGATTAAGTTCCACATACCAAGGGGTAGGATCCTTTAATGGAGGGATGAATTTACATGAAAGGAGTGAACTTTCCACCAAATAATTTCTTCCAGAAGCTTCTAGATTCAACCAGTTGGGCTTCCAAATTTTACTTCTGCCTTCACTTTACCTTTTACAGGGAACTGCACCTTTAATGAAGGAAAAGTGCGACCGGTTCCGCATGTTATAGAGCACACAGATGCGGCACCACAGGTAATACTAAGAGAAAGTGCGGTACAAGTATTTTAATGAATTTTATAAGCTTTTCTCTCAATTTCAAGGCTTGGGTTTAGGAACTTGATGTTTGTAGACTTCTAAGGGAGTATGGTATGAGTAATGATGAACCCAGTAAAATGTCATGGTGAAATTTTTAGTGTAACATATTGCCCCCTAAAGTGCGAAGTCTGAGAGTATTCAAAGAGTGATGTGCTTTATCATTTCGAGGATTCGCTTGTGGACACCCCAGTCGGAACCTTGTAAAAATATTCAATGAAAAACATATATATATATATATATATATATATATATATATATATAGATATCATCGCTGAGGTAGGAATTCCGATACTCAGATCAAACACTAACTAAACTTGTTTTGATATAGAAATGATTTTATTATCACATCAATAATGTAGACACAATATGGACGCAACCATCTGTTTTATGAATAGTCCACTGCATAATGAATAATAAAAATCCTTGCAGCCAGGATGGTGGAAACTAGATCTAGGGTCCTGATCTCTACTACCCGAACTAGTATGATTCTATCCATGCGATTGATTGTGTCGAAGTCGAACATGGTAGAAATCACTTGATTACCAGTCAATGATGTGAACTGTTAACAACTGTGAGAGAAACCACCAATAATGAAAATGGCTCTCAAAGTACTCAGCACAATCCATGAAATGTGATTAAATGATCTGAAGTCGAACATTTCACAGAATCGTTCGATCGAAGGTCAATGATGCAACCTGTTGTCGAAGGTGAGAAACCTACCATTAAGGAATGAAGATTCCAAGGTACTGAAGGATTCTAGATCAACTTCCTAGATGATGAGTTGTCATCGATAGAAAGTGATTCGTTGTAGGAAAGCCCACGACACAAAACCATTAGATCAAGTTTTGTAGAAATATTTTTGCAAGGACTGACTCAGGGATGGTCAAATGGAGACAAATATTTGCAAATGAATGGTTTATTTGAACTGTCCTCTTGAACACATAACGACATTGCAGATGGTTTGGTGACAATTGACCTAAGCTAATACCCAGAAACTGGCTGAAGACTTTCAATATGGTTTGATTAACTGATAGGTAAAGGATTTTCCCAACCTAGGTAAAAGTGTGACAAAAGTGTCGTGTTCAAGAGTGGTAAACTTATTTTTAAACAAAGTGTGACAAACAGATTCGTTTTCTCTCTTTCCCCCCACCTTTTCTGGCAAGTACCTCTTTATTTTTGACAAGCTTGAGGAGGATAACATTTGCTTGTTATATAAGCTCATCCTTCGGATGAGTCCAACTTAGTTTAAAATAGAACCTGATGCAGGGGCATTAGACACTAGCCAACAATGTAGGAAGTTTTTTCCACATGTTGTGGCTAGGAGGGATCAAAATCATTCGAATTTTAGCAGCAAGGTGTCAATACCTTAGCTGTCTATTGCATTTAGATCAGTTAGAGTCAATAGAAGTCAAATAGTTTTGGTTCAGTCCATCTGTCCTGTTCAGTTATTCGAATAATGTAATTAGGTTTTGTTAGAATAGAAATGGTCCTTACAGAGGAACCGAAGAGACACATAATAATACATATAAATTGTATCCCCCGGATGTATGAAGGGGAGGAGATTTCCACAGTAAACTTGTGTGTTAAGCCATTGTTTCCTGTTGAATAAAATTCAGTGCTCATTGATAATTCAATTGTCTATGAATTGATTTTGTGTAGGAGTTGTTTAATTTCGAGATGGTTGAACACTACTCTGTGTATAATTGTTGAATAGAGTTGTTGTATAATCTCCGCATGTCTCTCTATCCATTGTTGATTGTAGATTTATCTTGAATGGTTGGAATTGGCTCTATTGAGATAGACCCTGTAAGAAACCTTGAAGGGATGTACTGGACCTTGCTGTAGGCGTCGAGCCGTGTGTATGCCTCGAGACTTTGAAAGAGCGCACCTGTAGTGTGGTTTCCCATAGAACTGTGGAATTCTTGTCATAGTGGAAGAACCTGCTTATAAGAGAAATAGACTGTTTTGTTGTTAATTGAAAATCCTGAACTGAGGTTAGACCTTGAGTTAGTGAACCGAAGCGATTAGAAAGGAAGGCGTTAACCCTGGTTCAACCTACAGTCAATCACTGTTAAAAAACCGGAGCTGTTTTGATCGCACCGCCTTTGTGGGATAAGCTGTATTTAAGAATTTGGAGCGATCCCATAGACTGGGCGACGCGTGTCCTTGAGTATTTTTGGAAACCACTCTCATCGCGCGTTAACGATCGACGGTTAAGTCAGCGCGATATCCGCGTACACCATCTGATCTGGAGGTTGGCCATCGAACGATGATCGCACTCAGACATGCTCGTAGGATAATCAAAGGTATGACGTCTAAAAAGTGTTAAGACTCGCATTTTAGGGTGGGCCCGAGGCCTAAAGTTGTTTATTTAAAATATGTCAGGTTATTAATATAAGATTCTAAAGGGTGACAACCTTAGTTCTAAGGTTCGGCAATAGAATTAAAGTTCAGAGATATATATTTAAATTTTCCCAAGTTTGCTTAAAGCATTTATTTGTCAATTTCTCTGAAATTGATAAATAAAATTACAAAAGAGTTGAGGAAGACTAAGTGAAAATTGAACTGAGTTAATTCAGGGGAAATGATGACAGAGCTACATTCAGACCAGCTCTCCTTGGGGGCCTAGATTCAAATTTGTTGCTGTCAATTGTGGTATCAGAGCTGTTTTTGAGTTGTTTTTGTAGAGAATTAACATGGCAATCCGAGTTGGTAGAGGTGCTGGCAGAAGGAGACCCGTTGCTAATGCAGAAGTGTTGGAGACCTTGCAGAGGTTCGAAGCCAAAATGGAGGCTATAGAGTGAAGATAGCCCAGAGATCCTGAAGACATCAGTGAACCTGAAATAGAGGAAGTTGGAGAAATTGTTGAGATTCCTCCTGACATGAGGCTCCTTAGAACTGTTCTGGGGTCTGCAGTTAAGCCCAAGATTGAAGTGTTAAGTTTTGCAGGAGGACTGAATCCAGAGGAGCTGGTGGACTGGATTAATGAAATGAACAAGTGCTTTGACTATGAAGAAATGAGCGAAGATAAGAAGGTCAAGTTTGCAGTAACAAAGATGAAGGGACATGCTGCACTTTGGTGGGATGGAGTGTAAGCAGAAAGAAGGAGAGTTGGCAAGCAGCCTATAAAAAATTGGACCAGAATGATGGCTAAGTTAAAAGGTAAATTATTGCCTGGTGATTATCAGCTAACATTGTTTAGGCAAATGCAGAACCTGAGACAGAGGTTGCTGACAGTAAAGGAATACACAGAACAATTCTATAGAGTAAGCATAAGAGTTGGGCAATTTCAAGACACACTAGAGAAGACTGCCAGATATGTGAATGGTCTCAAGCTGGAGATCCAAGATGAAATTGGTCTTCTGTCTCCTAAGACAGTTGAAGAGGCTTATCAGATGGCCTTGAAAGCAGAGGAGAAACTCCTGAGAAAGCAGTCTGCTAAAGGTAGAGGTACTTTCCGTGGAAAGGGAAGTCAGGGTGGTAGAGGAAAGCCTACTACAGCCAGAGATGGAGCTAACAGTAGCTCACCTTAGAATGCATCTACAGAGGGTGATGCAAGAGGCAGAAGGGGTTCTTACAGAGGAAGAGGAGGTAGAGTTAGAGGTAGAGAATTGAGGTGCTATAGATGCTAGCAAGTGGGACACAAGCACTATGAGTGCCCAAAGAATGTGGGTGCTGGTCCAAGAAATGCTATTGTTGCCCAGGCTAGAGAAGAGGCAGAAATTGAAGAATAAATTATACCAGAGAGGGGAGAGTCCTTGGTGGTTAATAAGGTCCCGTTGAAACAAGCCAAAGAGGTCACTGAGCCTGCACAAAGGAAGACTTTGTTTAGGAGCATATGCAAAGTCCAAGGGAAATGCTGCCAGCTAGTCATTGATAGTGGTAGCACAAACAATCTGGTTTCCACTGAGGTGATAGAGAAGTTGAAGCTGAAGACAAGGGAGCATCCAACTCCCTACAGGGTGTTCTAGCTACATAAAGGGCACCAGCTGGTTGTAAAAGAACAGTGTGAGATAGAGCTGCAAATGGGCAACTACAAAGACAAAGTTCTGTGTGATGTGATGCCCATGGATGTGTGTCACATACTGTTGGGTAGACCTTGGTAGTTTGACAGAGCAACGGTGCATGATCGCAAGAATAACACTTACAAGTTCTTCAAGGATGGGGTACATCATACTTTGATACCCATGGAAGAAGGAGAGCCATCAAGTAGAGTGGTTGATCCATCTGTTTTGAAAAAGATGTTCACACCTTTATAATGTGCATTGTTTGATGCTTGTTTCCTAAGGTAAATCAAAAATTTCAGAAGGATAAGTCGTGGTTTGTGTACAAAATTCTTCTTGAATAACGTGGTATGGCCTATGTCTTTTTCATGCAACATTTTCACCCTCTTCATCAATATATAAAATTATGTATAAATAAAAAAACATCTGAAAAAATTTGTACAAACTTGATTTTTAACCATAAAAAAATTATATAAATAATTTAACAAATTAATAATTGAATGAAAAAAATATTCAGATGGCCACCTCGAGATGGCTGAGAATCATCATGCCCACTGTGAGATGGTTGAGAACCAACATGGCCACCCATTGATTGGCCACCACTAATTGGTTGAGAACCAACACGACCACCCATTAATTGGCCACCAGGGGAATGCATACCACCACCTCACGCGATTAGACACCACCTATTGATTGGCCACCAGGGGAATGTGTACCACCACCACCCTCACGTGACGAGATGGAAGCTTCATAAAAAATATTAATGTCTAATCAATTCAAAAATACATACATATGATTGAGTAGATTGTGTGAACCATACCACAATTGCGTGAACCATGGCCACACTCCATTGATTGAGTAGATACTCTTTTCCTCAGAACTCCTAAAAAATGAAATTTATTAAAGATTAGTTTAACTCACAAAATTGACAAAAAATCAATTCCATATGTATACATGTATGTACATGGGGATAAAATTATACATTCAATAAAAAAACAATTCCACATGTATACATGTATGTATGGGGATAATATTATATATTCAAATGTCATTTAAAAGCATGCACATCTAATATAAATACCATGAACATCCCTCAATCCATGATCCCCCTCTCTCGTAGAGGCACAAGACTCTATTGATGTTTGCCTCGAAGAATCACGTGCCAAATGATCATCCTCCATGATATATATATATATATATATCTACAGTTACATAGATACACATAATGTTTAAAGCCTTGAAGAATCATGTGAAAAATGATCATCCATGATATATATGGATCTATCTACAAATACATAGATACATGATGTTTAAAAAGTTACCTTGTGCATTTACAATTATTAAAATTACTATTCAATTTTTTTTCAAAAGAATTCAAAAAATTGATGTTACACAAATGTTGGAGCACAAATTGAACACAAATGATGTAAAACACAAAACTTTCAAAGCAGTTGGAGCACAACTTGAACACAAATTATGGAAAATAAAAAACTTTCAAAGCACAAATTGATGTGTAAAAGTCACTTTATTTAAACAAAAATTTAAAAATTGATGAAATTTACACAAATTTTGGAACACAACTTGAACATAAATGATGTAAAACACAAAAATTTCAAGGCACAAATTGATGTGTAAAACTCACTTTATTTAAACAAAAATTTGTTGAAGTCCTGCACATTTTGAAAATTAAATACAAAATTTTCTAAAACATGAAGTTCACCAAGTTGTGCTTACATGGTGGGAGCGCACTTGGTATATAACTGAAAAAAACACATGGTCATTAAAAATGATGCATTTGTAAGTAAAAAACACACACATATCAAATATATCTTACAATGTCCATCAATAATCTTTGAAGGAGAGTGTTTCAACACTAATTCATGTTTGAATTTTGAAGAAGAGTGTGTCAACACTAATTCATCTTTGACAGATGAATCTTGAATTGGCATTGCCCCATACAATACTAATTCATCTTTGACAGATGAATCTTGATTTGGCATTTCCCGATACAATGGATCACCAAACATCTTATTAACATTTGCACAATGTATTATGCTAAATGATTGAAATTGTCTAACAATATTATTTGCTTTTCCATGCAGTTGTTTTATCCTGTCTTTCTTAACTTGGTACATGCCTTTCATCTGGTTGCACACAAGTTCAGAATTGGTGAAAACTACAATTCCATTTGATCTATACTCCATAGTAGTTCCCTAGCCTTCTATCAATGCAATATAATATAATTCATTATTTGTTGTTCTTCTAGGTATATTCATTTTCCTTTGGATGAATTTGTTAGTCGCAATATTGCATAGCATATATGTAATCACTGCTTTCCCTGGATTGGGATAACAGGAAACATCTATGCGTAATGTCCATTTTTCAACCATGTTTAGTGGGATTTTGATCCCTGAAAACAAAATTCAATAAATTATTAAATGAACATTTATTGTAAATGGCTAAAGTTTATGGGAGAAATGACATGTACATGGAGCAAGGAAAGAGATACTAGCATGACATATGTGATTTTGAAAGCATCCTTGCAGCCTCGGAGGAGAGAATAAGAGACTAGCATGACATATGTGATTTTGAAAGCATCCTTGCTATTAAAAAGGACATCCCGACTATTGGAAATCCTTAACGAAAATCCAATCAACCTCCTTCAAAACATTGTAGCTCACCAAATCAAAGAGACAACATGGAAGATGATGTTAATAAACAAAGAAGTTGGAAAAAATTTGAGCTCACCAGATCAAAGAAACAATGTGGAAGATGATGTTACTAAACAAAGAAGTTGGAAAAGTACCAAGTACTCTTAAAGATATTGATCTAAGTATATTATGGTTCAAAAATTCATTCAAGACTTGGAAAATCAAGGACAAATCTATTACTAAACAAATAAGTTGGAAAAGCACCATGTACTCTTCAAGATATTGCTTTAAGAGTCCTTAAAATTGTAGAAGTCATACATTATAGTGCTGGTCTATCCTAGCCATAATAGTTTACTGCCAATGAGAATGAGTAACAACACATCCTAACATTGGAGCTCACCAGATCAAAGAGAAAACGTGGAAGATGATGTGACCCAAAATCATGATAATAATGCCGCTGCTACACTAAGTGATTTTCTATGCCCAAAATTCAAGAAGAACAACACTGTTAGCATTGCTAAAGAAAGTACTGCAAATCCGAAAGAAAAATTCCACATCAAACCTGATTCCCAAATGAATTTGGATCCGTGCTTTGAGAAAAACATAGCCATATCAGAGGCAAATCATAAATACTATGTTTTAATAACTAACCAATCTATGATGATTTTCATATCTCCCTTCCCAAACTTGAATTGGGTTTGTTAGAGGTCTAATTTCTCAAACAAGCAACGAGGTTGGGCGGAACATATGTTGTACTTAGAGTTTGAGAAAAATAATATTGATCACTTCTTAAATGCACCATCCACTAAAGACATGGGTTTTAACCATTGGTAAGATGATGATGATAAAGTTGAAACCATAAACTAACAAGCTTTTGTGACAATTATGATAATGATAACAGATAATGTGGTGCTCCTCTTAGGCCATGAAATACAAGAGATGGGAATGAGGCATTCCAAAGAAACAATGCAACCAAAATTAAAGTTTAAATCAATGGAAGATTTTTAAAAGAACAAGACAGATGATGCACAAAACGATGATACATATGCAGCTGGTGGCACTGTTGATGTCAGCAATGTCAATGGTATTGTTGGGCAGAGGAGGTGACGCGTTTTCTAAGGAAAAGGATGGAATTTTATAGTCACCCATTGATACAACTGATGATAATCTAGGTTTTTCCCTACAATTCTGACAGGGTAGCAAAAGCTTCCAACAAAATGGAGTTGTCACTAAAGAGAAGGGTCCAAAGTTCCTACAAACCTGGAATGTAGAAGAGGAAGGTTGCAAGGAGAACGATTATATTGAATATCGTGAAAATTTTATCATCTGTGAAATGGAAATTACCTATGTCAACTTATAATGTTTCTCAGAGTCTAAAGAAATTTTTGAAAGGGATTATAAGCAGATGAAAAATTCCAAGTTGTACTATATGTCAATTGTGTAAATTCAGGCATTTTAAACAGAAGTATGGTTTGGACGATATGATAGGAAAAATGACACTAGTTGATATCGTCCAGGAAAAATGCCACTGGTTGATGGTAAAAATTTTAAACAATAGTAGGTGAATTATTTATATAGAGTAATAAAAGTCAATTCATGATTTTAAACATGTAATTTAACAATTTAACTGAGTTCAAGTTTAGAGAAAAACAATTTAACAATTTAACAAAAATCAGAACAATTTAACAAAAATAAATATGCATGCATATAAATGCAATTTTTGAACAACATAATAATAGACTTTAATTGTATTTTTTTTTTCTTCGAATTGCACAGTTAATTCTGATTTATTTCTGTCAAAAGTTAAAAATGGAAGAATAGTGTGGCTTGGCATGACACTAGATACTTCTCAACTTGGTGACTATGAGGATGTAAAGACATAACAAAGTACCAAAATTTATTTGTTTGTTAGTGGATTATATTGTTTAAGTCGTCATTAGTGGGGTACTTATTCAACTTTGTCAATTCCAAACACAATCGAACCTATTGGGCGAAGGCCTATAAATTTAGTAGGTAGTTGAATTTGTCAATTCCAAGCACAATTGACCCTGTAAAGTGAAGGTTATTGATTCAGTGGCTGGTAGAATTTTTATTAGAACGTGATATCAAATTCAACCAATGAAATGACAAGATTATTCAAAATTTTTTAGAGTAAAAAATCTATAGACTCTAAGTTGTTATATAATGATGTAGGAATGGAATTTAGAAAAAAAATATTCTACTTTAGGAAAACATATGTCCATTGTCCATTGATCAACAAAGGGGCATTAGCTGATAAGGTAACATTAGATATATTGATGGAAACCGTACATGTATGAATTGTTCATGCCAATATATCATGTGAGCTGAAAGGAATTGGGTAATAATTACTTGAGTTATGTTTCAATACCTCAATTGATATGTATGCGATGACATTTGAATGCATGTATGTGAATTGATACCCATGTAGGGGTATGGTAAGGGAAGGAAGCATAAAGGACATTTCAAATTTGTGACAAAATATTTGTTATGCATTCATAGGGTAATATGTCATGTTGAGTTGGTTAACAGAAGGACGAGTTTCCTGAGGGATAGTTCGATAATGAAATGAAGGGCTCTTTGTGGATTGTTGAGAAATGAAGGGAGGGTAAATTCCTTGTGTGTGGTGATTGAAGAAGAAGGTGTACATATATGTTGAAGAGTTGAGTGAATTTTGAAGTTGGTCAAGGAGGATGGTATGACATGGGATATATTATAATTATTATATCATAGGTAAGTCTAGATGCCTGGAGAATGTGAAATTTATAGGAAGTGAAGATGATGAAGACAATGATACAGAGATGTACGTCTAGATTTCTGGAGGATGTATAAAATTTATAGGAAGTGAAGATGATGAATACAATGATACAAATTTAGCCAGGATACATATATCAATATTGATTGAGTATGGAGTGCAACATGGGATGGTATTCAATGTCATGCAAGGATGTAGTGAGTGAGTGTGGTGAATGTGAAAGAAGTATGAATGTGCATGAAGTATACTATGCGGACGTGAAAAGTTTGATTGTGTATAAATGAGTATTAGCGCATACGTTTGAATGCATTGTGTGAATGTTTTTCTATTATAGTAATGCATATATAGTTAATGAAACTTCATTACATTTAATATGTTGGTAACTTAAAATAATGGAATGATCAATATGTCATAATTCTAAGATCATTTCAAAAGCTACTGGAAATATGGAAATGAAAGGTTATATGCTTGAATATTCACAGTTGTTTGGCTGAATGAAAATTCTGTGAGGGAGGACAAATTGCAAGTAGAAATTGATTGGATATGTAATCCTATAATATATACTGGTTGCTACTACATACAAGTGCCAAGCATTATGATAATAATCTCATAGTTGTTCAATCTAGTTTCTAATTATATAGATTTGAATTTTTTATTTGAACATCTCGTGGTGGCTTTATGTTTATGATACATGTGAGATGATGGATTTGTATAGTATGGACAGATGATGGTTGCTATAAACTAGGAATCATAGGGAGAGTGCTACTATGATGACACTACAACCCTGTGATATGCCTTGATTGCAATGAGATATTGAGTGACTAGAGGCTTCTAGTAGGATGAATTGGCAGTAAGACTCTATAGGTGCCTACACTTCATGAAAGGGTGAATAACATGCCTTCCCCTGCTCTTCTTGGCTGAAGCAATAAGATTTCAAAGGGAGACAAAAAAAACTCTTTTGTAAAGGTATTTTTATGTAGATTTTAAAATATTTTAGGAATATCATATATATTAAAAAAAGTTACCTATTTATTTAACTTACTTATAAATCATTTTTTTTTATAAATATTCTAGAATTTAGAATAAAATTACATAAATACTAAACAAACTATCCTTGTGTACGACCATCAAGATAATTTTGAATTCCTACCACATTTTTGTTTTGTTATTTTTTGTGAGGCTTGAAAAATAAATTGCTGAGTTGATGCTTGTATAATGACGTATAAGTTGACGAGCTGATAAAAAACAACTACGGGTCGATCCAATGCTACCTGTTCATATCTCTCTCGAAACAATTTTATATCATAGTGGGTAAATGAATCTGGAAAATTTATTTTACTCAGGTATTTATTCTCAATAAATCAATCCAATTCTTACAACCAGATCTAATAATATTTTAAACTGATAAATTATTATACAAAAGTTCTCATTCTAAAATATTATTTCAATTCAGGAAAAAATTTCTTTTCAATAAATCAATCCAATTATTACAACTAGATCTAAGAATCATTTAAACTAATGAATTATTATACAAAAGTTCTCATTCTAAAATAATATTACAATTAAAAAAAAATAATTAAATTAAAATGAATTCCAAAATAAATCCAATTATTACAACTAGATCTAATAATCATTTAAACTAATAAATTATTATACGAAAAAATTGTAGGAATTTACGGAGTAAGTTCCGTAGATAAAGAACCAAAGGTCACCACTCAAAAATAGATCACAAATCAGTACACCAGTATAATCACGTGGTTAAAACCATCAAAGAGGGAAACAGTCCATGACCTGAGCCAACATGGCCACTTCAGGCAATTTATTAATATAAAAAGAAAAGTTACATATGTTTCTCTCATAAACAGTTACCAGAAAAATTACCCTCCATGCTCTTTAAATAGAGATCATGGACCAATCAGGTGTTAAGCCACGGATCAAGTGTCGTTAATACTGAGGTGAAAGATAACCATCGGATCACTACAAATCGTGACCGTCGGATTATAATTTACATATATGCTTGGTAAAGAAACACACTTTACCTAATTCTACTCTAGACTAAGTTATTCTTAACTATTTCCTATGTGTCGGAATATTCTAACATCCCCCCTTAAGAACAACTTGGGATAGGATTGAAGGATTTACAAAGGTGACACAAAAGGAGTCTATTTCCTATGTGTCGAAATATCCTAACATCCCCCCTTAAGAAAAAATTGGGATAGGATTGAAGGATTTAAAAAGGTGACACAATAGGAGAAGGAAGGAGGCATTAGAGCCTATCCCCCCTTAATGAAAACTTTCCTGAACTCAAAGCATAGATCAAAGTTTGGTAAACTTCACTTTTGTGAGAGCCTTTGTAAAGATATCGACTACTTGATCATTGGTTGGACAATATTGCACTTAAAGAACATGATCATGAATGACCTTTATGATGAGGTGTATGTGGAGTTCAATGTGTTTCATACGCTGATGCTGAAATGGATCTTTACATAGCTGAATGGCACTCTGATTATCACACTAAAGTGTAGTTGGATGCTGCTAATGAAGACCAAATTCAGACAGGATCTGACGAAGCCACATGGCTTCCTTGCTAGCTTCAACTGCACCACGATACTCCGCTTCTGCTAAAGAAAGAGAAATGAAACTTTGTTTCTTACAAGACCAAGTAATAGGTCCTGAACCAAGAGTGAATACATATACTGCAGTATAATTTTGATCATCAGGGTCACCAGCCCAATCAGAATCAGTGAAACCAATCAACAATGGAGATTCTCCTGCATTGTAATGAATCCCGAACTGAACTGTACCTCGAATATATCGAAGTATTATTTTAGCTGCTTTCCAGTGACTTTCATGAGGTTGGTGCATAAACCGAGTGACAAGACCAACGAAAAAGGAAAGGTCAGGACGGGTATGGGTTAGAAACAGAAGTTTACCAACAAGTTGATGATATAAGGTAGCATCAAATTCAGGGGTAGTACAAGTGACTGAAAGCTTGATTCCAGAATGAAAGGGAGAAGGGGTTGGCTTATAGTCTTCCATGTGAAAGTGGTGTAGAAGATCACATGCATACTTGGACTGAGAGAGGGTAATGCCTTCATTGGATTACAAGACTTGAAGACCAAGGAAATAAGGCAAGTGTCCTAAGTCTGTCATTTAAAAATTCTTTTTGAGGCTAGACTTCACATGGTTTATATGGTTTGGATCACTACCAGTAAGGATAAGATCATCAACATAAAGAACAAGGATGGTGAAGGACTTACACACTTTCTTGGTGTAGACAGTGTTGTCAGAATGACACCTAGAAAAGCCATTATCTAATAGAAATCTATCCATTTTGGCATACCAAGCCCGAGGAGCTTATTTGAGACCATAGAGAGACTTCCTAAGGCGAAAAACAAGGCTGGAGTCTTTTTAGATAAATCCAGGGGGTTGTTCCATGTAGATTTCTTTATGCAAATATCCATGTAAGAAGGTGGATTTAACATCCATCTGATGGACTTCCCATTTAGAGGAGGTAGCAAGGGAAAGAACCAGGCTGATAGAATTCATTTTGGCAACAAGGGAGAAGGTTTCAATATAGTCAATGCCTTCAACTTGTGAAAATCCTTTAGTGACAAGACGAGCTTTATGTCTATCCACTTTTCCATCTGGTCCAAACTTTGTTTTGTAAACCCATCTACATCTGACAAGTTTTCTTTCTTTTGGAAGAGGAACAAGATCCCAAGTATCATTCGCCAATAACGAGCAATATTCTTCATTCATAGCTTCATTCCAATATGGATGACCGGAGGCTTCTTCAAGGGTTTCTGGATCAGGATTTTCTGGAATTTGAGCTAATAAGGAAGAGGCTCTTTCAAACTGAGAATGTGTATGTCATCGATCTGCAGGGTCACCTGCAAGAGAACCTGCTGCATCTCGAGTAGAGCGGACCCATCTTGGAAGTGGTGGAGTAAAAGGAACAATTTCAAGTGGTGGAGGAGGATTTTCATCCTCGCTGTCATCATCTGAAATAGAAGGAATTCTATTAAAAATAGAAGAGAGAGAGAGAGGTGGCACATATGCCGAATCGGGCTCGCAGGCCAAAGGTGGCACACTCACCGAACTAGGCTTGGAGGTCGATATATTTTCATCAAATTTTACATCTCTTCTAATGATTATATTTTTAGATTTTGGTTGAAGAAGTCTATATCCTTTGACATCTTCATAATATCTAACAAAAATGCATTTTTCACTCTTAGGTTCTAAGGCTTTATGTTTCGCATCTGGAATATGGGCCCAAGCATCACTTCCAAAAACACGAAAGTGACTTACATCTGGTTTGATTGAGCTCCAAGCTTCTTCTAGAGTTATATTCCTTAAAACCTTAGTAGGAGTGCGATTGACTATGTAATTTGCAGAGTTAATGGCTTATGCCCAAAAATTGAGACCAAGTCCTTTAGATTGAAGCATAAAATTAGCCATTTCTTTTAAGGTGCGATTCTTCCTTTCAGCTACACTATTTTGTTGTGGAGTATATGGAATAGTATGTTGCAATTGAATGCCATACTCAGTGAGGAAGTTGATAAATTTTTTGTTAACATATTCTTTTCCATTGTCTGATCTTAACTTAAGAATTTGATGTCCAATTTTTTTCTCAACAAAGGCCTTAAAGGCCAAGAACATGTTAAAATCTTCACTCTTGAGTTTTAAGAAGTATACCCAAGTGCGTCTGGAAAAATCATTGATGAAAGTTAAGAAGTACTTGCAACCAGATAAAGAAACAACAGGAAGGGGGCCACATAAATCACTGAGCACAAGCTGCAAAGGGGCTGAAGCGTGCCAAGAGGCAAATTTTCCAAAACTATCCCGATGATGTTTTCCGAGTACACATCCAGAGCAAACACCATCTCGACAAGATACCATAGGAAGACCCATCACCATATTTTCCTTACATAGAGTTTGAAGAGAGCGATAGTTTAAGTGACCAAATCGCTCATGCCAAAGTTTGCTCACTTCATCATTATGAGCAACAAAAATGGAGGGAAGACATGATGATCCAAAGTTGTAAAACTTATACAACCTTGTGGAATCATCAGTAATTCCAGTAGCTAAAATATGTTTAGGATCTTTGAGGTCCTTGATTACAACATTATGAGGTGAGAATTCTACTATTTTCCCTTCACCTGAATGAGTTATCTGATAAATAGAGAGAAGGTTGCATGACAAGGTAGGAACACATAGTACATCATTAAACTGACCATTATCGAGATGAATGGTTCCAGATCCTACAACACTAGAGATCTATCATCACCAACATAAATTTGTTTGGTGTTACAATCATTTAAAGAAGAAAACATGGCTTTATTTTTGGCCATGTGATAAGAAGCTCCAGAATCAATGAACCACTCATGAGAATGAGAAGAGGAAGAAACATTTAATGCATAACTAGATTTGGATGCTTGACAACCACAAGCAGAAAGTGCCATTCCTGAAGATGAAGGTGAAGAGTGCTCCAAATTGATGTTGTGCTTCTTCATTGCTGCTTCTAAGGCTTCCACCTTCTTAAAACATTTGGATTCTATATGGCCATCACGATTTCAAAAGTTGTAATGTCTATCTGTCTTATTTCCTTTGTTTTTATATGCCTTATCATTTTGGTGAGTTGCTTTTTCAGTTTGCAGTTGAAATTTCTTAGGACCCTTGTTTGGTTTCAGACCATACTTTTTAGGATACTGCTTCTTGGGATTCTTTTGATATGATTGCTGTTGGGATTCTAAGGCTTTCTTAGAAGCATTTCCAGAAGTGATAAGACCAAGGTGTAAGAGTTTTTCTTGTTCTCTTATCAAGGAATCACAAAAGGAATCAAAAGAGGGATTCTTGTAGGTGGTTCCTGAAGAAATGATGGTTTCTCTAGTAGAATGGAAGGCGGAAACAAATACAGAGTAAGCAAGGCCAAGCTTAGCAAGAATGCAATAGATGAGGCTACTATCTTCCTTTTTGATGTTACAACCTTCTAAAATAAGTCGAAGGGTCTTGAATTTGGACAAAAAAGTCTTCAATAGAGGAGAAATTATTAGGGTCCAAAGTAAGTAACTCATTTTCAAGCTGATGAGCCTTGATTTGATTTTGAATGCCAAAGACAGTATTTAGCTTATCCAGTGCTTCATGAGGGGTGTCAATGTCAAGGATATGAAATCAAAGATCTTGAGCAATGGACATTCCTATCAACCCTCGTGCTTGATCTTGTTTATTTTCCCATTTAATAACTTTATCATCATCCAAAAGGTTTAGTTTTTACCCCTATGGCTATTTTTTAAATCCCTTTACTTCTAAGTATATCTACCATGTGAGGTAGCCATTGGAAATAATTGGTGTTGTTAAGAATAATCGAGCATGCACTTTCCATTTAAAAAAAAATGAAGCTAAGAAAAATTGAAACTAACTAATCCGATAGAAAGATCTCGAAAAATTAGGCCGTTTAAAAAAAAATGGCTCGAAAAATGGCTTTCGGATGAAGAAGTTATGCCTTTTCGAAAAAACAAGTTGAAGATGCCAAATAGTTACGGGAACATGATGAAGTGTGACTTTTAAAAGAAAAATTTCGCCCCTTTTAACAAAATATTTTTACAAAAGAAGCTTGAGAAAGAGATTTGAACCCAAGACCTCTATTCTCATAAACTAACCCCTCACCAAGTGAGATAGTAAAAGGATTCTATTATTGTTTGAAAGGAGGAAGGAGGGTTTATTTATTTATTTATTTTTATTTTTTTACTCTTCGGTGTGCATGCCTTTTCCTGCACAAAAAACACAAAAACCAAGCCAAAAAAAAACAAAATGCAAGCCTTATGGCAGAATGTTAGATTTTTGGCTAGCCTTAGCAGCAATTATCAAATTTTTCACTATTTTTGATTTCCAAAGATCGCACAAAGATGCAGGGAAAGAGCATACGTAGCAAAAAAAATCCCTTTTCTTGTTTGTGATTTTCCGAGATCGCACACAGCGAAGAGAAAAGAGCACACACAGAGAAGAAGGTATAGATCTAGCAAATAAATAAAACCTAAAAACCGAAAAAAAGAGAGAACCGAAATAAGCAGAACTATTAACAAATATAACTACAAAAAAGATGCTTTATACCTCCAGATCTAAACTGTCATAACTTGGGCAGTCGAAAACCTTTTTACATGAACAAAAGGCATTCCTCACTATAACATACGCTCTGGACACAACATAGCAGTTCTCCAAGCCCAAAAATTTTCACAAATAGTAGATCTACAAAACGACATTCGCATGCAGTCAAACCGGCTTCGGATTTTGATCAACAACGGATGCGACCCTCAAAATAGCTCTGGTACCATGTAGGAATTTATAGGGTAAGTTCTGTAGATCAAGAACCAAAGGTCACCACTCACAAACAGATCAAAAATCAGTACACCAATATAATCACGTGGTTAAAACCCTCAAAGAGGGAAACAGTGCACAGTCTAAGCCAACGTGGCCACTTCAGACAATTTATTAATATAAAAATAAAAGTTACATATGTTTCTCTCATAAACGGTTACCGGAAAAATGACCCTCCATGCTCTTTAAATAGAGATAATGGACCAATCAGGTGTTAAGCCATGGATTAAGTGTCGTTAATACCGAAGTGAGAGATAACCTTCGGATCACTACAAATCATGACCGTCGGATTATAAGTTACAAATGTACATGGTAAAGAAACACACTTTACCGAACTTACACTAGACTAAGTTATTCTTAATTATTTCCTATGTGTTGGAATATCCTAACAAAAATAATTAAATTAAAATTAACTACAAAATACCTGCTCTTAATACCGTTTACTGAAGACTAAGTCATACTGAAAAAGCAGAGAAAAAAGATAAAAATTCTAGTTCCAAGTGTCCCATATTTTTGCTATTCTTAGTGAGTGTTTCTTTGAATTTTATGTTATTTCTAGTACTTACAAGAATTCATTTTGCAAAAAATGCCCTTATTTCAAGACTAACCTCTAATATGGATGCGTGTGGGGGCATGTGGTGAGAAGTGGTAATTTTTGTGGTGTGGCTGAAATGGTTGGCCTTGTAGATTTCAGAGCAAGAACATAATTCTGGGAGTGGGTGGACATATTTCCTGTGAAGTGGCACATCATAAAAGATGTTCCATTTAGATAAATTGTCCATATTGTTGTGGAAAGCAATGAAAACCAATCAATTATACTTAGTCGAGATGCTCAACGAGTGAGTTAATGGTTTTCCATTTGTTTATATTGTAGTATCCTGTCCTTTCCATTCTGTAACAACTCCACTTACCCAATTTTTTTTTCTATTTATATCATTAATGCTACTTTTTCATCATTTGAATTTATTACTTTTCGTCATTTTGTGATGTTTCAGTCTATGTGTATTTTCTATCGTTCAAATTTCTCTAATGACTTCATGGTTTGTGAACATAATAAAATTCTGTGATTGATGATTCTAAGATCATCTAAAATGATTTCCCCATTTCCATTCAATATCAACTGTCCTTTGTGACACTTCTTCACTGTGTTCACTTCTGTTATAATAGTAATTTATTTTACTATTAATTTATATCCTCATAACCTTATGCATGTTCTAGCATTGTTATTAAAATAACAACTTTAAAGTTTATCTTAGAATATCTACTTATATTCTAAGATTTTACTTATCCTCAAATTCCCTCTAATTAATTTATATAGTCTTATTAATTTATTCCACCTATACAACATTGTTTAACCCTTTTGGCTTTAAGTTTGTATTTTAATAGAATAAGGGTTTTGTTATCCAACTATAGACATACCCTTAGTCCATGCATAATTTATTTATAGTTAACCATTTTAATGGTGAACAAACATCATTGCTACCTTCTACTCAACGAGTTTTACCTTCTACCCATACTAAATCATTTGACTCAATTTGAGTTACTTCTTTGAAGTCATAACGTGGATACTTTTGTGATGTTCTAATAATACATATAAACCATTACATTATACCTACTTATGACATTAATCCTATTCAATACTTTATACCTGTCACATATCATAGATTCCTTTACATTATGTTCTGATATTGAAGTTTCAATATATAATAATTGACATACTAAGCCAAAGTTTCAACTTATTGATTTTGTTCAATCAGTATTGGGATTCGATTGTATCTTGTTCGTAAATTGGTGAAAAACCTTTTATGTCATTCCTCTATTCGAGGCTTTCACTTATTAATAACGGTACTTCATTAATTAAATCAGTCACATGGCTTGAGTGATATTTCGAAGTCTTACCCCATGGATTTTTGCCACGTTTACAGATGATATTTAGTCGTATACCTTCCCTTCAACCTATGCATTTGGTTTTTCGATGGAATGTTAGGTTTTTGGTTTCATTTTCATTTGTTTCCATCGACTGAGGTCTCATCTCTGGTTCTCCACCTAAACACTTATACCTCTTCACAACCCTCTTTACTTGGCTTACGAAGACATACTCACCATAGGTAAGAATTTGTTCTACGTTAATAATTTTTTCTCATGAAATTTTCTACGCTTTCGATTATCAATGTCTAGTTTTCTTTTGTTGAAATAATTGCGTTTTTTGGTTGTGATTTTAGAAATTCATTCTATTCTTCACTATCCAGAATAAATTCCGTTTAGCATTTTCCAGGTAAGACATTTATGGAACCATCGTTTTACAAAGGTTAAGCTTTGTATCTGGTTATTTTATGGATACGTTAGTGGACACAATTTTCCTCAATTAGTTTTCCATTCCATTTCATTATTCAATGAGGAATTTCTTAAAGTTAATTTGCATTTATAATAGAGACAGTCCCTCTGTTCTTTAAACAGTTCTCTATGTCTCAACACAGTTCTTTCATAGAACGATTTTGGTTTCATTTCGATAATTGAATTCCATCATTTATACAATGATAGGATTTTTGTGTAATTAAAATCATTTATCATTGGGGTTATGAAATCGATTTATCCCAATTTATTTGTGTTCTTCCACAGAGATTTATTTTTCGTTAAATTCTCAAGAAGAGAATTTCGTTTTCTCTGTTTGGCATTAATTTCGATATGAAATCCTCTTCACATCTTATTGGTATTCCCATCCTCGGCTTTCTGGGGAATTTACAGAGAACATATATTCTTAATTCAAGAGAGTTGGTTTGATACTTTACAAAATTCATTTATATTCTTTTCCTTTACCTTGAATCATTTATTCTTGATTGCAATCCTTCGTTGGATAGTAGAACGACACTGTTCTATATTCGTTTTGCCTTATTATGAATACATGCATCATGTTTCCTCTATGATATTCAAATTTTAATTTTTCACGGTACCCCTACTGTAGGGAATCGATTTGCAATTAGTTATATAATACCAAATTTTTCGTTGTCAAGACAGATTCACACTTCGTTTGGTACAACCTCTTTAGTTTTTGTCATACCCTAATTCTGTCACGTATGAATTCCACTATTAACTCATATTTTTGCAATAGGGTTTTAAATCTTGTTACAGTTTGAATCCCAATTTTTCATTTATGTATACACAGATACATAATTAGAATAAATCTGTATTAATTTACAGAATTGTATTTTATTTTAATTGATTATAATTAGGACTTGTAATTCTATCGATATTACTTGTTCCGAAATTAATTTAATAATATAATTTCGATATTATTCTCTTCTTTAGTATTTCTTATCTTCTTAATTTCCTCAAATTAATAAAATGATTGCTTGTACAGGAAATCTTGCTCTTCTAACATTATTTTTCCAGATTCCCAGTATATACCCTTTCTACCGGAATATAGGTAATTTACTTTTTATGTTTTTCCACTATCTCCATAGTATCTTCTTGTTCATTTACATTCATGAACTTATTCATTTTTCCTTTTTCTCTGTGTACAAGGATAATTCCACTGTTTACATTAGACTAACAAGGTAATATTTCTATTCCAATTACCTTAGTCAAGTTTTGGTAATTTACATCATTATTTCACTTATTATATACACATATACTAATCCTTGCATATGTTATTTTTGTGCAGGTGTTTCACTTCACTCCTTTTACCATTCCTCAATTTTGAAAAATCATTCTGTCAATATTTGAAAATGTGTTTTTTCCTTCTAATTACAGGTTGGTCCATATCATCTACAGAATTCACTCCACTGAATTAAGGGCTATGTCCCTATTTATAATTCATGTAATTATTTATACAGTGCAATGGACTTTGTCAAAGAGTTTATGACAATTTGTAATGATAATTTCTATCATTGATAATACAATTTTATGTTATGCTTATAATAATAAACATTCATTGTTATAAATAATTGGCATATGTATTTGTCTACTTCATTGCACTATTTCTCTTGTACTATCCTCTAGTACTATTTACTTGATATTTAATTTCTTAGTCAATAAGAGAATGAATAACTAGATTTAACCCTATTGTTAATATACAACAGAATATTTAAATGTAATTTGTACAATCATATTTCCCGTTAGATTGAAAATGATCTCTTACTGTGTCTATATTTATGTTTAATGATTGGTTACACACTAGTTAAATTCAATATTTCTCTTACCTCTTTTCCACATGTATTGATGTAATTTCTGTACTTAATAATTAGATTCTTACAGCCTAACAAAAGATTTAAACCCTACTACTCGAGTTTATACATTCTGTTTGTTGGTTTACTAATTTCATTTGTCTATGTAACTATACAGAGCTAATTATATCTATTATAGTATGTTCTGTTAAATACATCAGACTATATAAATTAAAATTTTACAAAAATAAAAAATATAGAAAAGATAATTTCCACCTCTTTCCATCTGAATCATCATTACTCTAATTTTCATCATCACAACAATTTACTAAGACATAATTAAATTACTTGTGCATACCAATTTTGGTAAGACTATTTGCCATCCAACCTTGAGCTTTCTCTCCACATCTCCCCCCGAGTAGAGACCAATTCCTCCAAAGAGTAGAAAACCTCTTGTCTACCCAGGAATGAATTGTTTAAGCTTGCTTTCCTTTCATCATGTTTCCATAACCGTGTCGAGTTAAATCAAGATGTTGTTTTTATTTTTCCTAGGTTTTACTTTTGTTTTTTTCCATGAAAGTACTTTAAAACTAGATTTTTCCTCTTTCTAGTTTTATTTCACCTCTTCTCAGTAACTTTCCACTTTACTGAGGTATCTTTTAGATTTTTATCTCCAATCTAATATTTATTTATTTGTTTTATTTTCTCCAAGTATTTTTGGAGAATTTGGGAAATTCTTTGGATATAATTCCATCCTTATGGACTTGAAATCCTGGTCTCCAATATACTCTAGTCTTTGCACAAAATTAAAATTCCACATTTATTAATTTTAAAAAATATAATATGTCCACAATTATTTTTTCCCTTTAGGTCCACTTAACCTTTAGGATTTTCAACTATCTAATAAAAGAAATAAAAATAGAGATGTTACATATTCACCCTCTTAAACAAAACACCGTCCTTGGTGTTGTAAAATATCAGTTCACTTTTCAAACAGTGATGGATATTTTTCTTTCATTTCCTCTTCTCGATCCCAAGTAGCTTCTTCAGGTGTAAAGTGCCTCCACTGCACTTTCACCCTAGCTACCGTCCTATTCCAGAGCTCGATTTCTTCCCGTGCCAGTATATGAAGGGGCTCTGGAAGAAATTCCCCTTCTGTTTCCACCTATATCACAGTCCAATCAATTACATGAGTAGGATCATGTACACACTTTTTCAATAAGGAAACATGAAAAACATTATGAACCTTAATGTGAATAGATAGAGCCTATTTATAAGATACTGGCCCCACTCTTTCTAGAACTTCAAATGGTCCACAATAGCATGGTGCTAACTTAGCACAACTACCTGTATATAAGGTAATCTTTTTAGGCTTAATCCTTAAGTAACCATGGTCTCCCACTTTGAATTCTCTATGAATTCTCCTTTTGTGCGCATATCTCTTTTGTCAGTCTTGAGATGTTTTAATATTTTGCTGAGTTTTATTCATAGTTCTTTCCATTTCTTGCAATGCATCAGGTCCAAGAATTAACTTATCATTTGGTTGAATCCAGCTAAGAGGAGTGTGGCACTTTATGCCATACAATGCTTCAAAATGAATCATCTTTATTGAAGCTTGATAATTATTATTATATGCAAATTCTGCTAAATGTAGAAAATATTCCCATCTTGTAGGTATGTCCATAACATACATGCATAACATGTCCTCTAAAATCTGGTTGGTCCTTTCAGTTTGTCCATCTGTTTGAGGATGGTATGCGGTACTAAAGTTCAATTTGGTACCCATTCCTCCAAACAGAGTCTTCCAAAAGGCTGAAGTAAACTTTGCATCTCTTTCTAATATAATCATTTTAGGAATGCCATGTAGCTTCAAAATTTATTTCATGAATACATTAGCTACTTGAGATGTACCAAAAGTATATTGCATAGCTAAAAAGTGTGCAGATTTAGTCAATGTGTCTACAACCACCATTATAGAACCATGTTGATACTTTATACTTTATTCTAGGCAATCCAGTGATGAAATCTATGGAAACCACTTCATATTTCCATTATGGAATAGGTAAAGGGTTCAACAATCCTGCTGGATGCCGATGTTCCACTTTTGCTTGCTGACATTCTAGACATTTATATAGATAATTAGCCACATCTTTCTTCATACCTGGCAAAAACATGTTCTTCCTCAATGCTGAAATCAGTTTTTGTTAATCAGGATGTCCTGCATAAGGTGTTTTGTGATACCCATCTAAAATTTCTTGTTTTACTGATGTCACATTTGGAATATACAATATTTGTTTGTAATAAATCAATCCCTTCTAATTTTGAGTATATCCCACCATTTCATTTTTCTGCAATTTTTCTTGTAGTTTCACATAGTTTGGATCTTGCCTCATCACTTCTTGTATCAATTATTCTATGTCAAATTTCACACTACTCCAAGCATTATTCAAAATTTGATGAGCATTCCTACTCAAAGCATCTGGAATCTTATTTTCCTTTCCTTTAATATGTTTGATTTCCATATCGAACTCACTAAGGAAAGATAACCATCTAGCTTGTCTAACATTTAAATTAGGTTGAGTGAAGAAGTATTTCAAACTTGTGTGATCTGTCATTAGTATGAACTTCTTTCCTAATGGATAATGTCTCCATATCTTCAATGCATGTATCACAACAACTAATTCTAAGTCATATACAATATAATTATGTTCATGTTTCTTTAATTTTCTTGATTCATATGCTATGAATGAGTTTTCTTGAAGTAATACTCCTCCTAATCCTTCTGCATATGCATCTGTACATACTACAAATTCTTTGTTTGGATCAACAATCTTCAATATGGGGGCAGTTGTTAGTTTAAGCTTTAACTGTTCAAAACTATTTTGACACTTTGCTATCCATTCAAACTTTACTCCCTTTTTCTGTAAAGAAGTAATAGGATAGGCTAAGGCTGAAAATCCTTCCACAAACCTATGGTAGTATCCAACAATACCCATGAAGGAACTTATGGCTGGGACATCAGTAGGTACAGGCCAATCCATAATGGCTTGTATTTTCTCTAGGTCTACTGCTAAGCCATCCTTTGAAATCACATGACCTAAATACTGAATTTTGTCCTTGTAAAATTCAAACTTGCTGAGTTTGGAATATAAATTATGTTCTCTAAGTGATTGTAGGAAAATTCTAAGATGTTCTTTGTGTTCTTCTTTATTTTTTGAATATACCAAAATGTCATCAATGAACACTAAAAGAAATTTGTCTAGATACTGGTGCAGTACACTATTCATTAAACACATGAATGTAGCAGATGCATTAGTCAGTCCAAAAGGTAGAACTACAAATTCATAGTGTCCATATCTAGTCCTCAATGTTGTTTTATTGATGTCCTCATCTTTGATTCTGAGTTGATGATATCCTATTCTTAGATCAATCTTTGAGAAGATAGTGGCTCCTCTCACTTGATCAAATAAGTCATCTATCCTTGGCATATGATATGTTCTTTATGGTCAATTTATTCAGTTTTCTGTAGTCTATGCACATCCTGAATGTGCCATCTTTCTTTTTAACAAAAAGTACTGGTGCTCCCTAAGGAGACATACTTGGTCTGATGTATCCTCTGTCTAATAACCCTTGTAGTTGCAGTTTTAGCTCTAACAATTTAGGAGTACTCATTCTATAGGGTGCTCTAGAGACAGGTGTGGCTCCTGGTACCAATTCAACTGAGAATTAAATTTCTCTTTTAGGGGGTATATAGGGGATTTCCTCTGGAAATACATCTTTGAACTCTCTGATTATTGGTAAATTTTCTACAATTTATTTTTTAGTTTTCTATCCCACTTCCTCCACTTGTACAACATATACTTGACAACCTTTTCTTGTCGCCCTCTTTAACTGTAGGGTAGAAATGTGTCGGATTGATATGGGTCTTGGTTTTCCTTTCACTATCACAGGTTTTCCCTCACCATCCATACAGTGAACTATTTTCTATAAGCAATTAACTATTGCTTTATGCTTCTCTAACCAGTCTATTCCCACTAACACATCATATGAGCCTAGAGGCAAAATATTTAAATTCAATTAAGCTTCATACCCATTTAAATTTACAGTAGTTTTTGGAAGTTTATGGGTAGCTTTTATTTTTGTTCCAGTAGCTAACTGAACTAACCATGGTTGCTAAATTTTTTCTAATTTTAATTTGCACTTTTCCACCATCTAAGGAATTATATAGCTTAAATTTGCTCCTATATCTATCAAAACAGAAACAGGTTGCTCATCAATCATACCTTTGATTTTTATCATGGTTGATTGGTGTTCATCTTGGCGATCCTCAAGTGCAGCACTGATCCTTGGAATGTTTCTAGCAATGTAATTTACAGTAGTCACCTTTCATAAAACTTGAATGTTCTGAACTGTTATATGAGGAAAATCACGTAGCATGTGAGGTTCTCCACATCCCCAGCATTTTAATGGTTCCTTCATTTTTATAGCCCCTTCCTTTTTGCTGTTTGGATCCATCTGCTTAGACCCAGTCTGTGATTGTGCTGGTTGGTTCTCTCCAGTTTTGTTAAACTTCTTTCTTTGATGGTTTTTCTCAAAATTTTTCAAGTATGCTGGTTTTACTCTTTTAACATTAGAATCACTTTTCCCTTTTTATTTGTTTGGCCAATTTTTCAACTGATCATTTCTGCCTTTGAACTTCTGATAACACAGTTTTTCTTTGCGAACAACTTCATCCATGGTCTTGGGATTGTCACATTATATTCTTTCCTTATAGATAGTAGGTAGGCAGTTTAAAAATCGTTGTAATTTGGCCTTTTCCTCTCTGATGTAAGGCACATAGCGAAGCAAGTTAGTAAATTTGGTAACAAACTCATCAATAGTGAGTTTTCCCAATCTCAGATCATGAAATTCTTTGGTTTTTTCATCATAATATCTCTCATTCAGATATCTAGACTTGAATTTTGTTTGAAAGTCTTCCCAAGTAACAGTTTTCTCATCCAGCACATGTATCATTTTGGTTTCTTCCCACCACATGGTAGCTTTACCCTATAGTTGGTAAATGGCCAACCTGGCTCTTAGGTTACTTCCATATTCATAGACTTGAATGTATTTAACCATGTTCAGAAGCCAAGCTTCTTCATCCTCCTCCTTTTCACCCTCATAAGTGGGAGGTTTGATTGTTTGGAATTCTCCTTGCAATTCATTTTTCTTTCTGGACTATTGTCCGGATGCTCCACCATCCTCAGATCTTTCTGCATGGGTTTTAGCTTCTTTCCTCTTTTTTCCAGGGTCTTCACTTTCGTGACTAGACCTTGAGGTTAATTCCTTGATCAACCTCTCTTACTCTTCGCTAGCTTGCAACAATCATTCATTGCTAGTTCTCAGCTAAATCAATTCTCATTGCATATCCCTGACCATATCTAGTAACCAAGCATTTTGATCTGGTGGATTTTCCTCACTACCCAGATCCACGTACAACCTTCCTCTGTCACTCATAATAACAACTGTACTTTTCTACACTTAATCACTGTAGAAAGAAATAAATTAGTGCATCAAAATAAATTTTTGTAAATCATTTACAACAACATAATTTGGTTTTTTTATTTTACTTTTCTGTGTGGGGACACATAGGCCCAATGCTTTTAACATGGTCTCCGATACCATTCGTAACAACCCCACTTACCCAAATTTTTTTTTTTTTTTTTTTAAATTTTTTTATATCATTGTTGGGCCTCAAAATAGTCCCTATTCTTACTCCATTATTCACCAATACCTTCACATTACTTCCATATTACCTTCATGTCACCTTAATTCCACCTCCACATCACTACATTTACCTCATCATTGGGTTATAAATATGCTTTTCCAAAGTTTATTAATTCTTAACATTTTTAAGTGGATTATTGGTTAAACTTTAGAAAATAATATGCTTATACTTATACCTAACAATTAGAATGAGTTTGTTGACATGTGTAGGTACAAAAGAAGCTTCCTAGGCACCCTTATGTGGCACTCTATGTTCAAATTCGAATTTGAGGAGATCATGGACCTCATGGAGGATAGGGTTATGTGTAACCATTGGTTGAGAAATATGTGGGTCAAAGGAGGGAATAGTGGATTTACATTTATGAGTTTGTTATAATAGCTTTTGTATAAATAGGAGTGTTATCTCCTTCATTTGTAATCTTAATCTTAATCTTCTTCTTCATTTTGTAATCTTAGTATCTTATAGGTTGGTAGTGAGAAGTTAGATTGGAGAATCAATGTAATGGTTGCAATTGCAATTTGCAATTGATGATAAATAAGACAGAGCTTCTTTGATCCTCTACATTTGAATTTTCTTTTGGTGTGCTTGTGAATCCTTGGAAGGATCCCCATTGCCTAGCAAGTACACTTTTATTTTAGTAGGCTTTTATTTTATGTTTGTTTGTGAATTTCATTAGATTAAATTATTAGGTTCATATGTTTGGAATATTAACAAATGACCTTTCGTAAGAAAGTAATAATTTTTCCTTCAATGAATCTGATTTGTTATTTAATGTTTGATTTCATTAGTTTAAGTTTCTGATTTATATGCTTGAGATATAAATGAATAGTCTCTTGTAAGAGAGCTTTAACATTTCATGCAATCAATCAGAATTAGGTTTAAGTTATTTAATTTCATTAGTTTAAATAGTTTGTTGATTAAGATGATTAGAAATATTAATGAACAGTCTCCTGTAAGGGAACCTTAATATTTCTTACACTTGTCATAATGTCTTTAGATTTCATTTTGTTAAATGACTAAATAGGTGTTGGAGATCCTAATGAAAGACCTCCTGTAAGGGAACTTTGGCATTTCTTTACCTAGCTTAGTTTAGTTTGTCTCTAAGTCCATATATATTGGATGACCCTCGAAGTTTACTTACCTAGCTTGATAGTAAATGAAACTCTAATTTGCATTCGCATTTTAGAACAAACATTTTGGCACCGTTGCTGGGGAGGATGATTTAGAGATAGAATTAGGAAGACATTTTTATTGCAATTTATTTTTATGGACTAACTTGTGAAACCTGGTGACAACAGGATCTTTATAAAGGAGTTTAAGTTGAGCTTCTTGATTTTTCTTTTCATACTTAGTTAGTTTCAAATTCAGTTTTTAAACCCCAACATTTCTTACTAACTCATCTACGAATGAGGAATTTGAAGATGATAAACAAGTACTTCTTGTAGAGTAAGGATAATATCAAAGACTGGTTTCAAAATAACCTTGCACCAAATCCAAGGATTAAACAAGTTACTCACATCCTTGCAAACAATCAGGTAAAAATTTTAAATCTTTATGTGAGCATTTTCAAATTCTTAGTCCGTAGATGGCTTCATTGGAAGCATTCTTTTACTTAGAAAATAAAACATGTTTCAAGTTAATGTAAAATAGATTTAAAAAATAGAAAAAACGAGATCTTGTGGAATTTTCTTTTAGTCTTGTTTAAAAATATATATATATATATATATATATATATATATATATTTTGAATAAATTCAGTGGCATAGTAAGACCTGCTTCATCATCACATTTCTATATCTTGTTTCTGTATCACGGGTAATCCAGGAGCTTGATTATCAGAAGGCTTTGTCCTTTGAGAGTCTAAACGCCCCCGCGACATTGCAAAAAGAGTATAGACAATGCGAGGTTTTGTCGCAAATCTTGATTGTGTTTATTATCCATCCACGCTAACCTGCATAAATAAAAACAAATCAAGAGACTAGTATGCTCTCTTCCTTCGCTTCGTGCGATCAGGAAGATCAAAAAATATATCGATTTATTTCAAATAAAAATACTCTCACTGGAAAATTGATCTGCGCATTCTATCGATTATAAGAAATTTGCAAGCTTCCAATATTGATCTGCTGCAACAATTTAATATTTTTTTTTTCAAACTAAATTCGCAGCATATTGAAATAAATAAATGGAATTATTAATGCACATATGATTGTTTGATTTTGCAATTTTTTATTATTATTATCACATTCTCTAGTTCTGGCTTCTCGATTTAAATCTATTGTTCCTGCGCCATAATTTGCTTCTGTATCGAGATAACCATTACCCGCAGAAAGAAACAAAACTTGAACTGTGTGAATTGAAGAATATGCATTTCGATCTTATTTGAATTGGCCAATATAAGATAGCATCTATTGAGTTTGAAACTCTTACATTAGGGACCATGCAACCTACACTACAAGGCATCAAAGTCTTTGACATTCAAGAGAATGAGATAATCATTGAAGCTATTCTTAAATTGGCTAGAAACCCGAATATCATTATAGCAGTAAAAGAATTTGATATAATGGCAACCGTACAATTAATGGATTTGCACATTTTCATTGTTCCATAGGTTATTTTGAAGCCTTTTGTGCATGCTTTGGTAAGATTTTAGTGTCCCTTATGAAGAAGCCATATGTTGACTTTGGACTAAAACTAGGAGAACTGGTTTGGCTTAATGCTAGCGCATTGCATTTCTTTAAAAAGTTAGAAAGCTTCGTTGTCAAACCCATGTTGCTTATACCCTGTAATCATGGCCATCCACAAAACTACATCTCTTGCAAGAATTTCATCAAACATTTGGCATGCATCAGAAATATGTCCAACCTGAGGATTGTGAGTTGGAAAATATTAGCAACAATGAGTAATGCAAATCTCAGATGCTCAAGTGAATCCAACCGTGCATCAAAGTCATCCTCTGAAACATTTAGGACATTCATATGTGATGACCTACTTGATCTCGAAGGTAATAAACCTGCAACTATAGATTTTCATCATGGATATTATTCACATTAACCTCCTTAAGCCAATATTAACTTTTTCAACGAAAAAAGCCACCACAGTTTGCTCCGGCATCTATTCAAAGAACGAGAGATGAACCCATCATTATTGATTTATTTTGATAGATGAACCCAGCAACAATTGGTCAAAAGGCTATCACTACAGATGTGGGATCTCACTCATTTGATGCGGAAAATGCTATTCTTGTTAAACGTTGTGTCAAACATTGATGGAATGACATTTATTTGGAGATTATGAGTTCGATTTTGTGCTAATTTTATATATTTAATTATTCAACCATTATCCAAATATGCAATTGAGTTATGAGATCCAATTATTGAGCCTTATTTGGAGCGATTTGATGATTATGATGGAAATTCAAATGTATATGAACGACTGGTTGTTATGCATTCTGCAATAGTCGGTGGAGAAGCTTGAAGAAGAACTTGTGATATATCACAATCCTAATCTCACCCTGCACTCTAGTGATTAACGCTATGTTATAACGTAGGTATCACCGTGGGGAATACCGCCTCAATATCCATCTTGAGATTTTCCAGTTTAATTCCTGAGGAGGAGGAAATCAACCAACTAATGCAACGTCAGCCATTTTTCCAGCCCGCCCTATATTCTCCTATTCTATTGACTATGGTCTATGTCCATATAGATTCATGCTAATTCTTCCAATTTAAACTAGTGCATGAATCTTCAGATTCTATTTACGCGGTCGATCATATTTTTGCAGACCAGAGATCTTCATTTGTTAAACCGGTGTTTATTCAACTTCAACTGATTTGATTGGTGGTGCAGGTGGGACTACTGCGAGCTAAGAAGCAAAAGGATCTGGCCTTACTATGGTATTGCGACAAATGTATCATCCACGGGTGGATATACTGTTTAAGAAAATGAATCTTGCTCTCTGTGCAGGTGTCCCGGATCCAGTTGAAGAATACGTTAATTAAGCCATTTACATAGTAGCTGTAGGATAAAAGGGGGAATCTGCATTGAAATTAATTTTCTTCATGTAATTACAGACGGAAGTCCCTTTTGGCATTTCATGAAGTGCTGGGCGGAATGTAGCAGAGGGCTCCTAGCATGGGAACTGTTTATCATTGCTGAGTATGGAGGTTTAAGAGCTTTTGTAACCGCCTTGAAGGCCACTTTGGGCCCTAAGGCATGTGTGCTCTCATTGGAAGAAGATTTTGGGGCTGTGTGCCCAATTTAGAAAGTTTCAGTGCAGTAGGTTGCAAGACTAATGAAAAAAAATCATGCTATCAAAGGACCTTTTGAGGCTGGATGCTTCACCAACAAAACTTCATTTCAGGAAAAGGGTCATGTTTGAGGGACACAACAAATGTATAATGCCGAGCTCTTTGCCATGCACATGTGTTATTTGACACAGACAGGGAGTAAATTTAATTTTCATGGTTATTTCTTTAAGAATGGGTTGATACTAATATCATGAATTGAGTCAATTTAAACACTTTGATTGTCCTTAATCTGTTTTATTTGGTACAAAATTTTTGCATAAGAATCATGAAGGAAATGACCATTTCTTCTTGAACACACTTATGTTTTTTTTCTGCCAAGTTTTTTTTGCAGGTTACAGGTTAATCAAGTGATCAGTAAGGAGGTTACATTGTGATGACAATTGGTCTTCCAAAGACAAATTTCATGAGAAACTATAAAGAACCAGTCCATGATCATAACCGAAATTTCCAGAAAATTACAAGTTCTTGCGACTTCCTGTAATAGCTTAATGGTTTGATATGTTGCATGACAGATTATCAAAATTCAAAGAGCTGGGGTTTGTTCCTAAATGTACAAGGATGGTGAAATGCCTATCCACCCTTGAATTCCACGTCTACAAGTAGTTGGTCAATGCTGGTCAAACTCAGCTATTTTAGCAAAAAGTCCAAAATTAAAGAGCATATTTTCTATATTTGAGAAATTGAAGCCATAATTATTTTTCTTTAGCAAGAGTCATTATCCATTTTCCATTACCACACACACTTCATTACATTTTTCTTCAATCCTAACCCACCAATAAAACCAACCAAGGTCATCTACATGCTGTTTGGTCCACTTTACATATTCATTGTCAATTTCCTTTTTCCTACACTTGCAAATAAAACCTTGCTTCCATACACCATTGAGTCCATAGTCCTTGAGTCTAAATATTTTTCTAAAAACACCTTGAAGCTTTCATGCCTTAAGGAAAAGCTATCATGCCAATAAACAAAGGGAATAGATCAATGTCCCTTGTTCATCGGATCTTCTGAGTATTTGACAACAAAAAAATCATTCATACTTCGAAAGATGTGTTCGGGGCATCTTGACTCTCATCCACATTAAAAATGGGAGCTCTCGTGTTGACTAGTAGCATCCATCAATGGCCACTAAGTTAACAATTTCTTGTTATGTTCGACATCGAAACGTTTATTCACATGACAAAAATTGTGCCAATGAGCGTTGAAGACTTGAAGACCAATCATTTTGTAGCAGAGGACGCATAATTACTTTCATTACTTTTCAGTTTTTGATGTAAATGACTTGAGGACAAGTCAATAAATAAGGCTAGGGGGGAAGTGTAAATTCTGAATTTTGTATACCTTCCAAGCCTTATACATTTTCAGCCGCATTCAGCAGCAGATTCCGAACATTCAACAGAAGATCCAGCAACAGATTTAGCAGCAGATGCAGCAACAATAAAAGATTCACTTTTTTGATTTCATCCACCATTTTCACAACCAATTAAAGAAGACTATGAACAGAATTTTGCAGCCACACGTGCACAAATCTCATCCATTTTTGAAAGGGTAAGTTAAGGTATGCTATTTTCTAACTTTTAACCATTTAATTCCTTGAAAAGTTAGAATGATAATTTTTGGAAAAACTTCACTTCCTTTCGTCATTTTGTCAAATTGCCAAAACCATCAGTTGAGGGGGGAAATACATTCACATTCATATGTTGCCACATTCATATAACATTCAAAACATTCATATCACATTCAAAGCCCACATAATTTCAAAATATATTTACTATTACATCATCATGAGCATATAAATGGCTTTTTAAAAAGTACTTAAAAGATAATTGGATGCCAACACAATAATGGTTGTCACACAAGAACCAACCATGATGCATTCCAACAAAAATAATCTGCAATAAAAATCACATTATCAATATTCAAAGATCATACATTAAAATTGAATGCAACAAACAAAATATGGTTGAAACACAAGAACCAACCAAGTTGCAGTTCATCAAAAACACTTTGCAAAAGTTAAGTATATGATATCATGCAGAGTTTAAGCCAAAGCTCAAGTATCAAAAAGCAATGTAATAGATTGCATGAGGACATGCAATACCTTCAGTTTGGGGGTATGTTGGGCCTCAAAATAGTCCCTATTCTCACTCCATTATTCACCAATACCTTCACATTACTTCCATATTACCTTCATGTCACCTTCATTCCACCTCCACATCATTACATTTACATCATCATTGGGTTATAACTATGCTTTTCCAAAGTTTATTAATTCTAAACATTTTTAAGTGGATTTGTGGTTAAACTTTAGAAAATAATATGCTTATACTTATACCTAACAATTAGAATGAGTTTGTTGACATGTGTAGGTACAAAAGAAGCTTCCTAGGCACCCTTATGATCATGGACCTCATGAAGGAGATCATGGACCTCATGGAGGAGATCATGGAGGATAGGGTTATGTGTCACCATTGGTTGAGAAATATGTGGGTCAAAGGAGGGAATAGTGTATTTACATTTATGAGTTTGTTATCATAGCTTTTGTATAAATAGGAGTGCTATCTCCTTCATTTGTAATCTTAATTCGTAATCTTAATCTTAATCTTCTTCTTCATTTTTTAATCTTAGTATCTTATAGGTTGGTAGTGAGAAGTTAGATTGGAGAATCAATGTAATGGTTGCAATTGCAATTCGCAATTGATGATAAATAAGATGAAGCTTCTTTGATCCTCTACATTTGAATTTTCTTTTGGTGTGCTTGTGAATCCTTGGAAGGATCCCCATTGCCTAGCAAGTACACTTTTAATTTAGTAGGATTTTATTTTATGTTTGTTTGTGAATTTCATTAGATTAAATTATTAGGTTCATATGTTTGGAATATTAACGAATGACCTTTCGTAAGAAAGTAATAATGTTTCCTTCAATGAATCTGATTTGTTATTTAATGTTTGATTTCATTAGTTTAAGTTTCTGATTTATATGCTTGAGATATAAATGAATAGTCTTTTGTAAGAGGGATTTAACATTTCATGCAATCAATCAGAATTAGGTTTAAGTGCTTTAATTTCATTAGTTTAAATAGTTTGTTGATTAAGATGATTAGAAATATTAATGAACAGTCTCCTGTAAGGGAACCTTAATATTTCTTACACTTGTCACAATGTCTTTAGATTTCATTTTGTTAAATGACTAAATAGGTGTTGGAGATCCTAATGAAAGACCTCCTGTAAGGGAACTTTGGCATTTATTTACCTAGCTTAGTTTAGTTTGTCTCTAAGTCCATATATATTGGATGATCCTCGAAGTTTACTTACCCGGATTAATAGTAAATGAAACTCTAATTTGCATCCGCATTTTAGACCAAACAATCATTAATGCTACTTTGTCGTCATTTGACTTTATTGCTTTTTGTCATTTTGTGATGTTTCAATCTATGTGTACTTTCTGTCGTTCAAATTTCTCTAACGATTTCCTAGTTTGTGAAGAGAATAAAATTATGTGATTGATGATTCTGAGATCATCTAAAATGATTTCCCCATTTCCCTTTCATTATTGACTGTTCTTTGTGACACTTCTTCACTGTGTTCACTTCTGTTATAATAGTAACTTATTTTACTATTAATTTATATCCTCATAACGTTATTCACGTTCTAGCATTGTTATTAAAATAACAACTTTAAAATTTATCTTAGAATATTAACTTATATTCTAATATTTTACTTATCCTCAAATTCCCTCCAATTAATTTATATACTCTTATTAATTTATTCCACCTATACAACATTGTTTAACCCTTTTGGCTTTAAGTTTGTATAGTAATAGAATAAGGGTTTTGTTATCCAATTGTAGACATACCCTTAGTCCACGGATAATTTATTTATACTTAACCCTTTTAATGGTGAATAAACATCGTTGGTACCTTCTACTCAACAAGTTTTACCTTCTACCCATATTAAATCATTTGACTCAATTCGAGTTACTTCTTTGAAGTCATAACGTGGATAATTTTATGCTGTTCTAATAATACATATCAACCGTTACATTATACCTACTTATGACATTAATCCTATTCAATACTTTATACCTGTCACATATCATAGATTCCTTTACGTTGGGTTCTCATATTGAATTTTCAATAAATAATAATTGACATACTAAGCCAAAGTTTCAACTTATTGATTTTATTCAATTAGTATTGGGATTAAATTGTATATTTTTCGTAACTTGTTGAAAAACCATTTATGTCATTCCTCTGTTCTATTCGACGCTTTCACTTATTAATGATGGTAATTTTTTAATTAAATCAGTCACATGGCTTGAGTGATATTTTGAAGTCTTACCCCATGGATTTCTGCCACGTTTACGTATGAGATTTAGTCGTATACCTTCCCTCAACCTATGCATTTGGTTTTTCGATGGCATGTTAGGTTTCTGGTTTCATTTGCATTTGGTCCCTTCGACTGAGGTCTCAGCTCTGGTTCTCCACCCAGACACTTATACCTCTTCGCAACCCTCTTTACTTGGCTTATGAAGACCTACTCACCACAGGTAAGACTTTGTTATGCGTTAATAATTTTTCCTCATGAAAATTTTCTACGCTTTAAATTATCAACATCTGGTTTTCTTCTGTTGAACTAATTGTGTGTTTTGGTTGTGATTGCAGGAATTCATTATATTCTTCATTATCTGGAAGAAATGCCATTTAGCATTTTCCAGGTAAGAAATTTATGGAACCATCGTTTTACAAAAATTAAGATATGTATATGGTTAGTTTATGGATATGTTTGTGGATACAATTGTCAATTAGTTTTCCATTCCATTTCATTAATACAGTGAGGAATTTCTTAAAGTTAAGTTGCATTTATAATAGAGACAGTCCCTCTATTATTTAAACGGTTCTCTGTGTATCGACACTATACCTTCATGGAATGATTTTGGTTTCATTTCGATTATTGAATTCCAACGTTTATACAGTGATAGGATTTTTGTGTAATTAAAATCGTTTATCATTGGGGTTATGAAATCGATTTATCCCAATTTATTTGTGTTCTTCCACAGAGATTTATTTTTCATTAAATTCTTAGGAAAATAAATTCATTTTCTCTATTTGGTGTTAATTTCGATATGAACTCCTCTTCACATCGTATTGGTATTCCCATCCTCAGCTTTCTGGGGAATTTATAGAGAACATATATTGTTAATTAAAAGGACTTGGTTTGATACTTTACAAAATTCATTTATATTATTTTCCTTCACTATGAATATTTTATTCTTGATTGCAATCCTTCATTGGATAGTAGAACGAATCTGTTCTATATTCATTTTGCCTTATTACGAATACATGCATCGTGTTTCCTCTACAATGTTCGAATTATTATTTGTCATGGTAACCCTACTCTAGTGAATCAATTTGAAATTAGTTATATAATTCCAACTTTTTCATTGTCAAGACAGACTTGCACTTCGTTTGGTACAATCTCTTTAGTTTTTGTCATACCCTAATTCTGTCAGGTATGAATTCCATTGTTAACTCAGATTTTTGCAATAGGGTTTTAAATCTCGTTATAGTTTGAATCCCAATTATTCATTTATGTATACACATATATATAATTAGAATATTTCTCTATTAATTTACAGAATTATATTTTATTTTAATTGATTATAATTAGGACTTGTAATTCTATCTATATCACTTGTTCCAAAAATTAATTCAATAATAGAATTTTGATATTCTTCTCTTCGTTGGTACTTCTTATCTTATTAATTTCCTCAAATTAATAAAATAATTTCTTTTACATGAACACTTTCTCTTCTAACAAGATTTTTCCAGATTCCCAGTATATACCCTGTCAACCAGAATACAAGTAATTTACTTTTTATGTTTTTCCTACTGTCTCCCTAGTATCTTCTTGTTCATTTACATACACGAACTTATTAATTTTTCCCTTTTCTCTGTGTACATGGATAATTCCACTGTTTACATTAGACTAACAAGGTAATATTTCTATTCGAATTACCTTAGTCAAGTTCTGGTAATTTATATAATTATTTCAATTATTATATACACATATATTAATCCTTGTATATGTTGTTTTTGTGCAGGTGTTTCACCTCATTACTTTTACCATTCCTCAATTTTGAACAATCATTCTGTCAATCTTTGACAATGTATCTTTTCCTTCTAATTGTTGAGATTCAACAACAAGATCCTTGTGAAAATTATGCACTTACACTAGGATGGAGCCTCAGGGTATTTTTTAGGTGGATGTTTATTTATAGATGCATGAGAAAATTATATTTATAGATGAGATCTGTTTATAGATGTATGTGCAAGCTCTATTTACAGATTGCATGTCTATTTATAGATGCATGTAGACTATTATTATCCCTTAATAATAGTTGGACAATCAACAATAATCTATTCTCAATGAGCACTTGGAAATAGTTAACTGAAGTGGAAAAACAATTAGCTATAGGAATTTCGAGTTGAGTGGTTGGTTCGTGGGACATTCAAGTGGGCTTAGTTGTAACAGAGTTGGAAGTGTAGTTATGAAAGTTGTAAAGTAGTTTAACTTAGTTAAGTGAGTTAAACTTAGTTGCACTAGTTGTAAATGAAGATACACAAGTGAGAGATCAAGTGAATTAAATATTAATTAATTCATAATCAGTGGCCTCACATGAAAATGAAGATTTACTACTATTAACTACATGCATGTCAGATCTAGTGGAGACCTAGTTGAGATGTAAGTGAAAGGGACAGTTTGACTGTCAGTTGTGACATTAGTGTTTGCACACACGCGAACACACACACATTGGATGTGCCAATGGGGATTGCGCAGCCAAGGAAATCATGATTCCATTCATTCAGGGATTGCTATCAGCTGGGATTGCGCAGTAGAGGCAGTAAATTGGCTAAGGAACTTGCCAAATTTTGTATGGCAGTGTGAGACAATTGTATGATGTACTAAGAGCTCTTGGATTAGAGCTTTGTATGAGATTGTTTCATGATCCATGATATATACATAATATATGAAAGCGGGGTTTTTATATTTATGCTTTCCTGGTAAAAACATCTATGTTATGTGCGATTGATGTTTCTTCATGATATTGCTATTAGTTAATATACAACATAGTATTTAAATTTATACATGGTATAGAAGCACAAGAGATTGAAATTGTGAAGCGAGAGCTGATTTTGTTGGTGGAAATAATTCAAATTTGTAGGAAGACTTTCTTGGTGCGAAAACTGATTCAAGATTGAAATGGCTTTCAATGGCTTGCGGCTAGAGTATGCACTCAAGGGCAACTTGAACTACATTGCTTGTAAGGAAAGGATGGAGGCGGTGCTGGAAGATAATGGCTTGAAGGAATTCATCGACAATGATGTTCCTAAGCTTGCTTCGTCAGATGCTGCCAATCTTGATGCATGAAAAAAGAAAGTGGCAAAGGCGAGGATGATTATGTTGGAAGGTGTATGCGACCACATTGTCTTAAGCCTTGATGGGAAAGCCACACCATATGCTATGTGGAAGGCTTTGACAAATATTTTCCAGAGCAGAAACAACCATAGGAAATTGGTGCTCAAAGATAAACTGAGGAAGACCAAGATGGAAAAGGGTGAAAACATTCCAAAGTATCTCACAAAGTTTGTCCAATGTATTGATGAATTGGGGAATGTGGGAATAATTGTTGTTGATGATGATTTGGTGAGCTTGGCTCTCTTGGGACTTCCTAAGAGTTGGAATAGCTATGAAGACTCTGCCAACAGATAGGAAAAATTTCCGGAACGGGAGCGACTGTGGTCGGATCTAGTGCAGGAGGATTTTAGGCAGAACACCAAAGATGGCTCTTCATTAAAGCATGATGATGAAGAGGATTGTGCTTTGGATGCCAAGGAAAGGAAAGGGAAGGGGAAGAAATTCCATTCAAAATTGGAGTCTAAAGGCAAGAAGCTGGATTTGTGCAAAGTGAAGTGTTTTCACTATCACGAACTTGGGCATCTAGCTACTAACTCTTTGCAAAAGAAGAAGAACAAGAAGGCTGCTAGAGCTGCAGCTAGTCAGGCACTTGCCTCGCAATTTGAACTTGACTTCTCTTTGATCTCATGCATGGTGTCAAGTGCATTGGGATCAGTGTGGTATTTTTATAGTGGCACTTCCTTCCACATGATGGGAGATAAGGAGCTTTTCAATGAATTGGAGGAGAAAGATCTCCAAATGCATATAGAGATGGGCGACGATGGAGAATATAGTGCAACTGGAATTGTTACCATTACCATTCAGAGGGAGTCAGGTAAACCATTTCAATTGAAATATGTTATGCATGTTCTAGGTTTGAAGAAAAACTTGGTCTCAGTCGCAATGTTGGAGGACAGAGGCTATGATGTTGTTTTCAACGATGGAAAATCTTTCCTACGAAATAAAACAACAGGTCAAGCCAAGAGGATAGGGATTCGAGTTAAGAATATCTACAAGCTGGAGGTAGATGGCTACGTTTCCATGATGGGTAAGGCAGAAAAAGTGGTGAGCCGGGATGAGGGCAAACTATGGCACATGCGATTGGGCCATCTTCATCATGGAGCCTTGAAATTCATGCAACAAATATCTACTGGACTTCCAATGGGAATAATTTCTCAGTTAGATCAATGCAAGGGTTGCACCATGTGGAAGTATGTAAAGTCCACCTTTCATTAAAAGGAGAACCGTGCTTCAAGGATCCTTAAGAGAGTTCACGCAGACGTGTGTGGACTATTCTCGGTTGCTTCAAGAGCAAAACATAAGTACTATGTTATTTTTGTTGATGAATTTTATCGTAAATGCTAGATCTTCTTCATGCAGAAGAAGAATCAAACATGGAGCCTCATGCTATTTTTTAGGTGGATTTCTATTTATAGATGCATGAGCAAATTCTATTTATATATGAGGTCTATTTATAGATGTATGTGCAAGCTCTATTTATAGATTTCATGTCTATTTATAGATGCATGTCGACTATTATTATCCCTTAATAATAATTGGACAATAAACAATAATCTATTCTCAATGAGCACTTGGAAATAGTTAACTAAAGTGGAAAATTAGTTAGCTATAGGAATTTCAAGTTGAGTGGTTGGTTGGTGGGACATGCAAGTGGACTTAGTTGTAACTGAGTGATTCGAAGTTGTAACAAAGTTGGAAGTGTAGTTATGAAGTTGTAAAGTAGTTTAACTCAGTTAAGTGAGTTAAACTCAATTGTGTTAGTTGTACCTGAAGATACACTAGTGAGAGATCAAGTGAATTAATTATTAATTAATTCAAAATCAGTGGCCTTACATGCAACTGAAGATTTACTACTATTAACTACATGCATGTCAGATCCAGTGGAGACCAAGTTGAGATGTAGGTGAAAGGGACAGTTTGACTATCATTTGCGACATTAGTGCTTTCATACTGTTAGAGCCTAAATCTACCTTAGGCTGAAATAAGGCAAAAAAAGGACAACACCAAACCACGCTCAGCCTCGTAGCTAGCCCTACGAGGACAGGAGAGGGCTCTCTCCGGGTCAATCTCAATTAAAATATTCAAAGGAGCTTGAGATGACTAAAACATATTTGATCTTAGGCTAGATAAGCAAATGGGAGGGTTTGTTTGATTTTTTAGGGGTTTTGTTGGAAAAAGGAAAAACAATTTTGGGCTTGGGGATGAGGCTAGATCTTGCAGAATTCAAGTTGGGGCAGGGTAGGCAATGGCTTTTATGTCTAAAGATCGAATGAATGGATAGAAAAGACTGCTGAGGAGTTGAATAGGGAAAGAGAGTACAAGGATCCTTTTCAAACTGACGAAAACATATAAAACTAAACAAAAGTCTAAGGCAGAGCACCAACAATTCAATGAATTATACCTTGAAATACTCATTTGTTTAATTCAGAAGCATAAAGAAGGATGGCATACAAATAAAATTAATGAAATTACAATAACATGAGAAGAAACATCATCAAAACTTAAAAGCCACAAGGATCCCAACAAGTGATGCAAGACTCTGGTCTTTCCTTTGCCAAAAACTGAAATATGGATGTACAATGGAGTGCCAAACTTTTCCCAAGAGTCCAACCCTGAAAGTGCCTCAGAAAATACAATAAATAGACAAGTATAACCCCTTCCCATGCCTCTAGGGTTCGAGCTCATGCTTCTAGGAGCAGTTTTAACCAATTCTAAACAAAGAGCTAAAATCCAGGCAGCCAAACAACTTGCCTCTATATGCTAGGAAACTGATCCATTCACTTGATTTTCACTTTTAGGTGAATGAATCATTTAGAAAAAGTAAATACATGCCAAAATTACATCATGGTTACCAAATTACATCAAGCTAGATCAAAAATTACATCAAGAGGTGAAACTAGTCAATACTGGCCGAATTTCTGAGTTGGAAGGTGAAAAATAGGCTGAATTCCTCTATGCGCCGCGCTACTTTGGACCTGCTTTTGGAGCACTTGACGAAGTCAAAATCGAGCTCATGATGGCTCGTTGGAAATCCTTGGATGTCTTCTATCCAACCCAAGTGGAATGTTTCAATTTTGAGCTCATTTTCCCCTCCAAAAATTTAATCTCCCAAAAGTACTTCCTGCTGGTGCAAAAGGTGGCAGAAAGGTGATTTTCATGGTGTTTTTGGCCCTTAAGACCACCCAGAACTTGATGAAATCTCTCAGCCATTCCTGAGCATGCATAAATTACCATGAAAAATCCAAAAATGTCAAGTTTTCCTCCAGAAGGTGTCCCAATCATAAGCGCGCGTCGGGTGGCGCGACGCGTCGGGCGGAAAAACCTGTTTTGCAACCAAAATTTTCAAAATGACAAAATATTCTCCAAATTTGCTGAAATTTGGAGTGAAGGTCTCCCATCATTCCTCATGCTCATCCAAGGAAGCTTCGGCCAAGATTCAAAGTGGATCTGGCCTCTTTCGACGTTTCAGTGCCTTTCTCAACCTTGCCTTCAGGATCTTCATTTTTGCTCTGCAAACGTGTGTACGGGCCCAATAGTGAGTCTTCATGTGTCTGAGCATGTCTTTGTCCCTATTTTCCTTTGCCAAGAGCTTCTCCAGATGAATTTTGACATGCGTAAGGCAAGTCTCTCGCTCAACCGGTGTCATGTCACCTGGTCTCTTTCGGGCCAATGCACGGTCTTCACGGATTTGCCGCAACTCGATGAGTGTGTGCTGATCCTCCAGCTGTTTATTACCCTGCTCCAAATAATGTATAACCCACTAAGCTCTCTGCTACTTCATAGTCAAAGTGTCAATATCAGCCTTTTGTTCCTGGATGATCTCTTTCAGTTTCGAGCTAGGAGAGCTCGCATCAACATCGATCAAAACAAAATCAGTATCCTGGCCTCCCGAGGGGCCCTCATCGTGCATATGCCTCTTGCCTCTATCCTGAACCTGTACCTGTGATGATGTAGAAGGCGAGATCCCTGCCACGCCATGTGGAGATAGTACTCGCGCTGCTGATGAAGTCAACGAGACCCCTTCCACCCCGGGTGGAGATAGTACTTGTCGTGATGCTGCAAATAAGGCTCTGTCGCCTCTCTGATATGTAACTGCCACTGGCGCACTGATAGGATGAATCTCAGGAACATCAAACTGGTGTGAAGGCTCTCCCTCATCATGAACAACCTCGGGAGGCTGTGGCATTGCAAAGAAGTCACGGGAAATGAACTCATCCCATGCGATGCCCTGTTGTGCGAGCTGATGTACAACCATGATCTTGATGAGCACGTAATGGTAAATGCTGTTATGCTGCCGCGCTAGGGTTTTCTTCTGTACAAGGAATTTCATCCGCCCTATGTTACGGTACATGAAGTATGGAATGCTCATCAACTGCACTCTCGTGAAATGCATCAACAACCGGATATGATATGCATACAAGCGTGAAAAGCGCCCTTCACAACTGAAGTACCTAATGATCAGTTTCATCAATGGTGCGTACTCATCCCTCAGAAAATGGAAAGGAAATACCCTGCTCAGCTGCCTCAAATATCCAGGTCTGATGTAAGGCTCATAATATGCTCTGTCTAACTGCTGTTGCTTATTCCACTCTTCACCGATGTTAGGTATCCCTGTCGCCTCAGAAATAGTCTCTGGTGACAAAGTGAAATTCACTCTTGCAAGGTTTACACGTCCATTATGCAAATGTAGGACAAACATGTGAGCTAACTCATTATGATGCTGAGTTCGGGAATCATCTCACAATAACGGAAACATGACTGACGCTGAAAACAATCTATTGCAAGTGGGAAAGCCTGCAATTGTGTCAAAGAAGTGGGCTCCTCCCTGACATGCTTGCCACTTTTGTGAGATCTCCTTGGCACATTAAGTTCTGATGTAGAGTCAATGTCCAGCTCATACCCCTACTCATATGGTGAATCTGTCTCTGACATGATGCTGAAATGTGTTTGTCAACTGTGTGCTTGGTTGATTAGGAAATGAACAATTGGTGTATTTGTTTCAATGCCAAATGTGTCACATAAAATGGAGAGACTGCAAGGAAGTGTCAAGGTGAACACAATGGACTGTCAAGTGACTTTGGAATGGACAGACATTTACTCACTGCTTTGGAAAATGTTTAGATTACACACCTTTACAAATGGTATGGGAATGTGTGATAGTGATAGGGTGATAGAAACAAGAGTTATTCAAATGGAAAAAGTACAGTCAAAGACATGAAAACAACCATTGAATCTTGTGGAAATTTACATTTTAATCAATGAAGGGAAGGAGGTAACAAGTGATAGGGTTTGGGATTTCACATGGGGATCAAGGGTATAGAATGGGATAGTGGTATAACAATGGGACTGTGCTATAACAATAATGATAATAGCAGTGAGACAATGATATGATAATAACAGTGACAAGAGCTCAAATAACAATGAAATGAGATTGTTTTGACAAGTTGCAGCTTTGACACCCAATTTCAAATTACAATCATATCTCTTCCAACCCTAAGAGCTAATTTTGAAGTGGATATAGGGTTAAATTTTTCACCATTTAACACTAATCTCTTTGCTTTCAAACCACAACACCATAGTCAAAAATCATTGAACGAGCTTGGACAAACTTACTTGGAGGTAAATGAGTTGATTTGAAATGAATTTTGGTGAAGGAGGATAATTTTTCGGCCTTTGGGCTCTATGCGCTGCACGCACACCCAGTGCACCGCAGCCTTTGGGTGCGCCGCGCCTGTGGAAATTAACACTGCCACTTTCGTTTCAATGCGCCGCGCCCCTCTCCTATGCGCCGCACACAACTTTGACACACAGTCACAGCCCTCAAAATGCAGATTTTCTCTCCAACTTTCAAAACACGACTTTGCTATGAAATTTAATGAATTTTTCTTGATGCAAATGGCTTATATGACTTTGAAAAATATCTTGCAAGAGATGGTTTGATTTTCTGTCCTCAAACCATTCCAGTAATGTTTTCATTTGGCAGCATGTTTAATGAAACTACGACTTTTAGCTTTTTCTTTGAATTTATGATTGGAGTAGAAGTGGTGGGTGATTTTGTGAGGATGTTATAGGCGTTGATGTTTGGCAAAGGAAAACCAGAGCCTGCTTTGAAATCTTCAAGACGGAAAAATACATGATTATTACAAAAATGAATGCGACAATTTCTTGTTCAAAACAGAGTTTTGAACAAAAAAATGTCCTCAGATGTGTTTGATGATGAAAATTTGAATTAAGCTTTGAGTCATATCATGCCTTGTGGTATTGTTGAACATGTCAAGTAGCTAACTTTCAAGTAGCTAACCCCTAGACTCAAAAACTAAAAGACTCTTTTTGACCAAAATAATCATTCCAGCTACAGATGACTGAGCGAAACTAAGTGGATTTTGAGAATTTTTAATAACAGTAAGTACAAGCATGAGGGAAAACAGATTTATTCATTTTGCGATCTGGTGCTTATACTCCTAAAAAATGTACGGACGAATGAGCGGAATGAGAGACCTAAACAATGAAATGCAAATAGAGAAATGATCTCTGACGAAGGGCTGCAAAGTTTGACTCTAACATTGGCTCCAATGGGTATGGTAGCTCCTTGGAGGTGCCAAGAACGGCAGATCTTTGGGAGAGCAGACCAGTGCCTTCGTTCATTGGGCTATGGAATCCATTATTCGACAAACACCCAAAGGCTTTGCTTATTTCATTGGTAAAACTTGGTACGAAACCGACTCAAATTTAAAGCAGAATAAAGTGGAAATAAACTCTACAAGCGAAACTAAAAATGTAATGGCCCGGGCAAAGTGCTGCGCTGTTTTGCTTATTTATTTAAAAATCTCCCCTACTTTGCTGCAGAGCCAATAGATCAAGTAATGCTGTAATGCCAGATCAACCATTCAAGTAACTGTGACAAGGATGTTGCTTGAGAGTGCTTGAACCAGGACATAGATGCAATTGATGGCAGCCATACATGCACATAATGAGTCTGGTTATGTAAAAGACAAGTTGATCTATCTTTCAGACTGAAAAAAATTTCAATGTACGTTGCAATAGGATCGCAAAAGCCAGACTCTGTTTGCTGCCCCAACTCTGCAATACATACTTCTAGCTGCACACTATCAATGCAAATATCCACGGGCAGCTCTATTGTTTCTTGTTTTGAAGGAGGGAGAGTTTCCAAGAACTTTTTGGGATCTCGGAATTCATATGATTGGATCTGATCATTTAAATACTGAATCTCCTTCTCAAATCTTTCAACAACTAACTCAGAGAAACCAGTTTTAGCTTCAAGAGGAAACTTCGGAGATTTCAAACATTGAAGCACGACAATGAAAAATTCTTCATTAATTTCAATATCCGCTAACTGATCTCTAAATCCTTTTATAACTTCACAAAGTGCAGGGTCTGCCACATACCCTACCATTGCATGAATGGATCAGTGAGCACTGGAATCTCTGGATCGAGTTGGAGTCGCGAGGTGAATGTTTCAGCCTATCGAATTCTAGACTCAATCATCCAAAAGTCCAGAACGATATAATGTACTGGGGTAGAACACAAGACAAATGCCACGTTCACAAGCTAAACCAGAGATCGATTGAAGCAACGTTTATCTACTTCCGCTAATGCGTAGCAAAAGCGTTTCGAAAGCTACCTGGCGTGAATTCAGACTCCGTCTATAACTTATGAAGCAAATAATATCAACAAGCAAACCACTTTCTCCCCAGTATGGTCGCCACTATGTTAGAGCCTAAATCTACCTTAGGCTGAAATAAGGCAGAAAAAGGACAACACCAAACCACGCTCAGCCTTGTAGCTAGCCCTACGAGGACAGGAGAGGGCTCTCTCCGGGTCAATCTCAATTAAAATATTCAAAGGAGCTTGAGATGACTAAAACAAAAACTGATCTTAGGCTAGATAAACAAATAGGAGGGTTTGATTTTGATTTTTAGGGGTTTTTGTTGGAAAAAGGGAAACACAATTTTGGGCTTGGGGATGAGGCCAGATCTTTCAAAGTTCAAGTTGGGGCAGGGTAGGCAACGAATTTGATGTTTAGATCGAGTGAATGGATGGAAAAGACTGTTGAGGAGCTGAAGAGGGCAAGAAAGTACAAGGATCCTCTTCAAACTGACGAAAACATATAAAACTAAACAAAAGTCTAAGGCAGAGCACCAGCAAATTAATGAATTCTACCTCGAATACTCATTTGTTTAATTCAAAAGCATAGAGAAGGATGGCATACATATAACATTAATGAAACTTACAATAACATGAGAAGAAACATCATAAAAAATCAGAAGCCACAAGGATCCCAACAAGTGCTACAAAACTCTAGTCTTTCCTTTGCCAAAAACTGAAATATGGATGTACAATGGAGTGCCAAAATTTTCCCAAGAGTCCAACCTGTCCAACCCCTGAAAATGATTGAGAAAATACATCATATAGACCATCCTAACCCCTTCCCATGCCTCTAGGGGTCGAGCTCATGCTTCTAGGAGTAGTTTGAACCAATTCTAAACAAAGAGTTAAAATCTAGGCAGCCAAACAACTTGCCTCTATAAGCTAGGAAACTGATCCATTCACTTGATTTTCACTTTTTTGTGAATGAATCATCTAGAACAAGTAAATACATGCCAAAATTACATCATGGTTACCAAATTACACCAAGCTAGATCAAAAATTACATCAAGAGGTGAAACTAGTCAATACTGGCCGAATTTCTGAGCTGGAAGGTGAAAAATAGGCTGAATTCCTCTATGCGCCGCGCTCCAAAGCTCTATGCGCCGCGCTACTTTGGACCTGATTTTGGAGAACTTTCTGAAGTAAAAATCGAGCTCATGATAGCTCGTTGGAAAGCCTTAGATGTATGCTATCCAACCCAAGTGGAATTTTTCAATTTGGAGCTCATTTGCCCCTCCAAAACTTCAATCTCCCAAAAGTACTTCATGCTGGTGCAAAAGGTGGCAGAAAGGTGATTTTCATGGTGTTTTTGGCCCTTAAGACCACCCAGAACTTGATGAAATATCTCAGCCATTCCTGAGCATGCATAAATTACCATGAAAAATCAAAAAATGTCAAGTTTTCCTCCAGAAGGTGTCCCAATCATAAGCGCGCGTCGGGTGGCGCGACGCGTCGGGCGGAAAAACCTGTTTTGCAACCAAAATTTTCAAAATGAAAAAATATTCTCCAAATTTGCTGAAATTTGGAGTGAAGGTCTCCCATCATGCCTCATGCTCAGCCAAGGAAGCTTCGGCCAAGATTCGAAGTGGATCTGGCCTCTTTCGACGTTTCAGTGCCTTTCTCAACCTTGCCTTCAGGATCTTCATTTTTTCTCTGCAAACGTGTGTACGGGCCCAATAGTGAGTCTTCATGTGTCTAAGCATGTATTTGTCCCTATTGGCCTTCGCCAAGAGCTTCTCCAGATGAATGTTGACGTGCGTAAGGCAAGTCTCTCGCTCAACTGGTGTCATGTCACCTGGTCTCTTTCGGGCCAATGCATGGTCTTCACAGATTTGTCGCAACTTGATGAGTGTGTGCTGATCCAGCTGTTTATTACGCTGCTCCAAATAATGTATAACCCACTAAGATCTCTACAACTTCACAGTCAAAGTGTCAATCTCATCCTTTTGTTCCTAGATGATCTCTTTCAGTTTCGAGCTAGGAGAGCTCGCATCAACATCGATCAAAACAAAATCAATATCCTGGCCTCCCGAGGGGCCCTCATCATGCATAGGCCTCTTGCCTCTGTTCTGAACCTGTACCTATGCTGATGTAGAAGGCGATACCCCTTCCACGCCATGTGGAGATAGTACTCGCGCTGCTGATGAAGTCAACGAGACCCCTTCCACCCCGAGTGGAGATAGTACTCGTCGTGATGCTGCAAATAAGGCTCTGGCGCCTCTCTGATATGTAACTGCCACTGGCGCACTGATAGGCTGAATCTCAGGAACATAAAACTGGTGTGAAGGCTCTCCCTCATCATGAACAACCTCGGGAGGCTGTGGCGCTGCAAAGAAGTCACGGGAAATGAACTCATCCCATGCGATGCCCTGTTGTGCGAGCTGATGTACCACCATGATCTTGATGAGCACGTAATGGTAAATGCTGTTATGCTGCGCACTGGGGTTTTCTTCTGTACAAGGAATGTCATCCGCTCTATGTTACGGTACATGAAGTATGGAATGCTCATCAACCACACTCTCATGAAATGCATCAACAACCAGATATGATATGCATACAAGCGTGAAAAGCGCCCTTCACAACTGAAGTACCTAATGATCAGTTTCATCAATGGTGCGTACTCATCCCTCAGAAAACGGAAAGGAAATACCCTGCTCAGCTGCCTCAAATATCCAGGTCTGATGTAAGGCTCGTAATATGCTCTGTCTAACTGCTGTTGCTTATTCCAATCTTCACCGATGTTAGGTATCCCGGTCGCCTCAGAAATAGTCTCTGGTGACAAAGTGAAATTCACTCCTGCAAAGTTTACTTGTCCATTATGCAAATGTAGGACAAACAAGCGAGCTAACTCATGATGATGTTGAGTTCGGGCAATCATCTCACAATAACGGAAACATGACTGACGCTGAAAACAATCCATTGCAAGCGGGTAGGCCTGCAATTGAGCCAAAGAAGTGGGATCCTCCCTGACATGCTTGCCACTTTTATGAGATCTCCTCGGCACATTAAGCTCGGTAGATGAATCACTGTCTTGCTCATATCCCTGCTCATATGGTGAATCTGTCTCTGACATGGTGCTGAAATGTGTTTGTCAACTATATGCTTGGTTGGTTAGAAAATGAGCAATTAGTGTATTTGTTTCAATGCCAAATGTGTCACATAAAATGGGGCTGCAGGAAATTAATGAGTGAACACAATGGTATCAAATGCTTTGGAATGAAAGAAATTACTCTTTGCTGTAATATATTGATTACACACCTTTACACCTTTACAAATGGTATGGGAATGGGTGATAGTGATAGGGTGATAGAAACAAGAGTTATTCAAATGGCAAAAGTACAGTCAAAGACATGAAAACAACCATTGAATCTTGTGGAAATTTACGTTTTAATCAATGAAGGGAAGGAGGTAACAAGTGATAGGGTTTGGGATTTCACATGGGGATCAAGGGTATAGGGATATGGGATAGTGGTATAACAATGGGACGGTGCTATAAAAAAAGTGATAATAGTAGTGAGACAATGATATGATAATAACAGTGACAAGAGCTCAAATAACAATGAAATGAGATTGTTTTGACAAGTTGCAACTTTGACACCCAATTTCAAATTACAATCATCTCTCTTCCAACCCTAAGAGCTAATTTTTAAGTGGATATAGGGGTAAATTTTTCACCATTTAACACTAATATCTTTGCTTTCAAACCACAACACCATAGTCAAAAATCATTGAACGAGCTTGGACAAACTTACTTGGAGGCAAATGAGTCGATTTGAAATGAATTTTGGTGAAGGAGGATAATTTTTCGGCCTTTGGGCTCTATGCGCCGCGCGCACACCCAGTGCGCCGTGGCCTTTGGGTGCACCGCGCCTGTGGAAATTAACACTGCCACTTTCGTTTCAATGCGCCGCGCCCCTCTCCTATGCGCCACACACAACTTTGACACACAGTCACATCCCTCAAAACACAAATTTTCTCTCCAACTTTCAAAACACGACTTTACAATGAAATTTAATGAATTTTTCTTGATGCAAATGGCTTATATGACTTTGAAAAATATCTTGCAAGAGATGGTTTTGATTTTTCCTTCCTCCAAACCCATTTGGTAATGTTTTTCATTTTGGCACTTTGTCATTTAATGAAACTCTGTCTTTTGGCTTTTTCACTGATTTTCTGAATTTGGACTGATGAAATTGGTTGATTTTTGCAGGGATGTTGGCGTTGATGTTTGGAAAAGGAAAACCAGAGCCTGCTTTGAAGTCTCCATGGCAGAAAAATTACATCTTATTACAAAAAATGAATTCAACAATTTCTTATTCAAAACAGGGTTTTGAACAAGAAATGTCCTCTCGAGCATATTTAATGATGAAAATTTGAATTGAAAACTTTTTGAAATCCTCCGCATGGCCTGTGGGCATTTATTGAACATGTCAAAAGGCTAAACCCTAGACTCAAAAACTAAAAGACTCTTTTTAACCAAAATAATCATTTATGACTATGAATGACATGAACTGAACTCTGATGGATTTTGAGGAATTTTAACCAACCAAGAAAGTACAAGCATGAGGGAAAACAAGAGAACCAAACCTCTCCGTCAGCCAGTGGCATGCCCCTAACGGAATGCAGATGAATGAGCGGAATGAGACACCTAAACAATGAAAATGAAAATAGAGAAATGATCTCTGACGGAGGGCTGCAAAGTCCGACTCTAACACATACATGCAACCACACACACATTGGATGTGCCAATGAGGATTGCGCAGTTAAGGCAAGAAGGATTCCATTCATTCAAGGATTTCTATCAGCTGGGATTGCGCAGTAGAGGCATGCTGTCTAGAGGCAATAAATTGGATAAGGAAATTGCCAATTTTTGTATGACAATGTGAGACAATTGTATGATGTACTAAGAGCTCTTGGATTGGAGATTTGTATGATATTGTTTTATGATCCATGATATATACATAATATATGATAGTGGGGGTTTTTAGCTTTATGCTTTCCCGGTAAAAACATCTGTGTTATGTTTTATTGATCTTTCTTCATGATATTTCTATTGGCGATTATGTTTTAAATTCCACAAAGATTTTGTAGAAGCGATTTTGTATTTAACAGTGTCATATAATTATTAGATCAGGAGAATCCAAGAAATACATATTTTGTATTAAATTTCTACACTAATTACAAGTTGGTCCATATTTTCTACAAAATTCACTCCACTGAATTCAGGGCTATGTCCCTATTTATAATTCATGTAATTATTTATACAGTGCAATGGACTTTGTCAAAGAATTTATGACAGTTTATAATGATAATTTCTATCATTGATAATACAATTTTTATGTTATGTTTATAATAATAAACATTCATTGTTATAAATCATTGGAATATGTATTTGTCTACTTCATTGCACTATTTCTCTTGTACTATCCTCTAGTACTTTATTATGTACTCGATATTTAATTTCATAGTCAATAAAAGAATGAATAACTAGATGTAACCCTCTTGTTAATATACAACATAGTATTTAAATTTAATTTGTACAATCATATTTCCTATTAGATTGAAAATTATCTCTTACTATGTCTATATTTCTGTTTAATGATTGGTTACACACTAGTTAAATTCAATATTTCTCTTACCTCTTTTCCACATGTATTGATGTAATTTCTGTACTTAATAATTATATTCTTACAACCTAACATCATATTTAAACCCTACTACTTGGGTTTAGACATTCTATTTGTTGGTTTACTAATTTCATTTGTCTATGTAACTATACAGATCTAATTATATCTATTATAGTATGTTATGTTAAATACATCAGACTATATAACTTAAAATTTTATAGAAATTAAAAATACATAAAAGATAATTGCCACCTCTTTCCATCTGAATCATCATTACTCTAACTTTCATCATCAAAATAATTTACTAAGAAAAAATTAAATTTCTTGTGCATACCAATTTTGATAAGAATATTTGCCACCCAACCTTGAGCTTTCTCTCCACAGCTCCCCCCGAGCAGAGACCAATTCCTCCAAAGAGTAGAAAACCTTTGGTCTACCCAGGTATGACTTATTTAATATTTATTTCCCTTCAACATGTTTCCATAACTGCTTACAGTTAAATTGGGATGATGTTTTCCTTTTGCCTAGGCTTTACTTTTGTTTTTTCCACAAAAGTACTTTAAAACTAGCTTTTTCCTCTTTCTAGTTTTATTTCACCTCTTCCCAGTAACTTTCCACTTTACTGAGGTATATTTTATATTTTTATCTTCAATCTAATATTTATTTTATTTTTATTTTATCCAAGGATTTTTGGAGAATTTGGGAAATTATTTGGGTTTAATTCCATCCTCATGGACTTGAAATCCTGGTCTCCAATATATTCTAGTCTTTGCACAATAATTGAAATTCCACATTTATTAATTTTAAAAAATATAATATGTCCACACTTATTTTTTTCCTTTAGGTCCACTTAACCTTTAAGATTTTCAAATGTTTAATAAAAGTAATAAAAATAAGGATATTACACATTCCAGCTCTGAAAATGATTACATAGAGGGCTAAAAAGTTACTACCATGTATGCGAATGATTGAATATGACATACATGATTATGAATGAATGCACTTATAGGTTGAAAAGGGGAAGAACTTAGAAATTCTAGATATATTTAAGAATTACATTTGCACCACCTCATTTTTCGATGAAATTGCATTGCTAAGACGAAATAGAGTGCAACTAGTGATAAGAAGGCCACTATCAGAATCACCACCACATACTCCTGGCCAAGAACAACATGGAAAAAATGAACACCATCAACAATGAGTAGAAGAGGAGGAGGCCACTATGAGTAGCTGCAGGAGCTGGAGTGATGCCAACAATGCTCAAGAAGAAGAGACCAAAAACAATAAACAAGAAGAGGAAGAAACTAATCACAACAACGTGCAAGAATCAAAAGGTGGAAAGAGTGAGGAAACTGAGAATACTATGGGAAAAAGCACAAGTAACAAGACACAGGAAGAAGATACTGAAAACCATAAGAAAGAAGAAGGCAACCATAAGCAAGAATAAGAGAGTGATCACAACAACGCTAAATAAGTTGAGTGTGGAGAGAATCACCACCACATACTCTTGAATAAGAACAACATGGTAAACATGAACAACAAAAACATAATTATAATATTTATGACACATTTAATGGCCTAGAAATTCAGAAATTGAGAGCAGAGTTCATATGAAACCTGTGTAAAGTAGAAAAGGCTATCACTTCATATTAGAGATGACATGATACAAATGATCAAAAGAGATCTAAATAGAAAAGAATTGCTGAAGCTAGTTTGATAAAATAATCAGTGTGTGTACATGGAAATGGTATTTTATTGATCAATACCATGATATATAATCCTATGCACAATACCATATAGAATAGGACTGTGCATATGGAAAGTACAATATAAATGTGCATAGAACATCATGGAAAACATGAACAACATCAACAAACATATAGAATAGGACTGTACATTTGGAAAGTACAATATAACTGTGCATAGAACAACATGGAAAACATGAAAAACAACAACAACGAGCATAAGAGGAGGAGGCCACTATGCGTAGCTGCAGGAGCTGAAGTGATGAAAACAATGCTCAAGAAGAAGATACCAACAAAAATAAACAAGAAGAGGAAGAAACTAATCACAACTACGTGAAATAATCAAAAGGTGGACAGAGTGAGGAAACTGAGGATACTTTGGGACAGATCACAAGTAACAAGACATAGAAAGAATAGAATAACAACCATAAGTAAGAAGAAGAAAACCATAATCAAGAAGAAGAGACTGATCACAACAACACTAAAGAAGTTAACTATGGAGAGAATCACCACCACATACTCCTGACCAAGAACAACATGGAAAACATGAAAAAAAACAACTAATTGTAATATTTATGAAACATTTAATGGCCTTGAAATTCAGAAATTGAGAGTAGAGTTCATATGAGACATGTATAAAGTAGAAAAGGCTATTACTTCAGATTAGTGAGGACATGGTACAAATGATCAAAAGCGATATGAATAGAAAAGAATTGCTAAAGCTAGATTGATAAAATAATCAATGTGTGTACATATCAATGGAATTTTATTGATCAATAGCATGATATATAATCCTATGCATGGTACCATCTAGAATAGGAATGTGCATATGGAAAGTACAATATAACTGTGCATAGAACATCATGGCAAACATGAACAACAACAACAACCATATAGAATAGGAATGTGAATATGGAAAGTACAATATAACTGTGCATATAACAACATGGAAAACATGAACAATAACAACAATGAGCATAAGAGGAGGAGGCCACTATGAGTAGCTACAGGAGCTGGAGTGATGACAACAATGCTCAAGAAGAAGAGACCAACAACAATAAACAAGAAGAGGAATAAACTAATCACAACAATGTGCAAGAATAAGAAGGTGGACATAGTGAGGAAACTGAGAATACTGTGGGACAGAGCACAAGTAACAAGACACAGGAAGAAGAGACTGACAACCATAAGCAAGAAGAAGACAACCATAAGAAAGAAGAAGGGACTGATCACAACAATGCTAAAGAAGTTTATTGTGGAGAGAATCACCACCACATACTCCTAACCAAGAACAACATGGAAAACATGAACAACAACAATATAATTGTAATATTTATGACACATTTAATGGCCTATAAATTCAGAAATTGAGAGCAGAGTTCATATGAAACATGTATAAAGTAGAAAAGGCTATCACTTAATATTAGTGAGTACATGGTACAAATGATCAAAAGAGATCTGAATAGAAAAGAATTGCTGAAGCTAGATTGATAAAATAATCAGTGTGCATACATAGTAATGGAATTTTATTGATCAATACCTTGATATATAATCCTATGCATGATACAATATAGAATAGGACTGTGCATATGGAAAGTACAATATAAACTGTGCATAGAACAACATGGAAAACATGAACAACAACAACAACAACCATATAGAATAGGACTGTGCATATGGAAAGTACAATATAACTGTGCATAAAACAACATGGAAAACATGAACAACAACAACAAAAAGAAAAAGAGGAGGAGGCCACTACAAGTATCTGCAGGAGCTGGAGTGATGAAAACAATGCTCAAGAATAACAGATAAAAAACAATAAACAAGAAGAGGAAGAAACTAATCACAACAACGTGCAAGAATCAGAAGGTGGACAGAGTGAAGAAATTGAGAATATTGCGGGACAAAGTACAAGTAACAAGACACAGGAAGAAGAGACTGATAACCATAAACAAGAAGAAGAAAACCATAAGCAAGAAGAAGAGATTGATAACAACAATGCTAAAGAAGTTGAATATGGAGAGAATCACCACCACATACTCCTGGCCAAGAACACCATGGCAAACATGAAAAACAACATCATAATTGTAATATTTATGACACATTTAATGGCATGGAAATTTAGAAATTGAGGGCAGAGTTCTTATGAAACATGTATAAAGTAGAAAAGGCTATCACTTCATATTAGTGAGGAAATGGTACAAATGATCAAAAGAGATATGAATAGAAAAGAATCGCTGAAGCTAGATTGATAAAATAATCAGTGTGTGTACATAGAAATGTAATTTTATTGATCAATAACATGATATATAATCATATTCACAGTACCATATATAATAGGACTGCACATATGTAAATTACAATATAACTGTGCATAAGGAATTTTGAGAAATGTAGTCTGTGTCAGAGAATTTATTGTTATTGAAGAATATCAAGGATGGATTTTAGTGAAAGTTCGTCTCTATCTAAGAATATTCCGTGAATGAAGAACATCTCTATCCTCACTTTAGCTTTTTAAGTATTAAATGCGTAGCAACAATGTTCATTTTACTAAATATGAACAAGGATAGCGGTAAGGTGTGACAATTTAGGCTGTTTTCGGGTGAAATTAAGGGAATATCAGAGGATTGCATATTTTTTAAAGGGATTTAGGTTCACCATGACGGAGAAATTTTTGATATTTTTTTTCCCATACATTGCTTGGATGACTCCGTCATTTTCGGTTCTCCAAACTTTCCATTAAAATTTTTGGAGGTTGTTCTGGGATTGATTGTAAAGCCTCCATGGATCTTTCTCAAACAATTATAATAACCCAAATTTGTTACAAACTTTTTTAATTTGGAAAGACTTGTTTTGGAGGAATTTTTCAGATGGTGAAGAAACCTTTAGATTATTGTGGAGAGTTACAATTCAAACTTAATTTTAATAAAGAATCCAGACAAATTACACCAAAAATGTCCAAAAACAAATATAGGAAAAATATCTAAAATGAACAACAAATAGACTATGGCATTTGGAAATACATTTTAAAACACAGGCGCATGGCTTATCAAAACATTTTGGACACCATTTTAAGATTCCTTTATATTATAGACAAAAATGGCCAAAATGACAGACAACTAGTTGTAATTATAGTCTTTATTCCAGTATACCTGCCATCTACTATTATATTTTATACATTATAGATCTTTAGGCATTTATGTAAGTTATTTGAAAACAAAATTTGTCATATAAGATCGATGTCCTTTAGTAGAAATTCAATATAGTTTGTTCAATTTTCAGGACTTGAATGGGCATATAGGGATGCAAGACGAGCATAGACGTAGAGTGGATGAGCACAGACGCATAACAGAAGAGCACAGACGCAGAGCGGAACGCGCAGAACCCACCAATGGTCACAAATTTTCATGAAGCCAGAAAATGACATAAATATTCTTTCGGTCTGTCGGCCGCTATATTTATAAGAACAAAGTTTAGCCAAATTTTTAACGTTGGTTTCTCCGCCTTCGGCCAAAAATTCGGTTACTGTTGCTATCAATGTAAACGGCAAAATAAGTTCAATTAAAGGCAGAAAAAGTTTGGCCAAACTTATGAAAATTTTGACTGAACTTGTGGGAGAGTGAAATTTTTGGGCGCATTTCTCACAAAAGTGTAACCCACCTTCATACATTCACCCATATGAAAATTTTGTAAAAATGCAATACTCAATGAGAAAGTGCCTACATTTGAATCACCTCTTCATATTTTATGGAACAAAAAGTTGATGTACGTTGCACAATTGACATATTTGTAAGAGAGATTAGTGGCACCAAGGATGGAGTTTTCACAAATAAGACAACTTGGTTATAAAAGATAACGAATTGGATTAATAGGAACAATGATAAATGTTACTTCTAGTCTAGTAGAATTCAGACAACTTTACCTAGAGATATTTATGACAATATGTTAGTGGGGATTATATAAAAATAAAATTGGAATACAAGAATTCCTATTTGTTTGGAAATTAAACCAAAAAAATTGATGTTTGATTATAGGATTTGTGCAACATATCTCTATACAAGAGTGACCATATAGTAATTAAATATGAATGGAAAAACATTTTGATCAAAGTAGGCGAGATCATCAGATGTATAGTCCAGAAATGAAGGAAATAGAATCACCAAATTCAGATGATGATCTAAAGCCAGAAATTGAAAGACTTGTACATGTTTATTTGGAGGCCCATCTTATCCATGATCTTGATACGAGAATAATAAAAATTGCACCTTCCGAAAGATTTCGCCCCTGGGCATTTTTCAAGACAGATTATTTGAAGAACTGAACTTCCCAACACTGTTCTTTGGATCAAGTCTCCCTAGTGATGTTATCAGTCGCTTTTCATATCAAAAAATTGCACAATGGTAAATGTTTCACATGTCTAGTGTCTTTTCAACACATATTACAAACATATTTTTTAAAGCAATTCATATTTTGATAAACCAAGTTTCTAACTCCGGTTGGATTTTTATTCGCAAAGGAGAGCTGAAAGGACATGAAATAGTTGCTAAAGATGTTAAAAGTAAAAGCAACCTTAAAAAATTATTAAAATCACCAATTGAATATCAATGCTTAAGAAGCATTCACACATCACGTGGCTATTTTGAAAATCTACGAAAATACATATTTGCAATGATTCAACATCTTGGTCCGCTAAATTTATTTGTGACATTCACTAATGTTGAGCATATTTGGGAACCATTAATAAATGCACTAAAAATACAAAGTTGTGAGCCAATAAAAAATGAGTCAAAGAAATTTTATGATGGATGGATTGACACATTGATCAAACGTCAGATGATCATATGTAGTCGATATTATAGGCATAAAATTTCGTCCCTATATTCCTTGATAGCAAAAAAAAAAGAGTTATTTGTTCAAGTGAAAGATTATTTCTTTATTATAGAATTAAAAACTAGAGGAAAAACACATGACCATGCATTTCTTTGGATTCAAAATGTGCCAATATATTAACAATCCCTTGATGTTGATGTAATAGGTTTCACTGATCAATATTTGACTTGTGATTCAACAATTTTGTCCAATCAAATGACCCAATTTCAAACTCATCATCACACAAAAACTTATAAAAAACATAAAAATTCTACTTGTAGATTTGGTTTTCTTATCCCGCTAATTGATGAAACTTGTATTTTTCATCCTTTGAGCAACAAAAATAATGAAAACCAAACAATGAAAAATAAAATTTTAGTTCTTTTTCAATACAAATCCTATTAAAAAAATGTAGGAATTTACAGGGTAAGTTCCTTAGATCAAAAACCAAAGGTCATCGCTCACAAACAGATCACAAATTAGTACACTAGTATTATCACGTTGTTAAAACCCTCAAAGAGGGAAACAATCCATGGCCTAAGCCAACGTGGCCACTTCATGCAATTTATTAATATAAAAAGAAAAGTTACATATGTTTCTCTCATAAACGGTTACTGGAAAAATGACCCTCCATGCTCTTTAAATAGAGACCATGGACCAATCAGGTGTTAAGCCACGGATCAAATGTCGTTAATACCTAGGAGAGAGTGAACTGTTGGATCACTATAAATCGTGACTATCAGATTATAAGTTACCAATGTACATAGTAAATAAATACACTTTACGTAACTCTACACTAGACTAAGTTATTCTTAACTATTTCCTATGTGTCGGAATATCCTAACATCCCCCCTTAAGAACGACTTGGGATAGGATTGAAAAATTTACAAAGGTGACACAAAAGGAGCCTATTTCCTATGTGTCGAAATATCCTAACATCCCCCCTTAAGAACAAATTAGGATAGGATTGAAGGATTTAAAAAGGTGACATAATAGGAGAAGGAAGGAGGCATTAGAGCTTATCCCCCCTTAATGATAACTTTCCTGAACTCCAAGCATGGATCGAAGTTTGGTAAACTATTAACAAATATAACTGCAAAACAGATACTTGGGCAATCGGGCACCTTTTGGCATGAAACAAAAGGCGTTCCTCACTGTAACAGATGCTTCAAACACAACAAATTAGTTCTCCAGGCTCGAAAATGTTTAGAAATAGTATATCTAGAAAATGACAGTTGCATGCAGTCAAACCGGCTTCGGATTTGGATCAAAAACGGATGCGGCCCTCAAAATAGCTTTGATACCATGTAGGAGTTTACAGGGTAAGTTCCGTAGATCAAAAACCAAAGGTCACCGCTAAAAAACAGATCACAAATCAGTACACTAGTATTATCACGTGGTTAAAACCATCCAAGAGGGAAATAGTCCACGGCCTGAGCCAAGGCAACCACTTCAGACAATTTATTAATATAAAAATAAAAGTTACATATGTTTCTCTCATAAACGTTTACCGGAAAAATGACCCTCCATGCTCTTTAAATAGAGATCATGGACCAATCAGGTGTTAAGCCGTGGATCAAGTGTGGTTAATACCGAGGAGAGAGTGAACCACCAGATCACTACAAATCGTGACTGTCGGATTACAAGTTACAAAGGTACATAGTAAAGAAACACATTTTACCTAACTCTACACTAGAATAAGTTATTCTTAACTATTTCCTATGTGTCGGAATATAATAAAAAAAACATAACATTTGTAATGTTTTATAGGATCTTGGAATTACAAAACAAGAATACATCATGCTATTGTGATTTTGTATCAGTCGACCAATTGTATTGCTGAAAATAAATCCTTGCAATGTGTGAATAAATGCATTTTTAAAAAAAACTTCCTTCGTTGTGGCAAGCAAACACATATGCTCAATTTATTTTAGATGACTATGCTGCAACAACATATTGTAGTTCTTATATGACAAAAATGGACCGGTCCACGACAACTGCATTCAAACAAATCCAAGATAATTGTGTTTCTTATGGAGACAACATAATTGAAACTATTCATAAGCTTGGAAACACCTTGCTAAATATGCAACAAATGTAAAGTCGACAAGTAGTTCACATTTATTTGTCATTTCCTTTGTATTCAACTTCTAGAAAAAATGATTTTCATTAACACTGCTCCAACTGAAAAACAAACATATGTTTTAAAAACACCTATATTGTTAGAACAAGAACCCGATAATTTTGAGGATATTGTTTGCATGAAAACTGTTGATATATATATTTCATGTCCTATTGTTCTTGAACACGTTCACTTGGAAGAATATGTTTCCTCTTATTCAATCACGAAAACAACATAAAAAAAATAAAACGTCTATGTGTCATAAGGTTCATTTGATACAATGAACACATGGAACTAGAAAACCATTATAGAGAAAAAATGTTGCTTTATATCCCATACAGAGACTCTGAATATATTTTAAAAATAAATGAAGAAACATGGGATCAAGAATACTTTTCAGTAAACACATTATCGATGTCATGGAAAAATAATTTTCTCGTCTAGTCACACCATGGGGTGACATTGAAAGTGCTTATACAAAAATTGCATCCCAAAGTGATGAGGTATTTATGCTTCACTTGCCCTTAGAAGCTGGAAATGGACCTTGTCCTGATGAAAAATATGACATCCAACAAACTTGCAACAGAAAATTAAATTCAAAAACAATGAAACTAAATATACAAAAAAATGAATTCATTAATTTGTTTTGGAAACATTGGAATATCATGAGATTATAAGACAATTAAATCAAGAAAAAGAATAAATAATCAAACAAATAGTTCTATGGAAAAATAGTAATCCTGGTAAGCACTTCTATTTGTTCATCACTGGAGGTTCATGTATAGGAAAGACATTCATTGCACAAGAACTTTACCATGCACTAGTGCATCTTTATAATAAAGACTTACAAAGTGACCCTTTGAAAAAAAAGGTATAATACTTGCATTTACTGGCAAAACTGCATATATTGCACATGGTGTTATAATTCATTCATCTTTGCATTTGCCACTTTCACCATATAAAATGGTGCCACTTGCTTCTAACACACTCGATATAATGAGAAAAGAATACGAGGATCTTAAATTTTTGTTGATAGACGAGGTTTCATTAATTGGGTCTCGATTGATATATAACATTTACAAGCGGCTTCATGAAATTATGCATACTCCATCTTCGCCATTTAGAAACCTTGACAAAATATTCTGTGGTGACCTATGTCAAGCACAACCTATACATGATTGTTGGATATTTGAAGAACCAAATCTTAAAGGAACTAGTGCTCCTTATAGATTTTGTAAAGAAAATGTGAAAGCTTACAAACTAAAACAAGTAATGCGATAAGACAATAAATAATTTATATCCATTTTAAACAGAATCAGAACATGTTCACATACTAGTGATGATATTGAATTCTTGAACAAGCATTGCTATAGACCGACACCAAATTATCCAAATTTTCCATACCTCTTTTATTTGAACAAGAGTGTACATGAACATAATGAAAGAATGTTGTCTCTTATAAATAAAGAAGAAATTGTATTAAATGCATATGATAGAAAAATTGAATAAAAAAATATAAATTGCAATAAGCATAACAACATGCAATTTCCATCTTCTATTGTGCTCAAAGAAAATATGCTTGTTGAACTAATTGGAAGAAATTATAATATTCAAGATGGTTTGGTCAATGGTGCTGAATGATTTTTTAGAGCATCAAAAAAATTTAAAAATGTTGCAATTTGGATCGAATTTGCTGATCTAGTTGTTGGGACTATTCAATGGAAAAAAAAATGGCACATTTGTACAAAGATGGAATAATGTCTACACGGAAACCTATTGCTATAGTTTGTAGAGATAATGAATCAAATAACAAAAATAGTTTTACAAGAGAACAATTTCCTGTTCAACTTGCATGTGCACGAACTATACATCGATCACAAGGGTTAACAATGGAATTTTTTTCTTTTGATCCTAAAGGAGTTAGGCAAGATGGAATTGTTTATACTGCACTTTCTCATGTCAAGGATATGAAATTCTTGTATTTATTAAACATATTTGCACATAGTAACTTTTCCTTCCATGGAGAAATTTCTATTGAACTAAATAGACTTAGACAAAACACCTCTTATGAGCTTGAATATAGCATATATCAAAGTAAAAAACTTGACGAATTGACAATATGTTCGTTGAACACTCGTAGTTTGTCATTTCATTTTGAAGATATCATTGTTGACTATGATCTAATGAGTGTTACCATTCTTTGTTTCCAAGAAACAAAAGAAAAGCCAGCTCCATTGAATCTATTATTGTCAAGAAAATATCATTTTATATATATGTACCATTTACATGGAATTATGACATACTACAAAAAAATATTGTGGCTGAGAATCATTTGACTTATAAAAAAATCCAAATTGAATCAACAATTACAACATTCCATGTTCAATAAAAAACTATTATAATTGCAAATGTATATATTTGAACAAATACAAATATTAAAGAAATAATTAACTTCATTACATTCATTTTAGAGCACACATGCAACAATTACCCAATTGTGATTGTTGGTTATTTCAATGTTTACATGTTGTAAAGTGCTCATAAAAAAAAAATATTACTTTCGTATATGAAAAATAATGGCCTCAATTTTCATACAAAAAAAGAAACAACTGACTATAGCTCAAGGCTAGATCATTTATGGAGAAATCTTTCAGCTAGTTCTATTTCTATTGTTGGTGTCTGGATATGAACAAGATTCAATTCTTTTTCCACATAAATTATCAACTCGAGGGCGTTAGTTATTTCAAGACTAACGGCAAATTATATGCAGATATAAGCACATGGTTTGCTGTAGATCACAGGTTTAATCTATAACACAAACACCACTGTAACTACAATGAAATGAACTGCAGAAATAAAAGGCATCCACAACAATTAACGTGACTGTAACAACAATTAAAGAATCACACCAAACACAGTACTCCAAAAAAAGGAAAGAAGAACGCAACACCTGATCACAAGAGTGGGCCCAACTCTTGGATCAGGGCTACGGAAACTCAAATATTACAGGAGAAACAACGAGCTGCTGTATGTTCAATTAATGATAAAAAGATTAATTACAAAGTCTGTGTATCCGAAAAGGGTTTCCCGATTTACAGCCCGTAGGCCTCTTTATACAATAGTCCTGAAACCCCCAATTCCTCCCAACGACTCCATTGTTACAAAAATACATATTGTTACAACGACAACTGGATTGCCCAACAAGAAACCGTAAGAAAGCCAAATATAGTGCTAATACACCCATGGCTATCATGCTGTAGCAACAAATAAGGAGGACGATAGAAATGATGGGCTGTGCCTTGACTAGCGGCCACAACGCGCCTGTTGTAGCCAAATTTGAAGAAATATAGGATTTAATATGTGAAAAGGTAAAACCTCCATGACAAATACATCATTAATCAAATATCCCATAAAATATAGGAAGAAGGGTCTTGCCTCATGCTTTTAAGATAAATAATGGCACAAAGAGATAAAAAGATAGGGTAAAAATGAGGGAAGAGAGTATACAAATTCGGTGCCCAACATCTCCCCCCAACTGGTCTATCTGCATGTCCTCATGTAGCTTGTCATCTCCTCAGATCTGGATTGGACTGACTGTGATCGGCATGAAGCTGTGTGAGGTCATATTCTGTAGCAATCTCTGTTCCTAGTGGCTTATATCCTTCTGTCAAAACAACGTATTTCCACCAGTCGGGTTCAACGTTATAAGCAGGAGTATATTGTTCAGCTGGCAACCGTAAAAGGGGAAATTGAAATCTTAATCCCATCCACCTAACCCCACAGGTATGAATACATGCTACATAGCGCGAAATTCTTTCTAAGGCAGGTGCAAAGTTAGGTGCCCCAAATGGTTCTCTTTCCCTGACGGCTGAAGAAGACAACATCCATCTTTTCTGACAACTGTCCAGGGCTTCCTTGCGAAATTTCGTAATCTGGCCGACACGTAGGTCAGCACACCACTTTTGAGTTGCTGTCATGTGTTCCTTACGACCCTCAATCTGTAGAAAGGTATAATTCTTGTGGTAAATGTTCGAGGACTGACCATGCTATGTTCTCACCATTAATGGCTTTCCGGCTTGATTTTCTTCAAATTTATCCTAGGCCTTTCTCCATTTAATTTGATTGATGGTATAGGAGGTGAAAGCCCTTAAGTGGATGTCCCGCACGAATGGAACGGGGTTAAAGGATTGATCATGCTTTAAATAATACCCATGCATGTAGAGCTCACACATTAAGTGTTGTCCTATAACATCGTGAATTTTTAAAATACAGAAAAATTGAATGGGGTCCTCAATTTCATACCAAATATCCTTATATATACTTTCAAGACAAAAGAAAAGAAATTGTTCATGAAGGAATAAGGCATAGCTATGTGTAGGAGGTCTACAGGCCATTACCTACTGTGCTAGGGAGAACATCTTCTCCTTATCTGTCTTTAGCAACTGAACTTGTTCTTCCAACTCTTCTATCCTGGCCTTCTGTTTGGCCTGCTTCAGTCGTGCCTTGTATAACTGATCTATGTACCCTATAACAACTCCAACAGCCTGTTCTCGAACCCTAGCTATTTCTTTCTTATGGCCGCTAATCGTAGACTACCACTTTTGAATTTCAGTGCCCAATACAGATTCTCGACCTTCAAACAATTCTTCGATTGGGCCAGTCTAGGTAGCTGCAGTGAAGACTTCAATTTTTGGCTTTATCACCCTCCATTTGTAGATTTTTACCTTCCGTTTTAAACGTGAAACTTGCTTCTTCAAACCCTGAACCTCTCTTTTCAGTCTCATGGTTTCATTGAACTGCAGCTGGTACCTCTTTTTGAGAGGTAACCTTCTTTTCTCACACTATTTGACCCATTCTTGTTTAATAGTGAATTCAGGTTCTGGATCTATGACAGGCTCAGAAGGCGGTGAAATGCTGCTAGCATCCTCTCCAAATTATTTCGTCAAACCCTCTTGGCCGGGCCCCCGATCCACATGTCCTTTTTCTTCTACATTTCTTCCAGAAACTTCTGCTATTTGGTCGGAAATTTCATTGACCCCTCTGTGTTCTGATGTTTCTATAGGAACTATTGTTGGCGAGAAGTCAGGTCTCGCGGACAAGACCCAGGTTCAAGAGTTGTGGCCAACAAAGGGGTTCGGTGTAGTCTAGGAACACATCGGCATTTTCACCCTGCTCTGGAGAGCAGTGCGTCTCACCCGAGGCGTGCCGCAACCACATGCAGAAGGTGGCAAGGAAGAAACCCGCAACTAATGAAGGACAGTGCATCCATTACATATGCAGAGTTATATACGCAAGATCACTTAATAAGCATTCAGACATTTGCAAATAAAATTTTAAACCAGCATAAACACATCACAAGCACATGAACATCTTATTGAGACAACAACCTTCCATTGTATTAATCTCTTGGCCAAACACATGATTACATGGCATTCTCACTGATAGCTTACAAATCTGATACAGATGGATTTCGGAACAGAAAGGTAGAATAGAGAAGATAAGGAGCCATAGGAGGGACATGAATGATTCCTCCGCAGCTGCTCTGTGCGTCTTTCCCTGTCTTCAGCCTCACAACCTTTTCAGCATTCCCTTTCGTTTCAACCAGGTGACTGTTATTTATTCACCCACTCTTGCGACTATCAGTTCCTCTGTGACTTTACTTCAGCTTCTCCCGGCTTCTCTCCTGTTATCTGCGTGTTCCACTTTCTGTCTTCTGCTGTGTATTTCCTTCATCTGCACTTGTCCCTGTTCTATCTCCAGCTATCGCATGCTTTCGCGCCGCCTTGATAGCTCCGTGACTCCTGGTAGTTGCCGCGCGGTCGCGGTTGCCATGTGTATTCATACCGCAACTCAAAAAGGGGTCAAAATTCAAAATGTCTTAGCCAAGATTTCAAAAACTAAACAAAAACAAGGGCCCCAACAGGCCCCGACCACAATTCCTTGACTCGTCCCCGAGTCAATCACAAATAATAGTCTCCACTTCCATTGCCCCGCTGGCTCCCATGCTCTGTTCTGCTGTGCCTTCACCATGCGCCCTTTCCTGCTATGCTCCGCCATGTGGTTGTTCAAACAAGGGCCCCAACTCCGGGACCCTGCGGAGCGCTGTATCTCTAAGCTCGGTGAAGTCTGCCACCGCTTGCTGCCATTCCTGCATAAGCAAGTCGGCTTCTTCAGAGATCCGGGTGGCGGCGGCCTCGTCTATAGTCGTCGGGACAACCCTGAACATCGTGGCAAGCTGGGCTTCGGCCTTGGCATCCAGCTGTTGTATGGATTCGGCACGGGCGCGGATGGGCGAACGAATTTCCCGAATGACTTGTTTGGCCGCTGCCGAGTCGGCCTCAGTCTGTTGCATTTGAATTTCAAGCTCGTCCACCTGGGCGTAGAGCTGATCTAACCGTGCTGGGTCCGCGGTCTCCTATATTTCACGGGAAATTTGTTGCAGCTGGGCAGAGATAGGCTGCGTCTTGACAGTGAGAGCGAGTGAGCACTCCTGCAGACTTCGTAGAAGGGCATGAGCCTCGCCCGCAGTGGAATGGAGAGTCGCCTGCATACTAACTGCCTGAGTCTGCTTGGCAGTCACCTGTTCTGAATGGACAATCTGTGGATCCGGAAGGGTAGGCCGTGCGGCTAACGCCACTTGGAGTTCCTGGTTCTCCCTGCAAACATCAGTGAAAACAGTCCGGAGGTGGTGAACCTGGATTGCTACACTATCCTCCGCTATATTGTCAGGGAATGGGGCATAATGAGCCCTTGCAGCGGGTCATAAGTCGGAGAACACCTGAGCAGCAATGGTGACCTGCTCCTGTAGGTAGGTCTTCTCCCTGTTCAGCTGATCGCGCTGTTCAGTAAGCGCCGTGATCTGGTTATGCTGCTCGGTACACCGCTGCTCCAGCTCTGTGTGAATCTGTTCGGCCTTTAGGGCTGCCTGCTGAATGAGTAGGTATAGCTGTGCTGTACTCCATGGTTCTGCATTGGTCGTGCTGGGTGCACCCTGCTCAGGCACCCGCTCCTGCGAAGGTTGGCCACTGGCCACTGATCGGTTTGAGGTCTCCGGAGGATGGAACGGCGTCTGCTGCTGCATCGAGGTAGCCATATCGGATTCCGACCGGTCTTGCTGCGTGGTCTGGTCTGGGGGAGGGTCAGCCGAATTAACCCCAACATTTTCTAGCCGGGTAGATACAGTAGAGGCAGGATCCTGGGGCGTGGCCACGAGGTCAACCGACGGTACCACGGCTGCAGTACTGGAGGTGACTTCCACCCCGTGGTCACCTCTGAAAAGTTCCCGGATGAGAGGATCTGATACAGTGGCCGACGAGTTGGATGGATTGGAGGAGGTGGCAGGTGGACGGCCGGTGGAGGGAGCGGTGGATGGGATGAAAGAGGTATGGGGGAGACGAATGTTGAGGAACTCTGACGGATCAATCAGGGGTTCCTCCGAGATCAACGTTCCTGGGAGTGGAGTGGATGGTGGATCATCGTCGGTAAGATCCACCACTGGATCGGTGACAGTAATGCGGGCCCTCTTGGATGGAGGGGGGTCTGATGAATCGGGTTCTCGGCCCGTTTCGCCCATTGGTGTGATGATAGGGGTGGCAGAGGTGAACAGGTTGGTGGGGATGGGAGAAATGAGAGGGGCGGTATTGGAGGGAGCACGAGACCAACCGATCTGAAATTCAGCAAAGGAGGGAAATAAAGGGGCACCACTTGAAGCAACTTGGGTTACCACGTTAAGTCATCGTACCTGGGCATTGAGGTGTTGTACAATGGGGACCAGTGATTCGGGCAGGTCCGGTGCGGTCTCAGCTGCATCCTGTCGAGGTTCCGCCGCAACTTGTGAGGACCCCTCTGCGCCGGTCGTGGCAGGCCTCTGTGCCGGTAGCATCTGCTCAAAGTTATATCGGGTGATCCCGTCGCGGATGTGCTTGGTGACCCCCGGCCACGCAGAGACCTCGCGGTGGAAAGTGTCATCATTCAACTGGAATCTGAGGGGCGCCATGTGGAAGGTGGTGTCCGACATGCAAGTTGGCCGGAGGTAAGTGTGCCTGTGGCTGACCCCAAACCACACCTGCTCACTATACTCATCCAACAGGTGCCTGGGCACCCGTTGCTGGTTAGTCACCACCTCTGTCATCAACCCGTACCACGCCCGAAACGCTTCCGCGTTCACCTGTTTGGTGTTGGGGTCCGAGGACACCTGCCAGGGGGTGCATTTCATCGCGAGAGGCTGGCTCGTGGTCGTCTCCGCCGGCATCCGGACGGGAGGAAGGTGCCATTTCCACATGGCGAAAGCTAAAATCAAGTAACCGTAAATGAAACTGGTGGTACGCTTGTAGTTCTCTTCACAGGCCGCGAAGAGTTCTTTCAGCACAAAAGAGCACCAATTCAACCTGGCACCCTGGATGCAGTGCTCCACAATGGAGATTGTATCCAGGGTGCACTCTCCCTTCGTATAGTGCCGCATCGTCTTGCTAGCGATAAGGTAGCAAGCGAACTGAATTTCTGGTTTATTGATCAAATCAATTTTGGCACCTTTCCCCCCCCCCCGCGAGTGCCATACTTGGTGTACAGGTCTAAGTCACCCAACTTTCGGGCGCGCTTGGAGGATGTCTGGCTGGCAGCGGAGACATCCGCGCCATTCTGAGATAGTCCTGTAAGCTGATGAATGTCTTCGGCATGAATTGGAATTTCCTCATTGAGCCACAGGGACCCGTTCTGTATCCGACTGAGGAGGAACCGGGTGCATTGCAGGGCTGGTCCCGTAGTTCCAAAAACCGGAAGAGTCCTCAAATTCATCAAGGATGACTGTTGTAGGCCCCTGAATTCTGGTCGCATCCGGCTGTTGGAGCTGCTGCCTGGCGTGTAATGATGCTCCATGTAGGTCTGCCAATGGAGGTGGGGGAATTCAGCTGGGTCGGACAGGTTGGCGTCCATACATGTTGCATTGTCATACTTGCCAACTAGCGACTCTACGCGGTGGATTCGACTGTCCAACACTGGTTCAGGGACGGATAAGAGAGCCCTCGGCATCTTGGCGCAGCGTTGGTAAACTTGGAGGATTCTTCTAGAGTTTCCTTCTGGGTGCAGTGCGCTTTCAGGCTGCAACTGCTCTGGAGTCGCTGCAATTTCCAAATTGAACTGGTCCGTCATTCTCGAGCAAGTGGTCTCCATGCAAGTTATGGCATTCCCTGGCACGAGCGGAGTTGATGAGACTCCATAATGGCAATTAATTCTTGCTATCCTTCAAGCCTACGATAATCGTACGATCAATCACATGCATGTATGTAATCTGAAAATTGCTGACGGCGTCATGGGAAGATGGGCGGACGCGATGGCTGAGGGAACTGCGGGTGATGGAAAATGATTACGGTATGATTACTGTCTACTTATGGTAATTTATGACACAAATCTGAGCGATCCTACGGACTGACAAAAGGACTGACGGAAATGACCTGGACTGACACTGGCACGGGGATGGATCCTACGCGAACGACACGCTGGACTGGTGCTGTGACACGCTGGACTGGTTCGCCCCGACCACAATCGGTTGCGGTGAGGTACCCGCAACTGACCAGTTATTTGACAGACTGCCTATGAACGGAAAAGACTCCCTACGCTCATCCTGTTTGCGGGAGAGTTATTCGACTAAGCTACTCTACGGGTTCTCTCGGTTGCGAGAGTTATTGATGAAAAGTGAAAGGGACCTACTCCTGGTAGGGTTTCAGGCGTGCGCCATTCACCCACCCAGGGAGAACTGTACCGTCCATCTATGCCAACCGAACGGCTCCTGAGTCACGGATCTCAATGACAAAGTAGGGTCCTAACCAGTGCATCTGGAGCTTGCCTGGAAATTTCTAGAACCGACTATCATATAAGAGAACTTTGCCGCCAACTTGGAAGGCTTTGGTTTTGATGTGGCGGTCGTGCCACGCTTTCTGCCTGGCCTTCTGAACCTTCTGGTGGAATTCCGCCAAGAATCGAGCCTCGTCCAGCTCCTGCAGCTTCTGGAGGCGTTCCCGAAGTGACTCCTCTTCTGAGAATTGAAGGGACGTTGCGATCAAAAGATTGGGTGCAGTGAACTCGGTGGGAATCACAGCTTCCCGACCATACACCAACTAGAATGGTGTCTGGTTGGTCAGACGTTTCACTGTGGTCTGGTAGGCCCACAATGCCGCTGGGAGCCACTCGTCCCAATTGTCGCGCTGAGCATTGCAAACTTTAGTCAAGTCCTTTTCGAGAATCTTGTTGAATGCTTCCACAGTACCATTAGCCTGTGGGTGGTATGGGCTGCTTTTATGATGCTGAATCATAAATGTGTCCAGTAGTGACTTGACCGTGCCATTAATGAAATGCGTACCCTGATCGCTGGTCAAGCTCCATGGGCAGCCAAAGCGGCTGATGATGTGTTAAAAAATGAACTGGGCAGCGGTCTCTGCCGAGCAGTCGCGTACCGCTGCTGCCTCAGCCCATCGGGTGAGGTAATCCGTGGCGGTAATGATATACCGGGCCTTGGAGTGTCTGGCGACCGGGGCGATGGGACCTACGAAATCAACAGCCCACTTTTCAAACGGCCGCAACACATGCACTGGGTGTAGCGGAAGCTCTTCCCGGTGCGAAGGCCTTCCCGTCCGCTGGCAAACATCGCAATGCTTCACATAGGCTTTACAGTCAGCATGTACCGTTGGCCACCACAGGCCAGCTTGGAGCACCTTCCTGGCGGTGGGTTTCGCACCCACATGCCCTCCCGCAACACCACTGTGACATTCCCACATCACTGCTTCCCGTTCGTGGTCAAGAACACATCTGCGCAACACCTCATCAAGGCCCAGTTTGTACAACTGCCCTGCGATCAATTGGTAGTCGGCCGCCCGGACAACCAGATGGCGTTTCTGAAGCGGGGTGTACTCCTGAGGGCATTGTCCCATGGTTAGATAAGTGGCAATGTCAGCCAGGTAATCTGGTACTGCTTCTACTCGGAAGAGGTTGGCATCCGGCAGCTGATCGTCCAACGGGCCTTCATTCTCTCCCGTCTCCAACCTGGATAAATGATCGGGACCAACATTCAACCTACCGGGCTTGAAAATCACCTCAAATGTGAACTCCTGGAAAAGTAGAAGCCAACAACAGATCCGTCCTTCCAACACAGGCTTATTCACCAGATACTTCAATGCAGAATGGTCCGTGAAGAATGTGAATTTTCCGCCCAGAAGATAGTGGCGAAACTTCTGGAGGGAGTACACCATCGCCAAAGCCTCCCGCTCGGTCGTGGTGTAATTCTTCTCCGCATTCGATAACCGACGTCTGGCGAAGTATACGGGGTGGTCAAATTTCGTCTCCCCGGGTTGCGCCAATACAGCTCCAAGTGCAATACCGGACGCATCAATATGCACATGGAACTGCTTTTCCCAGTCAGGATGCACAAGTATGGGTGCCGTCACCAACTTCTCCTTCAATGTGTCAAGTGCCTTCCTGCACTCCGCCGTCCACTGAAACACTTCTGCCTTTCGCAACAGTTTCTCCAAAGGGGCCGTAATTTTTGCGTAGTTGCGAATAAACCGCCTGTAATACCCTGTGTGCCCGAGCAGTGCCCGCAACTGCTTCACGGTCTCGGGGGCCTCCATATGGACGATGACCATGACCTTGGCGGGATCAATGCAGACCCCTTGCTTGCACACCACGTGGCCCAATAGTGTGCCGAATGGAACTGCAAAAATACATTTCTTCAAGTTCAAGGAAATCTGCAGCTGACGACACCGGTCAAACATAACACGCAACAGGGAGGCGTGATTCTTCAACAGGCTGTAGACGGTCCAGTCGTCCATGTAGACCTCCAGGAACTTGTGAATGTACTCCTGGAAAGCAGCAATGACAATCCGGGAAAACACAGCCGGTGCGTTCTTCAGACCAAACGGCATAACGTGGTATGCAAATGATCCCCACTTAGTGGTGAATGTCGTCTTTGCTTTGTCTTCCTCCGCGATGCGCACCTGATGGTAACCCGATAACCTATCAGTGAATGAATAAGCTTCATTTCCCGCAACATGGTCTAAAACTTCTTCGCTGAAAGGAGTGGGAAACGAGTCGTGGATGCAGGTATTGTTCAGGCTCTGGTAATCTACACAGACACGGATCTCCGCTTTTTCCTTCTTGTTCTGGATGACAATGGGACTCACCCACTCGGCTTCTTCTACTGGAAAGATGAGACCTGCAGCCAGCATTTTGTCAATCTCCATCTTGACCTTCTCTTTTATACGTGGGTTCAACCGGTAGGGTCGGTGCTTCACCAGCCTGGCCCCCGGTTTCAACGCGATGTGCATTTCGCCCAGATCTCCCTTGATCCCCTTCAGGTCTGCAACCGAAGACGGGAACAAATCTTCATATTCCCGGAGGAGGCTGAAAATTTCTTTTGATGTCTCCTCGTCCCAGTAATCTCCCACCGTTGCGAGCTTGGGTCTCTCGTCTGTTCCAATGTTCAGCTTCTTTGTCTTTAGGGGCTGTAAATGGACTCCTTCAGTCGTCAGCTCTTCACTGATGCTCCGCTCGCCTTCCTTTTCGTCAAAATAGAGATGCCTGAGGTCCTCCAGACTATCGTCCTTCAGATCGCCGTCAATCCGGTGGCAAACCAACTCGCGCCTGACCTCATGTCGTGACACCACCGGGCCCCCATTAGGCTTGGGATGGCGGAAAAAAAAGACCTCCTTGACTGCCTGTAGGGCCTGAGACTCCTGCGCCGTCTCCCCTTCGAACAAGAAGCACCGCACGAACTTGTCCGCGACGGCCTGCCAAGAGAAAGTGCCCCATTTCCGCTCTTCCTCCAGGTACCAGGCCTGGGGAATTGTACCCAGGGAGTGGATAAACCTGTGGACCCACAGCTCCTCAGGGTACTGGGTGCTACGCCACTGTTCCTCGCAGGCCCGCAAATGGAGTCGCGGGTCGGAAGTTCCATGATACTTAAGCGTATTGCAGGGTCCTTCATCCTCCTTAAAGCGTGCCCGCAGAGCATCCGCCACGCACTCCCATCGCAACAGAGTGTTGCGGTGATTTTCCACCACTGTGCCGACGTTGACTGCAAGGCCACATCCAAAAGTGGTATCCGGCTTTCAGCTGGGACCAGGTCTTCCACCTTGGCAATAAAAGTATTGATTGCTTGCATGTTCGACAATGTGGGATGTCCGCAGATCTCAGTCCCTACCCACCGGACTTGGGCAATGGAGGCACGTCTCCGCGTGGTGGTCTCATACCCCCCTTGCTGGCAGTCTTCCCAAGCGAGTTCGGATCCGAGCTCCGAGCTCTGCACACTCCGCCAACTGACAGAGCCAGTCGCGGTCAGGTTGATATAGTCATCCCGCTGTCCTGCGGTCATCTGATAAAGGTGGTCCATCATCTGAGCATCCTCCCGATTATCCACTGTTTCCGTATATCGCGGGCCCTGATACGGGTCGAGGGGCTGGGTGACCCGTACCTCCCCATCCTCAAAGATCATCAGCTCCTTCTTAAGGTCGATGATGGCGTAATTCTCAAAAGCCCAATCAATGCCGAGTAAGGCAGGATAGGGATCCTTGTCGCCCATGATATCAATAACCTCAAAATCAGTGTATGTCTTCACCCCCGCAACATCGACCTCGACACCCTCGAGTCGGCCGATTGGCAAAATGCAATACTGGTTTGCCATCCTGAGTTGGTTTGGTGAGTAGGCTAGCCGTGGCCTTCCAATATCCTCCCATGTCTTTCATGGCAGAATGTTGACGTCGGACCCCAAATCCAACATGGTGTCGCTGATTTGGAACCCTGCGACCTGCGTGTTGAGCCGGAATTCTTTGCCTATTCGTTGCTTGTTCCGCTTGACACGCTGCACGTATTGAGGGCCAACGTCCGGCGGATCTCTAAGTTCTGTGCGCCCCTGCAGTGCTCCTTCCAAAGCACGCTTGAGCTGCTGCCGTAGTGCAGCGTTGTCAACAATCCTGAGGAATAGCCAGAGCCAATCCTCGACCACAGTTCCTGCGACGCTCTGCGCACCAGATTCCGGCAGCATGGGCTCCTCCAGACCTCCCTCGTTTCACAGCTGGGCGAACGCCTCAACTGCCTCCTGGAAATACTTCTTCTGGACTTCGGGGATGCTAGCCGAACCACTCGGGCTGGCTCCTTCTCGTGGGCATCCTCTCCAGTCTTCTTTCCCCCCCTCGTCACTATCGCGACGTTCTGCATGTCGGGGGTTGTGGCCCCTCGCGGCTCTGAATTTATCAGATTCGCTCCCCTCTGCCTCGCCCGTTCTTCCCACTTCTTGATGAGCTTTGGACAGTCTTCTGTAGCATGGGCGTTGACCCGGCACTGGGAACACCAAGGTCGTCACGGAAGGGGACATTCTCGAGCCACATGACCCTCCTGGTCACAGTTGTAACATTTTACCAGACCGCGTCTGCCTGTGCGGCCTCCCCGCATGCCTCCGCCTCTTCCCCTCGGAGCCTCGTTCACCCTGTAGGAGGGATGATCCAGTTGATCTGCAAGTGCATCAAGCACCCTGCACTGCTCAGTGTTGTGAGTCGTGGAAACACAAAATTTGCAGTATACATTATTTGGGACCGTGGAGTACTTCTGTAATATCGGGCACATCCGAGGAGGATGCCCCAGCGTCCGGCAAATCTCACAGTACTCTGTGGTGGAGGAACCCGGTTGCGGTGGGAACCCCGCATAAGTCTGTTACGGCTGGTAGACCCCCTGTGGGTTCATCACTGTGCCACCCCTTGGTGGTGGACCGCCCTGGATTGCTGCGACCGAGGGTCCTGCTCCTGCGCCGCGCAACCGAGGACACTCGGTTGCTACGTGGCCCTCGACCAGGCAATGAGTACACCAAACATTCGGTCGCGCTGGTCTCACTGGCTAGCGATCTGGTGTTGCAACCCTATCAAAGAAGGATCTTGCGGGGCTGCCCCCCCCCCCGATATTCCTGGGGGTAGCCTGCCATGGCTTCAATCTTCATGGCCTGCTCCAAAGCGTCCTGCAGGTTATCAATCTTCTACTGAGTGAGGGGGGTTCATGTCAAGGGGAGCATAGCCTTGATGAACCAGTCCCTCTGGTGGTTTGGATCGATCGGGTAGCTAAGTTTCCCGATCACGTCCTTGAATCGCCGTATCAACTCCCACGTGGTCTCACCTTCCTTCTGCTTAATTTCCCACAGCTCTGACAGGCCCTGCTGGTCTGTCTGGGGAAGCTTGAATTCGCGAACAAAATCCCGCTTCACGTCCGCAATTACGGGGTTAGGATGAGCCTCGGACCACTTGATAAACCATCGCAGATCCCTCTCTCTGAGCGTGGTTTGGAATTCTATTAACTTCCCTGCATCTGGTGTCTGGCGAGGCCTCCAGATGACTTCGCACAGGTACCAGTGTTGCTCTACATCATCATTGCCCCGGCCAGAGAACTCTGGATACCGAGTGAAAGATCCAGCCATGTGTACTTGCGGAGAATTGACCAGGATAAATCCTCCAGGTCCTGGTTGCGTAACGGTTCCACTAGGAAAAATACCACTACTAGTAACGCTGCTGTTACTGGACGTTACTGACACTAATGAACTATTGTATGACCGACTCAATGCTTGTAACCGAATAAAAATATTACTTAAAGGTTGATACAGTACCAGGGGAAGGTAGGGATCCTGGCCATGTAGAAGGTGAGAAGTAGGGCTGCCTGGAGGGGTGGGTGCCGTCTGATCTTGAAACATCCGCTGCATCACGCCATGCCATTCATCATCAGAACTCTCTTCGGGCTGCATCTTTCCGTTATCTTCGCTAGTCACAATCTCTCTTTCTCGTGTCGCTGGGCTCCCATGCACCCACTGCACTTCCACTGCTGTCCCGTTTTCTTCCCGGGTATCCAAACCCATAGTTACTATCCTCTGAGGTGCCTCCTTATAATTTTTCCTCTCGATCTCTCTTCTCTTCAAATCTCGCATTACCCTTCTTCGCCACCTATCGGCGATCTGTGCCCGCCGATGCGCACGTCGCTCCCGCAACTTGCATGCGGCTTCAACATCCATTCCCCACTCCCCACTTTCACATTATACACAGCATCGGTTCCCTCAACCCTTCCCCCAGCACGGGAGGTTTACGCTTCCATACTCGTTTTGTGGAATTCAATCAACCCTTCGTCCACCATCAGAGCTTTGATCCACAACGGAATCTCCTTCAACAACTTCCCTCTCAGCCCTGAGTGGAAAATAGCCTCGGCCTTCGAGAAGGATTGGTAGCACTCAGTAGCAAACTCCACAACGTATCCTTCCAACGTGGTACTTACCCAAAAATCCACTGCGCGGGTTAGTTCAGTATCTACCTGATGCAGTGCCACCAGGTCTTCGTGCACCCACCTGCGGTTTATCTTCCGCATGCCTTCTTGGGGCAGCGTCACGCGTAACCTCCGCAACCAATTGTAAAGGTCCGTAGGGAACCTTCATCAGAAAATTTCGTACGTATCACTGGCTGAGTCAGAGAAAAGAACAAGCTCCTTGATCGCCGCCTCCTTTTTCTTGGTCAGCTCTGCTTGCTGAGCAATGAACTGGTCAAGATGATCGTCCCACCATCGCCGTATTGCTCCTTCAAAAATCCTCGATACCATGAGCTAGATCCCCTCAGAACATGCTGGTCCCGGCAACGAAACCATTTGTTGGCGAGAAGTCAGGTCTCGCGGACAAGACCTAGGTTCAAGAGTTGTGGCCAACAAAGGGGTCCGATGTAGTCTAGGACCACGTCGGCATTTTCACCCTACTCTGGAGAGCAGTGCGTCTCACCCGAGGCATGCTGCAACCACATGCAGAAGGGGATGAGATCAATGGCAAGGAAGAAACCCGCAACTAATGAAGGACAGTGCATCCATTACATATGCAGAGTTATATACGCAAGATCACTTAATAAGCATTCATACATTTGCAAATAAAATTTTAAACCAGCATAAACACATCACAAGCACATGAACATCTTATTGAGACAGCAACCTTCCATTGTATTAATCTCTTGTCCAAACACATGATTACATGGCATTCTCACTGATAGCTTACAAATCTGATACAGATGGATTTCAGAACAGAAAGGTAGAATAGAGAAGATAAGGAGCCATAGGAGGGACATGCATGATTCCTCCGCAGCTGCTCTGTGCGTCTTTCCCTGTCTTCAGCCTCGCAACCTTTTCAGCATTCCCTTTCGTTTCAGCCGGGTGACTGTTATTTATTCACCCGCTCTTGTGACTATCAGTTCCTCTGTGACTTTACTTCAGCTTCTCCCGGCTTCTCTCCTGTTATCTGCGTGTTCCACTTTCTGTCTTCTGCTGTGTATTTCCTTTATATGCACTTGTCCCTGTTCTATCTCCAGCTATCGCATGCTTCCGCGCCGCCTTGATAGCTCTGCGACTCCTGGTAGTTGTGGTGCGGTCGCGGTTGCCATGTGTATTCATATCGCAACTCAAAAAGGGGTCAAAATTCAAAATGTCTTAGCCAAGATTTCAAAAACTAAACAAAAACAAGGGCCCCAACAACTATGTATTCTTGGTGAACCTCCAATTTTTCCAGTTCAGTAGTGACTGGGCCAACCTTGGCCGTGTCAACAAATTTCAGTACTGGGGGAACATCGAATTCTTCCATTGACCGTTTAAGCGATCAAAATCCCCTCGCCCCTCTGGGCATCATGGACTAAAACGGAGAACAAGGAACAAACCCATCATCATCATTCTCGGTTTGGGCCGAGACTTCATGCATTACTACCTCAACCAGAGTCGATGCTGGTTCTTGTGAAGCAACATCGATCTGTGGTGCAATTCCCTTCTCTCCTCTTGCCCTTTGCTTGCCACTTCTTCTTCATGGGTCGATACTCATTTTTGTGGAACAATATCGACCACCTGACTCATTCCTTCTTTAGCCTCTTTTTCCTTGGGAATCACCTTTGTTTTCACAGTTGGTACCGATTCTTGAGGTCAAACATCGATTTCGCGGGTTGAATCCTCTTGTTCTAGCAGAATTGGGGGTGGTTCTTATGTAACATCCCCAACTGTATCAACATCCATTTTTATCTGGGTAGGTGATGCTGTTTCTTGCGAAACATCATCACTTGCCATTTCTCTATCCACAATTCCATTCCTTTTTTCTTCATTGGAAAAGGTTTCTGACTGTATAACAATATCAATTTACTGCATAATTTCCATAATCCCTTCCTCTGTGGGTTCCTCAAGCGAAGCTGGTTCTTGTGTGGAAGCCTCTTCTGTGCCGCTAATTAGCTCTTCCATTCTTATTTCCTCTTCTGTGGTCTTTTCTAGCGAGGCTAGTTCTTATGTGACAGCCTCGACTGCGTCACTGATTACTTCCTCCATACTCATCTCTTCAGGTTCCTCCTGATCAATCATCATCTCTTCTTCCTCAGGTTCTTCCTGATCAATTTCTATTTCCATTTCCTCCGATTTCTCTTGATCAATTTCCTCTAAAGGTTCTTCTTCCACCTAACCAGCTGGAGAGGTTGGTTCTTCTTCTCTAGCAGTAATCATAGCTGCTACCGCTTCTTCTGAGGATCCGCAAAGTTCCACCCAAGAAACCCGCAACCTGCCTATTGCATGCACGACCAATAATCACACCAATCCATGTTTAGAAAGTACTGCCATCATCCGACGAGAGCACCGAGCAGAATATGCCATATGCTGCAGTTGTTTTAATAGGAAAAATTGCATGTTTAGGGCATGCACCTGATTCTGTGGAAATCAGAGATGTGTTATAATTTTAAAGTGATAGTTGAACAGAGTTGAGGCCCGACCCTCGTAGGTAATGTATATTATTACAAAACCTGCCACTTCGTTCCAAGGATAAGGCACAATTTTGCGCTTGTATCCCCAGCCCAATTGAACTACACTTTCTCTTTCCTGCAAAAACAATTCGGGAAACTCCGGGAGAGAAACCTTCCGAGAAAACCATTACTGCCCCTGCTGTCTCAGCCCGCTAACGTCTGCAATTACTTCCTCTATAACAGGAACTTCCAGACCTCTAACCTGCGAATGATTCTCCTCTAAATTGAGTGCGAATTCCATTTTGATACCTCCATCGAACCCTTGCAATTTTTCAAAGTAGATATCCCATCCTGCGTCGACAAAAAATTTCCAAACCTCTGGATTGCTGCGAACTGAAACTGTGTTTTCAGGCTCATGCTGCACAGCTAGCCCACCTATACTGAGACTTGTAGCAGCACTTCCTATAGCAGCATACCATTGGGCAAGGTGGTGGGTACTAAATTCGGAGGAACAACATAGTGAAAATGGACAGGTGGTAATGGTAAATACGATTGGTAATTCTCGAAAACCGAGAAAAATCATAAAAGAGTATGGTAATTGTGGTAGAATAGAAATAATAATTATTCGTATAGGGTGAATGAGACATCTTGCGAATCCCAATATGATTTAAATGATTATACCACATATTGACGTGATTCGTAAGGTGTACTATGAGTAGAATGTCATTCTTAACTTATGGGGAAATTATCACACCGTCCTTAGCATGAAGACACCCCCCCGACTTAAATTCTTTCCGTCGACGACATTAAAATCTTCACATGGGATATTTGATTAAATCAGTCAAAGTCACATGGAGGCGCATCTCTAATGTACTTACCCGATGATGGGATGATTGTGATGGCCAGAGGAGTAATGATGATGGTGTAATAGCATCGGCAAGAACATCCAAAGGTAACAAAGAAAAGAGAGCAACAACATCGGTGTAACAACATCAGTGTAACAACATCCGGTGTAACAGCAGTGGAGTAACAACATCGGTGTAACAACAATGGAGCAACAACATCGGTGTAACAACATCCGGTGTAACAACAGCAGAGTAACAACATTGGTGTAACAACATCCGGTGTAGCAGCATCAGAGTAGCAGCAATTGAGTAACAACATTTGGTGTAGCAGCATCGGAGTAGCAACAACTGAGTAACAACATTCGGTGTAGCAGCATCATAGTAGCAGCAACTGAGTAACAACATCCGATGTAGCAGCATCGGAGTAGCAGCAACCAAGTAACAACAACATGAGTAGCAGCAACTGAGTCACAACATCTAATGTAGCAGCATCGGAGTAGCAGCAACTGAGTAACAACAACATGAAAATTCCTTGATTTTCACTCCTTAGTCATAGCTCCTGCAAAGAGACAAGAAAATAGAACAAAAATATTTATTTATTTATATATATATATATTTTCTCCTTTTTTTTTTTTTTTACAACAAGGGTGCAGAGGAAGGATTCTCTGCATTGATAACCTTCAAACCAGATTTCTCAGAGAGTTGTTTAATAAAATCATCCTTAGAGGCCGACCAATGGTATAGTCTCAAGCGATGTCCATTGACTATAAAGGAAGTACGTGTTTCGTCAATTGTGACTAGCCTGACTGTTCCATTGTCAAATACAACATTCACCTCCTAAGGTTCCATCCACCGAGTGTAAAGCTTTCCCTTAAAATCCCTAAAACAAGAGTCATAAAGTGGTGCCCAATCTCCACTTTGAAACACCTTATTTCTAATAAACTTATCGTGCCATTTCGTTCTCTGCTGCTGAATAGCAGTAGTTCGCTGGACAACCATTGAACGTATTTCATCAAGTTCATTAGCTGAGCCAATCAGTGTTTCTAGGCATCTGATAGATCTAAACCAAATTCCAGAGCTGTTTTGAGCATGCTTATTTCAAATTCTATTAGAGACAATGGGGATTTCCCATAAACCAACTCGAATGGTGAAAAACCAGTTGTATTCTGCCATGTTGTTCTATATGCCCATAGAGCCTCTGGAAGTTTCTGAGCCCAATCCTGACGATGGTATGCAACAATTTTTGTCAAAATATTTTCTAATTTCTTATTTGTGCTTTCCACTTGTCCATTCACTTGGGATGGTATGGAGATGTCACTCTGCGCTTGACCCCATATTTTTGCATGAGCTTTGCTATCTTCTGTGATTTGAATTGTGCTCCTCCATCTGAAACAACCTCTCGTGGAGTACCGTAACGAGCAAAAATTTCTTCAAATATAAAATCTGAGACTACCTACTCTGTTGCTTTCGCAACCGCTTTGGCTTCCACCCACTTAGTCATGTAATCAGTACAGACCAAGATGTGGAATTTCTGCTGGGAGGGTGGGTTAAAGGGTCCAACAAAGTTAATAGCCCATTTCTCGAAAGGCTCGAGGACTAGCTGTGCCTGCAAAGGCATTTCATCAGCTCTACCGGGATTCCCCATACGTCGGCAACTATCAAACCTCCTCACATAATTTTGAGCATCACGAAAAATGGAAGGCCAGTAATATCCCATTTGTAGCACCTTATGGCCTATTCTTTTGTCTGCAAAATGCCTTCCATAAGGGCCATCATGGGTAGCTTTCAATACTTCATAAATATCATCTTTAGACACACAATGCTAGATCTGCTTATCTGCTCTTGTATGAAAAAGGTACCCTGCCATCCAAGAATATCGGGCACTATGATGAATAATATTTCGCTGTTCCCTATATGACAAATGAGGAGGAAATTTCCTTGTAGCAAGATAGTTAGCAATATCTGCATACCACGGAGGTTTAGTAGAGACTGCAAAAAGATGTTCATAAGGAAAAATGTCTTCTATTGGTGTGCATTCATCATTGTTATCCATTCCAGATAGGAAATCAGCTACTACATTATCTTTTCCTGGCTTATCTACTATTGTAATATCAAATTCTTGAAGCAATAGTAACCATCTCGTAATACGACCAGGAGTAATAGGTTTATTCATCAAATACCTTATTGCTGCATGATCAGTATGGAAAATAGTAGAGTACCCACTGATGTAGTGCCGGAACTTATTGATAGCATAAATGATAGCTAAGAATTATTTTTTTGTCATCGTGTATTTTAGTTCAGCAGGAATTAGATTCTTGCTAACTTAATAAATTGCATACTGTTTTTTGTCTACCTGCTGTCCTAAAACAACCCCTACTACTGTCTGAGAAGCATCAGTATATATGTGAAATAGTAATGCCCAATTAGGTCCTCGAAGGATTGGGGCCGTGCACACCAACCCCTTAATTTTCGTGAAGGCTGTCTCACAATATTCGGTCCACAAAAATTCTGCATCTTTTGTTAGCAATTGAAATAGTGGATGTGCTATTTTAGAATTTTTTTTTATAAAGCGCCTATAATAACCAACACAACCAATAAAGCTACGTACCTGTGTGGGTGTTTTGGGTACCGGGAAATGTAATATTACCTCTACTTTAGCCGGATCAACTTGAATTCCAGCGGTTGAGAGAAAATGTCCCATACTACTCCTTCTTCCCTCATCATATGGCATTTGACTGTACTCAATGATACATGGGTCCATTTACATCTTTTGAGTACCTTCTCCAGATTTTCCAATCCTTCCTCAAATGAGTTCCCATATGGAGTAAAATCATCCATATAGATTTCGACACTATCATCGACCAAATCAGAAAAAATTCCCAAGATTGCCCTCTGGAAAGTAGTAGGAGAATTACACAGGCCAAATGGAAGAAAACTGCATGAAAAGGTTCCCCATGGGCATGTGAAAGTTGTCTTATCCTGGTCTTCCAGGGCTATCTATATTTGGCTATATCCACTGAATCTGTCTAGGAAGGAAAAGAACTTATTTCCAGCCAAGGTGTCCAGGAATTGGTCAATGAATGGCAAAGGAAAATGGTCTTTTTGTGTTTCCTTATTTAATTCCATGTAATCTACACAGATCCACCATTTAACATTCTTTTTGGGAATGATAACTAGCAGGGATACCCATTGGCTATCTGAAATGGGATAAATGAATCCTACATCCAAATTTTTTTGTAATTCTTATTTAACAATGTTTTTGAGAGCAGGATTCATCTTCCGTTGAGGCTGTCTTACAGGGCGACAATCTTCCTTAATGTAAATATGATGAGTGCATAGGCTGGCAGGGATACCCTTCATGTTAGTATAATCCCAGGCAAAAGCTTTGTGATGATCTTGAAGGACTTTCAAAAGCTGTTTGGTCTGGGATTCAGACAGGTTCGGGTTGATATTAAGTGTTTTCCCTGGTTCAATAACGATTGGAGTACTATCATGGAATGGGGTTACATGAATGTCGTCAATGTCATCTTCTGGTTCAATGTTTTCCTGTGTCTCACAGCTCATAGCAGATTCTAGAATATGTCGAGTTCGATCAGGAACATAACTGTAATGATTAATGAAGGCGTTATGGCATCATCTTCAATTTCTGTTTAAATTGAAGGGCCTGGCCAATAGTGAGAACTGGTCTAACATCTTCATTTTCAAGTTCAGGCTCTTCTGCAGGTAGAGGTTTCTGACTGGTTGATGATTTTTCAGATGGGCTTGGTTTCGCAGGAGATTAAAGCTTGAGATTTTTTGTGATTGTCCCATTTGATATGATCATGTGTCCAGACCAACATCCTATGTAGGCATCTGCAATTGCCAACCAGGGTCTTCCTAGGATCAATGGGTGGCCACCTACTGAAGATTGAGTCTGCAATATAAGGAGGTCCACAGGGTAATGCCATGAGTCTACTGAAATGATCACATCCTCTAATTTCCATATTGGTTTAATTGTGGATCTGTCTGCAAGTTCCAGGATAGTAGGGGTTGGTTTAATGTTTCCAAGTCCTAATGTGTTCATTGTTTCAGCAGTGATAATGTTAATGGCCACTCCCAAATCCACCAGTACATTTGGGATTTCAATCCCATTAATTTTTGCTGTTAGAATTGGGTTCCCAGGATCTTCGTATTTTACAGGCAGGATTTTTCCTAACATGATATCGGATAGTCTGCCCATTACATGAACAGTTAATTCATCCTTAGGTTTTCTACCTGGTTTCTTTGAGAAGTATTCTTTCAGAGTTTTTGCATAAATAGGTTGTAAAAGGGGTATTTTAACAAAAAGATTCTGTAGTTCCCCTAGAAAGTCAAATTCTGCTTGAGGGTTTGGTTTTCTCAAGGTCAATCTTTCAGGATATGGAGGAGATGTTAAATGACCTTGATTAGGAACAACTTGGGGAGGTGTCTGATTTATTATGTTTTGATCTGCATTCTCCCTCACTGTTCTTTGTTCTGGTTTTGTATCTTCACCGTCAAGTTGTCCTATAATAATGGGTGAAGTAGGTGCATTTACTACCCGACCAGACTGTAGATTTATCTCATTGAGCCCTACGGTAGAAATTCTATAGGATGGAAGGTTCAGAGTGTCTGTTTGTTGAACCCCTTTATTATTCAGATTTGGGTTGGGCTAGATAGGAAGTTGAGGTCTAATGGTTGGTTTTCTTGGGGGCACATTGGAAGGCAACTGAAGTTGTTGCTAAGGCATAGGCTGAGGAAAATGTCCAGTGGGAGGGGATCCACGCCAAGTCTGATTCCATGAAGGATTCAGATTGGCTTGAGGAACCCATTGCTACCAAGGGGGATACTGGTATTGAGGCCACATGGCTGAAAATGGTGCAGATTGGGGACCCATACTAAAATTATGAAAGTACTGAGATGGGTCCTGAAACATACCTGGATTCACCGCTGGTGGTTGAGGTTGCCATGGCTTCTTCTTCCCCATGAAGTATAGCTGGTCCATTGTGCTTTCCTTGCTTGCCCCTTGGAAAATCGCTTTCATCCTAGGCAAGGAAGGACATGCATTGGTCACGTGAGTATGTTCACAGATTGCACAGGCTTCCACCGTGTTCAACGGGCATTCCTTCAAAGGGTGTTTCTTTCTGCACTGAGGGCAGAATATGGCCATGGTTTTTTCCAACTCCATCTGCTTCTGTTTTTTCTTTAGAGTGTCCATCTAGGCTGATAGCGTACTCAGGATATCGGTCCTCAGATTATTTAATAGATTCCCAATCTCTGCTTTTGGACCCCTCCACCAGAGGTCTTTAATGACCGAATACCCTATCCACTTCTTGTAGCCCCCCGTGAACATTTGATACAGTAATCATAGATTGTTTCGAAGTTTTATTTTGAAATATCCCCTTTGCCCACTATATTTAGGAGTTGCAGAGAGTATTCCTTGGGTGCTCTGAGAAGAATGATCTTTAGAATGTCCTTATCCAAGTCACTATGTCCAGATCTCTGTAGTATGTATTTAAATCGTTCTACACAGTACTCCATATTTTCATCTTCCTTCCGTGCAAATTTAAATATTTCCTCCTTAATGTCACGAGACTTACAATAATCTTGGTATTTTTCCAAGAAGGCTTTCTTCATTTCTTCCCATGAAGTAATTGTGCTTCCCCCTAAACCCATAAACCATCTCAAGGCTGTCCATTTTAGGGTAGCAGGGAATATTTTCAATTTTTTAGCATCAGTCATATAGTCGCATCCTCGACAAACAATATCAAATTCGAAGAGGAACGTATCAAGGTCTTCCGAAGAGAGCCCATGAAAACTAGGCAAGGTTGTCAAAGGTATGGGTCTCATTAATGCATCACCTGTAACGTTTCCTATCGGAAAATCAATGGAGGAACTTACAGGTGCCATAAATACTTTCCAATACTCACTTGGAATTTCGATTGGTTTCGCAGCCGGTATCTGGAGTGATTCAACCGAAGATGGTCGCACCACACTCCCCTGGTCCCTTGTTGAGTCAAAGTCCTTCAAAAATTCCTTTACCGGATCAAAGTATCTTAACTTAGCAACGATAATTTTCACAGCGCTGCCTTGGTCTCTTGGGGATGAAAACCCTTTTTGAGGTTCTTCTTTCCAATTAGAGTTGCTCAATTCTTCTGATCCCATACTTGCCACTTCTTCACCTTTTGTTGTTGATAAGGATTTATCTTCCACTGGTACCTTGTTTAATAAATATTCTGTTGTAGGAAGAACACCTTCTGGTACCATGGATGGCACTGGTTGTTCCACAGACTGCCCTTCAGACTTCATCTGAACCCTAACCCTAACGGCAACACAGGATGATGCCTCAGATCTAGATTTTTCAATAATTTCCTGAATATACGTCTTCCTTCCCAAATCCTTCCCTTTCTTTGGGGGTCTTCCTCTACCCCTCTTGTTTGGATCTTTGTTCATACAAATTGTGGAGAGGGTTCATCAAAGAAAATCAATCAATCGCTTAGGACCCGAAGTAGGACAAATAACTTCCTCCTCGGGACAAGAGAAAATATTCACAGGAAACGAAAAAAAATAAAAAAAAGGAAAATAAATCAAAGTTCAGGACCTGGAGCAGAGTCCTAACATACCCTCCCTAGGACGAGAAATTGGCCCTTAGAAACAAAAACAGGAAATAAAAATAAGAAAGAAAGCTGGACTATGCCCAGGACTTAGGGCGAGGTTTTACAAAACACCTTCCCCAAGACGAGGGTTTAATTATACAGAAAACAAAATAATACAAGAAACATAAAAGAAAGAAAGAAAAAAGAAAACACAAGGCACTTACGCTCAGGACTTGAAGTTGGGCAATAGATTCCCACCTCAAGATGAGAGATCGACTCTGAGATCTATTGAAAATCATGTTCTTGCACCTGTTAGCCTTCCCCGGCAATGGTGCCAAAATGTTGGTGTCTGGATATGAACAAGATTCAATCCTTTTTCCACATAAATTATCAACCCGAGGGCGTTAGTTATTTCAAGACTAACGACAAAGTATATGCAGATACAAGCACATGGTTCGCTATAGATCATAGGTTTAATCTATAACACAAATACCACTGTAATAGCAATGAAATGAACTGCAGAAATAAAATGCATCCACAACAATTAACACGACTATAACAACAATTAAAGAATCACACCAAACATAGTATTTCAAAGAAAGGAAAGAAGAACGCAACACTTGATCACAAGAGTGGGCCCAACTCTTGGATCAGGGTTGCGAAAACTCAAGGATTACAGGAGAAATAGCGAGCTGCTATATATTCAATTAATGATAAAAATATTAATTACAAAGTTTGTGTATCCGAAAAGGGTCTCCCGATTCACAGCCCGTAGGCCTCTTTATACAGTAGTCCTGAAACCCCCAATTCCTCCCAACGACTCCATTGTTACAAAAATACATATTGTTACAACGACAACTGGATTGCCCAGCAAGAAATGGTAAGAAAGCCAAAGATAGCGCTGATACACCCATGGCTGTCACGCTGTAGTAGAAAATAAGGGGGACGTTGGAAATGATGGGTTGTGCCTTGACATGCGGCCGCAACGCGCCTGTTGTAGCCAAATCTGAAGAAATATAGGAGTTAATATGTGAAAAGGTAAAACCTCCATGAAAAATACATCATTAATCAAATATCCCATAAAATATAGGAAGAAGGGTTTTACCTCATGATTTTAAGATAAATAATGGCACAAAGAGATAGAAAGATAGGGTAAAAATGAGGGAAGAGAGTATACAAATCCGGTGCCCAACAATTATCATCTTGAGTCATTTTCCCAATGTTCATATTCTACAATTTCATTGTTGACTTGTCACAATATTTGTCACATTTGCAAATGTGCAGTTTTGAAAAATGATTTCATTTCCAAAGATTGAAAAACAACAAAAAAATGGAAATTTCAAATTCTAGTAAGTCTTTGAACCATTGAAATAGATTTGTTCAGTTTGTCTCATGTAACTATGGTTTTTTTATGTCATGGCTGGCATGCAATTCACATATTTTTGTTCTCACATTGTAGCATTTTATTCGATATACTGAATAGTATGGTTTGTTTTATCTTCTAATTCATGTTTTATACTCGTTGTGAAAGTTATTTAGGAGGAAAAAAAAAAGAAAAGAAAAGAAAAAAAAACAAAGAAAAAAAAATGTGACCATAGTGGTTCTCAATTACATATTTCCAGAAATGAGCCATATGTGTGTTTTTCAATGGAATCTATAAAACATTTTATTTGTTGTAACTTATGCACATGTATAAAATACATGAATATATAGTTTATTGCTATAGAGAATACAATTTTTTAGATGTTCTTTATACATTTGTCTCCCACTTGATAACTTGCATTTTCGTTTTCTGGAAACGAATGGTGCAGTTATTTGGAACAATAAAATGTAAACAACTATCTCTAGAAAGCACTTATTCGAAGAAAAAATGATTCAAGATGAAAATGCAAAATGGTTAGCTTTGTGTTGCACTGAATGTTTATATAGTCAAATGACATGTTTGCATTAAATCAATGTCAATGGTTTTTGAAACATATTTTCTGGCTTTGTATATAAATAGAGAAAAAAAAATGGAAACAACATCACCATTAATCATTGAAATATTCCTCGGAGAACATCCAAATAATTTTAAAGGCGATGTATTGGTTATTTATGGCCCAACACAAACTAAAAGTCCCAATTCTCCTGCAAAGGCACGAATGCTCCATGCCATTTTGGTTGATAGCTATGGCCAACTCATTATCATAGTGAACATGAGTAACAATATTATAGAGTAGTTCCAAGACATGTTTATTGTTGAAAATAGTGTTTGAATTATATATTTTGTGATAAGAAACAAGGGTATTTATGAAAGAGGAGACACAAAATGTTGCATAGCGTTGTAGGAGAAAACTACATTTGAATCAATTACAAAGGTTTGTAAGAAGCACAGATTGGCTATATATACAAAAATACATAATATTCTTGTCTCAAATGACACATATGCAGTTGGTTCAATAGGAATAATAGTAATAGGCTGTTAGCAAAATAACATGCAACTTGAACTCAATATAAAATATGGTGAAGCTGCAGATGACAATGCAACTATAAGTTTTTTTACGAAAATAACTATAGATTCATTTTGAACAAAAGATAGTAGTTTCTTTGAAAATGTGTTTTTGTGTGTGTTTGTTTTCCATTGTTATCAAGGTAGCAATTGTTTCATTATTTCTTGCACAAATTTCTTAATAAAAAAAATTATGTTATTTGGTTCATTGCAGTTCCTACTGAACGATAGTCATAGAGAACATTTTTTCAAAATACAACATGATTGGAATCAAAGACGAATCCACTCTATTTGTGCAAAAAATTTGTCAGAAATGATGTGAAAGGCATTCAACAATTACGATCTGGATCGACAACTTTCGTTGCGCCATTGAATGATGAATTTTCAAGAATGCATTTATTATCTTTTGTCATGTCAAGAACATAGGTATATTTAGTAATAGCTTCTTTGTTTAAGTAACAATAGTTTTACTTTGATGTAAAAAATCTTGGATTTTGATAATACAAATTTGAATCTAATAATTCAATTTTCCTAGACAAAAAAAAGACCGAAGGAGTAACGAAGGCCAAAATTTTTTTCTCTCATTTTCAATGAATTCGCAATAAATGAAAACAACTCATCCATGAAAACACAACTAAATGCACAGTTTGTAAAGATGACACAACATTTAACTATGATCACATTATTGAATGCACCCTGGAAACATAGAATGGAAAAAATTATTATATGTTGCAGATGCAAAACTAAAAGAACATTGCCCAATTATCACTGAGACACGTTTTCAAGAATATATGCAAAGTATATCATCTACAATTTTCAATTTAAGAAAAAATTGTATTCATGGAATTTTTACTTTAACAATTAACAACACTATTGTTGAGATAAAAGATATATGATCAGGAAACAAGAAACTTCTTTCATACATCAAGATGGTACATGTTGAGAGTTAACATATTAGATTCCTTTTTCCATTTTTATTTTTTGTATTTCATTAACTCATAATTCAAAAATACTTCTAGTAACACTAATATATAGTTTTGATTTTATTGCATGTTCGAGAATTACAAGAATACAAAAAAACATTTAGTTCAACTCTTTATGAACATTTGCTATAGGTCAACAATGAATAATATTTTCCTTCCTTTTTTTGAAAAAATAACTAGTTGTTTTTTCTCTTTTTTTCTTGTAAATTTTTAATCAAACAACTTCTGCTACTACAAATGAAAACAGAGAGCAAGATGGACATGTTTCAATGTATTATTTCATTTATATCAAAATTTCTGTGGGACTATGGTCTCATTTTTTGTTAACAAGAACTTAAGACGTTAGTTGCACAATGAAATATTGTACATGCATAATGGTTATATATATATATATATATATATATATATATATACAAATATTCTTCTCTTCAATGTTATAGTATTTACTTGGGTTGTCATCTGTCGTAAATTATGGAATTATTTTATTTTAGACGAAAAAAAAGGAAAAAAGAAAAAAACAAAAAAAAAATGAAAATAATCCAGTTTCATGTGTATGGATGTGTTCATTTTTGTATATGCTCAATTGAATTCTATGTGCTAAAAAAACATAGTACAAGAGAATTAAGATAGCTGTGTTCTTATGTTATTTTTCCATAGATCAAAGTCTTCTTATTTACAATTTGTATAATTGCTTTTCATGTAATGTTCATTTGTTAGTTAGACTTTTTTTTTCTCCCTCTATTTTGTGAACTATATAGTGTCATATTGCAACTATATACAATTGAAAATTTGTTTTTCCATTTCAAGCTAATAACTTGTTATTTATCATAACACATGTTATTATTTTTCAATGTTTCTCCCGTTGTAATTATTCTTTGATGAATGGTGAACGATATTTGTGCTATTTGAAAGCAGTGATGTCTTTTTTGAAGTGAAATATCATTGCTTAAAATAATAAATATATTATTTATTTTGAACTATGAGATCTTATGCTGAAACATATGCAATTTCGTGCTATAGTTATATTATAAACAAGAGATTGAGATATTTGTAAAATAATATTTGGATAATTGGTGGCTTGATTTCTTATTTTTGCTGTTCCATGTCACTTTAAAATTTGTGCTTTAATTGTAGCAATATGGTAATGAGTATAATTGATAATAATGTCACTAAATTTATGTGTTTTTCACACTTGCTTCTGGAATGTTAAAAGTTCTTGGATTGTTGAGTCAAGTGATTTTATCCATTCATTCATTAAGAATATTAGAACTATGTTAAATCCTAATTTAGTGGCCTTTAGTGCTGAATCCTAGACAAAAACTACTATTTCCATCAATACACAATCAAAAACATATGTCAAATGAGAATTTTAAAAAAAAATTACACATTGCAATAGAAAAATGTGTCTACAATTGGACCTGGGAATATGTTTTTTATTGTTTCAATATTATGAATGAATCAATGTGGTGAGATCAATGACGATCCAAAATGGGGGCCAAAAAGTTCATATATTGGAGTCACTGAGGGAACATAAAAACATAGATTTTTGGATAAAGATATATGTGTTCTTTAACAACTTACTACTTATTATTTAGTATTTTTGGAAAGTTTTATGAAATAAAATTTGAGTACAATCATCCTCCATTTGATATACCCTGTATAATAGTATTACGAATCCACATAATCATTATACAATTAGTAATGCACTCATTTATGAAGCTATAACTAGTCTGCATATAATCATATCTTAATATTTTAATGCTAATATGACAATTAATCTCATAATGGATAATTTTACCCACAATTTTGTGATGTTCAACATTAGCATTTGTTCTATCATGTGTATTTGAATATAATGCATTCTGGTCCCTTTTTTACGAATCCCGTACTATATTGTTGTTCTACTTGCAGAATACTACATATTGTCAGCTTGTGTAACTGAATTCAGAAACTAAAAAAAAAAATAGAAATGATAAGAAGCTTATTTCTAGGTAAAGCAACATGTAATAAATGACATGTTTTAATATTGTGTTTTTTGAACTTATTTTTCTTTGCACTCATCCTAAAGTATTTTTTTCAAAAGAAAAATTATCATGTTTTTGATTTTGTACTCGACGCCTACAAAGCTATCGTATGTACTTTGTTTTGGTATTGATGTATAGTGAAATCTAACTATTGTTATCGTAGTACAACAATGAAAATACAAAACTTGATTTAATGAACAATGGGAAAAGTGCTCTTTGTCAGATATTAAGATATGTATAAATACTTATGTTTCATGTGTTACAACTTATATTACCTTGGTTTCCAACATTGCAAGTGCTTTCACACTCTTGAAACACTAGAACCACCATGTCCTCTGGATACTGATTTATTGGTGTTGGTACTAGCAGAAATGTTTTTACATGTTTTCCTTATTTTTAATATCTATGTTTATATTTCCAGATTCAATTTGTCTAGAGATATAGAGATACCATTTCCTGAATCAACTATGAATAAAAAATAATTGATTCACATAGAATTAATGTAAGGAACCTTGGAAATAAAAAATATCTCTATGGAACTCTAATCAAAGTAACTATGAATATATTTTTTTAACAATGGACAAAGCATATATCTTCAAATCGTTAAGTAACATCCCATTTTCCTAATCCTTTTCGAAATATCTGATTGAAATAAAGAAAATTGTTATCAAGGCTATTTCCTTTCATGTATCTGCTCATTATTCATAGGTTTGGGCTTGCTCACTTTGGAATCATGAATTATGCAGAATAATCATAAATATGTGCCACTAGACAATAAACTAGTGAACAACATGATAAATATGATCTCTATTTCCATCTTAGGTATCTTCTGTTCAGAGATTCAGAATCAGAAGAGTCCATTAGTCATTTCTCCCTGTTATTTTGATATTCCTCTTATCCATTGGTTTCACTGCAATATTGATACACATGGTGTAGGTGTGTTCAAAAATTTTTTAGTCCAAAAATATCTTTGGTTACTGTGGAAAAAAAGAACAAGCAACACTGTATTCTACTTACAGGAATAGTTTTATATGTAGCACATATATCACATGCTTTTATCTATCTTAACAATTTATTTGGCGATTATGGAACATATTTTACATTAGTAACTTTAAGTATGGCACATATAGGTATTTAGTAATTGATGAAGCTAGTTTTCATTACCAGTTTCAAGTAACTAGAATTCAAATATTTATTTAGACATTGAAAAATCCAATGTTTATTGCTAATACTAAGTATATGAAACATAAGATATAAATCTAAAATTCCAGAGATCACTGATTTCATTAAATTATATGGTGTGTGAAAAAAAAAGTAATAAAGAGGCCAAATATACATAAATGTTTATTTTGTGAAGCCTGCGAGGAGGAAGTCAAAGGTTGGGCTGGCTATCAAATTGAAGATCAACATTTTGTTTTTAATGTTTTTATCATATTCCACGACCTATTTTCATATGTAAAAACACCATGATATACACAGATATTTGTTTTATAGTCCCTACTGAAATCAAGTCAAAAGCCAGACATGGCTATGAGGTTAGAAGTCAGCCTTTTCGTTTCGATAAATACGCTGAAAGACCTCCCAAATTCAGCATTGCACGACCTTGAAACTACATTACATAGTGAAACCACTCACCTAAGGTATAGTCAGGATCATGATGGAATAAATGAATGAGAAAAAAAAATGGGCGACTGTATAACTTCCCGACTCTATGATCAGAGGTTAAATTGTTTTTTTTTAAAAGAAATAAACAAACTTGATTTGTGTACAACGTGTGTTTTTATATAGTAAGTTGAAAATTGTACATTTATGGTTAAGTTGTTTTTTTGTTAAAACAATAACAAATTTTCTCGTGCTTTATCGATTCAGCAAAAGAAAAACAATCAAAATGGTTACAATAATTCAATGAAAAAGTTTAATTTCCATATTTTCTCATTTTGAACAAAATTTTAAGATTGCACAGTCCTTTTCCTGTATCCTTCTTTCTTAACCCTGGTTCAAAAAAACATTGAATTAATAGAGTATAGAAGAAGTAAAAAAAAACTATGTAACCATAATATTATTTTACGGATTGATGCATTCAATTTCAAATTTTAAATAAAAGGACCATATATGTATTTTGTTACTATTCAAAGCTGATCTAATTCCCAAAAAACTACTCAATCGACCGACTACCCGACTACTTGACCTAAAGACAAAACTTGACTATGCCATATTGGTGGTCGAGATATGACAATTAATTGTAGAAAAAAAAATATACGACTCTATGGCCAACCAAGAATACTAGCTAAATAAGAAATTTCAACATCCATGAAATTTAAAATAAGCAAATATAAAATGGCTTAATATAATAATTTAATACTCTATTTATTTATATATTAAAATAATACCTACTCTATAATATTTTAATAAATCATTTTAGCATTATGTAAACAATTTAAAGAATATACCATTATTGAAATTTTAGTATATTTATTTTTTTATATAAAAATGTTCATGTATCTATATATATATATATATATATATATATATATATATATATATATATGAAAATTACTATAAATGTAATTAATTAGTTAAGATTCCAAATTGTTAATTTACAAAATATATGAATAAAATTAAATTAAAACTGAAATAAAATTTAAATTTTCATTCACATCGCTTTAAACTAAGTACCTTTTACTCTTATAATGTTTAGTCAAAACAATTGAAACACTCATTGAAACTTTAGTTCATTTTACAATCATCCACAATTTTAAGTAAAATCAATAAAACTTAACAATTTAATCGCTTTGTATAATTTAAAATTATTATGACCCAAAAAAAAAGAAAGAAAAAAGAAAGAAAGAAGAACATGGTCAACAAACAAAGTAAAAAATATCTTCATATAAAATGTATTATAAACCAAAAGCTAAATATACTGCAAACGTGTATTTTAAATATAAATCGATCAAATAGTTTTTTTTTTTTTTTTTCTAAATAAGTCTAATTCTATTATATGGTACAAAGAAAATACAATTCGAAACATTCTCGCCGGAAGTGCTGTACTAGCCAATTCTGGCTGGGAGAGTGTTCAAAAAAACAAAATTGGGACTACCCATGTTGGGGAAACCCACCTAGAAATTATACCAGTTCACAAAAGGAATGCTACCCCAGATGGGGAAACTAGCACGAAACGTAATTGTCCAAAATTTAGATGAACTGTGCAAGGTCAAGTAAAACAAAAGAACTGCAGTGGAATTGTTACTAGCAGAGGTGAGAGACCTCGTAGCACTAATCCTTTCATGGTGATTCATTCTTCAAGTCTTCAGGAGGTGGCTCTTCGACAGTGAAGTAGCCATAATATTTTGAGGAGTCATCGTCGTGCTTCGACAGTTGGGTAGTTGACTCTGGCGTGGAGGCAGAGCGTGCACCTGCAGTTGCAACATTTTTATCCTCTACTGAGCTATCACCACAATCACTGCCCGAGGAGTGCATTGCAGATTTAGTTGGCAGGGCCACCAATTTTTTGGGTTGCTGGAGATAGGAAGACGTCATGGTGGATTCCCTCAAACATTTCTGAGAGCCTGAGCCAGCAGAGCTGGAAGGGACATCTGGGAAACACAGAGAAAAGAGGGCTGAAATACTTTGCTGGTCCAGGGCCTCTGTTGAATCCACAGTGAGTGTGAGCTCAAAAGGGCGGTCCTTGTAGAGGGGGACATGGAATTGATCGAGGAGGAGGATGGGAGGGTGGGAAGTCTGGCTTTGACCACGACGCTTACGACACCTCATTCTATGGCGACGCAACATGGATGCGTCGGACTGCTTAGACGAGGTGAGATGGGAGGCAAGATTTCTAATGGAGATAAGGCAGGAGGCCTCAAGATGAGGAGGAGGCAATGGATGAAGGGAAGAATGCATAACACAGTGACCAACCACCTGAAAAAATAGGTGACAAGAAGAAGTAGAGGGAATGTCATCGCCAGAGGCCATGAAATACCAAGTCAGGAAGCTGCAAGGACACGTGTTAATGCCTGAAGCAGGTGGATTAGATATTGTGCTCGTGGGATAGTTGCATGCTTTAATAGCTCCCTCGCGTCAGCCATGTGCAACCATGTGGCTGTGCCAGCTGCCACGCGGAGGAGCGTCCAAGTTGTTCATGCTAAGAGACACCCACATCCACGAAATAAATAAAATAGTTAAAAAGTTTAAAAGAGTTTAATTATTTTATATAAATTTTTAATTAATTTGGTTTTATATTTTTTTACAAGAAATTATAATTATAATTATAATTATATATATATATATATATATATATATATATATAATTATAATTATATAATTATAATTATAATTATAATTATATAATTATAATTATAATTATAATTATATAATTATAATTATAATTATAATTATAATTATATATATATATATATATATATATATATATATATATATATATATATATATATATATATATATATATATATATATATATATATATATATATATATCTATATATATATATCTATATATATATATATATATATATATATATATATATATATATATATATATTATTTTTAAGTATCTGTTTAAATTTAATATTTTAGAGTGCATTATCTAAAATTGTAATTTAAATAAATAATTTTCAAATTTAAAACAACGTTTGCCTGATGGGGGTGATGAACCAGATGCATGAGGCAACACCTGGGTGATGCCAATTAACACTTGGCTACAGCTTTGAGGAACGATCTCCTCACCATCTCACATTAACCTGCGTATGAAAGGAAATACAATAATCCATGTGACACCTCTATCTGCCTCGACCCGAGCGGGATGCAAAGATCAATGACAGAATATGGCAGACATTGTATTTATTCAGGTATGGCCTTGGCTCATTGCATGTTATTGGTATTCTGTAAGTAGGATTAGAAAGCGTTGAAGGTTCATTTTTTGGGAAAGGTAGCGACCCCATCGCTGGCACTCCCTCCTCGGATTTTGGGTCTATAAATTGGTATATTTCTCCTTTGGTGTGTGGCATTCAATGTCTTCATGGACGAGCATAATGTGGCTTTGGAGGTTTAGGCTATTCAGTGGTTTTGGTGCATGTGGGATGATTATTCTATGTGTTATTGGTATTCTGTGAGCCAGAGCATGAAGTGTCGTAGGCTCATTGTTTGGGAAAGGTGGAGACCCTGTTTTTGGCATTCCCTCTCCGGCTTATGGGTCTATAATTTGGCTTCTTTATTTGTTGGTGTGTGGAATTTAGTGTTTTTGTGTATGAACGGAGCGTGGATTCTATAGGTTCATGATTTTTAGTGGTCTTAGGGTCATTGTGGAGAGGATTTGGTAAGTTTGGCTTGTTGTCATCCAGCGATGAAGCGAGGGTGGTGGAGTGTGGGCTCAACCCCATCTTGGTGGATGGAACTTGTGGGTTTGGGTGTGTGGAGTCTTGTCGGCAAGGGAAGGTCGAGTCTTGGTGCTGTAGTTTCCATCTGTACCCCTGCTAATTGTTTTTCTCAATCCGACGTCGGTTTTGTAAGAATGCATCTAGTTCTTCATCGTGGTCAGTCCTCCTCCTTGATGAAGCCCAACTCGGTTGGATAGGGGGATTGGGAGTCTCAGTTACAGGTGATAGTAATGGAAGTGGAGATAATGAGGTCTGGATGAGGTGGCAAGACCGTAGGGTGTTCGAGGCATGCGGCGTCCAAAGTACGCGATGGTCATGGTCGTGGTGGCTTGGTGGCTGGGCGTGGGGGCCACATGCTGCAACCTTAACAACAAGGTGGGCGAGATGACGTGACGACATATGCTAGTGAGGTAATGCAAGGCACGCAGTGCATGGTTTGAGGGAAATTAATCAATGATGCCTAGATAATTGCAGGGAATTGGTTGAGTCCTTACTGGAGCGACTGGAAATAACATACCTGATCTACCTGTAAGAAAACGATGAACTCATAGCTACTCTGAACAAAATGCACTAGTTTTAATGCCATGTACGAGAATTATTTGTGGTGGCCATAGAGGAAAAAACCTGCTAACTGAGAATGTGGAGAAGTTCGATTCTTAGATGACTCACTTTGAAGAGCATGTCCAATTCTCTTTTCGCCCTTTGCCTCCTCCTAGAACAACCCTAGACAACCTAACCTCAATTACATTAGGATACTAGCATGGTTACAGGTGTTCTCCTTGTTTTATGTGTTTTCTCCATGTGCTTTTGGCCTCATAGGTTGTGGACGGTGTCTCTAGTTTCCTTTATTTTTCTCTGTCACATGCTGCTTGCGGTAGTCAACGAACCCGGTCAGGGTGAGACTACCTGTGTTTTTCTAATGATGTACTTATTTTTTGATGAATGAATAAAATGTTGAATTACAAAAAAAATTAAAATAAATTTGATTTAGGGAAGAAAAAAAACTGAAACATAAAAAATATTTGCTTGCCTATTTAAATTTATAAAAGAATTAAATTTAAATTAACATTTTTTGCACTAAATGTCACGCAGTGAATGTATAATAACAACTAATTTAAAAATATGTTTAACTTTTAATTTACAACATATCAACTGATGATAGACTTGATCATATACCTCATTTAAGTAGTTTGTAAAAAATAATAATAATAGAAGTGAACCTAAATTCTATAAAACAAAATGAAAATATTATATTTTCAATCTATATTCAATAAAAAAGTACATTGCAAGGAAAATATGTATGAGAAGAGAAATAAAACATGAAATAGGGAATAATTTACAATTTGCAGGTAATAAATGACACCATTACTCTAAAATATCAACACAAACGATAAAAACCATGAAGCAAGAAAATTTGACCATTGCTGCTAATTTCCTCGTAAAATAACAGAGTACTTCAATCTCACCTAATATCAACATTAATGCATATGTGAATAATTTTTATTAAAATAATATTTAAATATAACAGATATTGCAACCTCGTTGAATTTGTCACGGCTCGCACCAACTTCTGTGAATTATTGTAGCTGGAGCCGAATTGGTCGGGGAGTTCCAGTACTCGAAAGTGTCTAGAGAGACCATTCAAACGACAAGGCCGACCTCCGACCTCATAGTGGGGGCCGACTTACGACTTGCTTTCAGCAAGGGAAACAAAAGAAATATGTGCGTATAGTTGGGTGTGTTTACAAGGAGTCGAATTGATCGGGGAGTGTCATAGTACCGTTCAAAAGACAAGGCCAACCTCCAGGTTCATAGTCAGCCCGACTTTCATCTTGCTTCTAGGGGGGTCCACAAAACAATATATGTGTATAGTTGGCCTGTTTATAATTTATAATTTTTTTTCATAGAATATATTATTTAATAAATTTAATTTTTTTATTAGTAAAAAAATAAATTGAATAAATTATTTTTATAAGACAAATTTATTTAAAATCTTTTTACAAAAATATTATTATTCTTTCTATCTAAAATTTTAAGATAACAAATCCAAAAACTATGTACAAATTAAAACAAATTACTATTAAAATGTTTAAAAGATATGAACGAGTTATCCCTCCTTTAAAGGAAAAAATGATGTGAATATGGTTATTTTTATTTCCTTTCTCAAATACTAATGATACAAATTAGTCAATAATAAATAATATATATTATTATAAAAACTATTTGCTTGCTTATTTATATTTATAAAAAAATTAAATTTAAATTAACAATTTTTTTTTTCTTTTCGCTAAATGCCACAGAGTGAATGTATAATAACAACTAATTTTACTAGATATTTAACTTTTAATTTATAACACATCAACAAATGATATACCTGATCATAGATCTCATTTAAGTCATTTATAAAATATAATAATAACAATAGTAGTGGATTCTAAGAAACAAAACACAAAAATTATATTTTCAATTTATATTGAATAAAGAAGTACATTACAAGACAAATATATATGAGAAGAGAAATAAACATGAACATGAGAATATATTACAATTTGTAGGTAATAAATGACATAATTACTCTCAAATATCAACACAAATGATAAAAACCATGAAGCAAGATAATTTGACCACTGCTTCTCATTTCCTTGTAAAACAAAAAAGTACTTTAATCTCACCTAATATCAACATTAATTTATATGTGAATAATTTTGATTTAAATAAATATTTAAATGAACAGATACCACAACTTCCATTGATTTTTTCAGAGCTCGCACCAGCTTGCGTGAAGTATTGTAGTTGGAGCTGAATTGGTCGGGGAGTGTCTAGAGAGACCATTCAAATGAAAAGGATGAACTCCGATATGGTAGTGGGGATGAACTCTGACTTGCTTTCAGTAGGGTCCACAAAAGAAATATGTGCATATAGTTGTGTGTGTTTACAAGGAGCCAAATTGGTCGGGGAGTCTCATAGTACCGTTCAAAAGACAAGGACGGCCTCCGACCTTATAGTCAAACCGACCTATGACTTGCTTCTAGGAGGCCATACAAAAGAAATATATGTGTATAGTTGGCATTTTTATAATTTATTATTATTATTTTTTCATCTACAATATTATTTAATAAATTTAATTTAAAATATTTTATCTTTTTGTTAATAAAAAAATAAATTGAAAAATTTGTTTTTATAAGAAAATTTATTTAAAGAAATTTTACAGAAATATTATTATTCTTCTATCTAAAAGTTTAAGATAACAAATCCAAAAACTAAGTACAAATTAAAAAAATTACTAGTAAAATGATTAAAACATATGAACCCATTATCCCTCCTTTAAAGAAAAAATAATTTGAATATGGTTGATAAATTATTAAAGTCGAAAATAACTACTTAAACGGCAGTTGCAACTTCCATATAGCTCGAAGGTCAGCCTTTTCCAAGATGGGTCGGAGGTCAACCTTTTCCTTATGATTCTTCTCCACAGACACGCTGACTACCTGACTAGGAAGTTGTGCCCGACCTCGACTACGGGTTTCGTCCGAGTCCAAAGAAACCCAAAAAAATGACATGGAGAGGGATGCACTTATTCTTAATTTGATTTTTTTGAAACGTGTTATTACAACTATGGCTCAAGGATGTTCATATATGTATAAAATTGAGGAAGAACGTACATTAGAAAATCCCACCGTTAGGAAAATTAGAATACTGGTAGCATTGTTCTAAAAAATTGTCCAATATCGTTGAAGGTTGAATTTTGGCATTGATTATTTTATGTTTTTATTTTGCTAGTTGGGAATTATGTTAGATTGTAATTTCCGATCAGTTAAAATATAAATTTTATTTCAATAAATTTGGTCTTTTGAAAAACAAATTAGGAGCAACAATGTGTCCTACGACAGTAGAGTTAATGTAAAAGCCATGAGAAAACTTGCATACGCAGGACAAAACTATGAACTGAAAATTTAAAGATCTAACAGGGGTTATTTATTTATTTTTTCATATATTTATTGCTAAATGGTCTTGTGGAAACAGAAATATCGGTCAACTTATGACATCACAAATTTTAGAAACTTAAAACGTCACGTCTATGCATCAGGTTTGACTGAGGTCAGCGTTATTTTATTCGTCAGCTAGATATTTATGCCAATAGAACTATGTCTCCTAGACTATTTAAAAGAACATGATATGGAGTTAGGGTCAAGACATTTATCATTGGTCTTGTGGAAATGAAAACCTGCGTCAACTTCCAACATCAAAAAATTTATAATGTTAATAATTAACACATCCTTGTGTCTATGTGTCCCACCCAACTGAGGTCAGAGTTATTTTCTTCCATAGATAAATATTCATGTCAGTAAAAATCCGACCCCTCTACTATAAAAAACACCACGATATGGAGTCAGATCTGGCACCTTACCCATGATCCTTCTGAAAATGAAAAGATGCGTATACTTCCGTCTTCGCAAATTTCAGAGTGTTAAATTCCTGGAAAACTTTGTCGTAACCGCTAAAAAAAAACATGGAATCAAGATCAAAAGACTATTTAAAAGTAGACCATATGGAATCGGGGTCAAAATCTTGCTCACAAGACTTGCAGAAATGAAAATATGGGCAAGACATAGTTATGGCGAGTTACTATTGGTTTACTCCTTGAACATTGCATTCAAAGCATCGAAACTCGACCATGCAATGTATTTAACATTGAAGCTTTGGTGTCATTTTTATATTTACCCACAAATTTCATAATTTTCTGTTAAGAAATAAAATCACGCATTAAAAAAGGGTTTTCTCACAGGGAGATCTCAAAAACTCACTGTCTCCATTGGTAGAATCGAGTAATCCGCTTACCCGAACAATTGTTGTCTAAATTCTAAAGTCTTACCCGTAAATTCTACGAAACAATGAACCATTAGAAGTCAAAACTATGCACCACGACGATTAAACCAAAGATTAAAATTCATACATTTACCTGTCAGATGATCATCAAGGAGGTCGGTAATCCCGCAACCTGGCACATAACCAAAAAGCTTCAGGGTTATGCATAAATTTTTTATTGCTCGCATCCGATGAAGTAAGAAAAAAAGACGCAATAGGTAACTCACTTGGTAACAACGTAAGCCTGAGAAGGGGGAGTTATGCCACAAAGAAAAGACACGCAAATAAACAGGATTCTAGCCTCAATGAGTGCCACAACAACAAGAAAATCAAGCAGAGCCTTTGAACACATAAATCCGCTTATCGATAATCCCTTAATAAATTTTCCACCAACACTCTTAAAACCAAATTTACAACACCAGAGCTCAAACATATAATCACTCTTTCCTGTACCTCCTCTATACTATCTGATCATCATGATCAATTGTGCATGGCAGGATGACGTCCACCCGTGAAATCCGGAGCTGAGAATGCGACATTGGGTTGACGTCACACAAAATTTCTTGGAAAATCCTAATATTCACTATAGAAAATTGAAAAATTTCCATAGTACAGACAAACTAATAACCACAACACGATCATAGATGTCACTGCGTAAAAAGTGACATAATAATAAAGTGTACATGTAAAGTTAAGGCATGCATAATAATAAGATATGTGACAGTAAAGTGTGCAAGTAAACTCTAAAACTATTATACATCAAATAAGATATTTATGTGATGTTAAAGTGTGCAAGTAAACTCGAAAACTATTATACATCAAATAATAAGATATTTATGTGACGTTAAAGTGTGCAAGTAAAATATAAAACTATTATACATCAAATTTCTCTCTGTATGAATTGTTGTTGAGGTGAGATATGTGACAGTAAAGTGTGCAAGTAAACTCTAAAACTATTATACATTAAATAAGATATTTATGTGATGTTAAAGTGTGCAAGTAAACTCGAAAACTATTATACATCAAATAATAAGATATTTATGTGACGTTAAAGTGTGCAAGTAAAATATAAAACTATTATACATCAAAGTTCTCTGTATGAATTGTTGTTGAGGTGAAGTTTACATTAGTATTGTTATACCATCATAGAAATGGTAAAAAACATAACTTTCTAATTAAAAACTTATGTTAAAAAAATTGACAATTTTTTTAACATAAAACTATATATCAAATACTCAAAACCACACTTACCTAGAGTTTGAAGATTTTACATCCTCTAACGGATGGCGACATTAAGAGAGTAATTTTTTTTTCATTCCAAAATATTTTGTGGAGAAATTCTTGTTCACTTTCCTATATTCACTCATAATATGTGTAAAGTCATTAATGCTAATTATAATAATTCGATAAAAGTACCACATAAAACACACTATGAAAACAACGAACTTAGAAAATCGTTAATTCTTCGACCTAAATAAAAGTTTTCAAAATTACTTACAAATTATTGGGGTGGTTGACATAAATTTTAATGTGATGCCATCACCTTGCGCAACAAATTTTTTGAATCTCACTTATTAGACCGTGTGAATAACATATAGGTTATTGATGGGATGAGTGAAAATTTTATATATATAGATGAAATAAATTTTTAAGGGTATTTTTCTTTAATTAATTTTAATCAAAATTTAGTAGATATTTTTAAAAGTTTGAGTTGCTCAAAACGTTTTTTAAGGTGGTGAATTTATTTATATATTAAAAAATGTATTTTAAATAAAAAAAATCACAAGCTTGAAACTGTATAACACTAAAAAAAAGACCATTTTGTCTATAAGTTAGACTAAACCAATTTTAATTATTTCATAAAAATAAAATTACATTTATTAAATATTTTATGTTATGATTTTAGTTAAACTATTATAAATTAAAATGATATTGTTAAAAAACTTGACACTTTACTTCGTCTTTTATTCAAATTTAAAATTATAAAGACATGTCAAGAAATCATTAACTATACATTATGTGTTATAACTCAATACTTCTAACTTCCAACAAATTTAAAACCAATATAGATCCAACTTAATTCTAGATATATCTAGTGTTGAGAGGGATCAAAACCTTTGAGGTGAAAACCTATTTTTTGAGTGTAAAACTTCTCTAGATGTTAAGATATATTGAGAGGTAAAACCAAGAATTACTTCACCACCAACTTAATTATCCTGCTCAAATTTTATATAGAATGACTTAAAGTTTTGTTAGGGTTATTTTAATTTTAATTATTATTTTTTAATTTTTGATTTTAATTTGATCGAATCAATACAATATAACATTAAATTGCATAAAATTTTATATTACATTATAAAACATTTTAAGACATCATTTCCATACTAGAATGTAGAACATCTCTCAACGCAATTACACTAATTGTGAAACTAATCAATGCTAACACTTTTATATACTTAGCAATAACAAGTAAAACTATTTAAGACATGAATTCGAACATATTTAAATAGAGGTAGTCAATAAGGGATATTACTTCAAAATTCAAAGAATCTTTGTCCATCTCAAGAATTGTAGCAAGAAGGAGCTTAATCTGGGCGAGTTTCTTGAATCTTACATCTATTGGAATGATACAAGAAGTGAGAAGTAAATACTTATTAATATTTCCCATGCATTAAAGCTCACTTTGAGCGATCCCTCCCTGTGAGGTATTTAGGGCATATGAGAATACATCAATGTAGTCAGAGATAAGGGAATATTACATCGACCCCTTGAAAATATGCTAGGCACCAATTCCAAGATAATCTTGGCCGTGCATCATTATTATGCTGTTGAAAGGAGAAAGATATGTTGCATTTGTAAATGAGTAATGATTAAGAATGTTATATTTAAATCAATATTTTTCAGTTATTATGGCTGTTTATATTCATGAATTTGGAAATTTATATGACTCGAAGGATGTGGCCGTTGTGTTGAGTTTTAAATGAAAAATTTAAAAAACAACAAAGGGTTAGAACAATCAGGAAAATTAAAAAGGATGCAATGTTTTGACTGTCACCTTTGTAAACATCAGAAAATCATACCAATAAAAAGGAAATCAAAGAATAAGTCAATTTATTTGGTTTGATACACAGAGTGAGAAAAAAAGGACATAAAACAACAATATTTTCATCTTTTATTACCTTTGAAACCATTGTGAAAATAATGAGTATAAAGAAGAATATGTTTTGTGCTTTGGAGAAAAGACAACGAGGGATGTTTCTTTCGAAAAAAACATAAAACATCAATAATTTTCAACTTTTATTCCCTTGGAAACTCCAACCCGATACTTTCCTCTAAAAATACAAGTTGATTAGGTCAAAGTTGGAAATTTTTCTTAGATTTTTTGATAGCAACAAAGATCTCACTTTTATATATTCTATTACCTCAGACCACTACCTCCATCACAAGTGAAGGAAATCACAACAACCTGTCACTTAACACTTATTTTGGTGCAACCAAATCCTTAGGGTAGTTTTTTATTTTATTCAATTATGTTTGGTTTTAACTTTTTGAATATATTAGAAGCTATTGAATGAATTTTTCCATAGTGTGATGGTATATTGAATTGCACTTATTTTGAATTTTCACTTGAGGTGCACATTTGTTTCTTGCGTCTTATTCAATTTCGTTGCTACTATCACTTTTAGAAATATAATTTCAATCATTACAAATTTCATTTTAAAGAATCACTTCACTTTTGGTTTTTTATCAACAAGTCAAAAGTGAAGCTTTGTTTTATGCTAGTTAAATTGAAGTTTTATGTAAGAATATGAAATCGATAATAGCATACATCATCTAGGGGCACCCCATAGACTAGAAAACATCAGTCTAAATGGAGAGAATTTCAACTATGATATGGCTTAGTGTTTAAAAGTGTTATGCAAGTTTGTCAATACAAATTTGCATGATAATAGTGAGTAAACCACTTTACCACCAATACTAACATAAAAAATATATTTTATTAAATCATAAATGAATCTTAAAACCAAACAATTAAAAATATATATTATAAAACTATATAATTATATATCACTAAATAAATTTAAACTTTTCTTTTTATGATTTGAAAATACTTATATTCTCACACCTTGATCCAGGATATTTACTTTCATCACTTTAAAATGAATTGCATAAAGAGCATGAAATAATCATAAGTGTAGTCATACATGAAGAAGAAAACACATAAAGAAACAACAATGAAGAAACTTGCACCAAGTTTTGATAACAGAGTTCGTCCAAATATGGGATTATGTCTTCAAGACTTGCTTCTAATGGAGATGCCTTTTATATTATCTTAAAAAAATTGGAAAAATTACATGGAAATACCTCTAATATAGATATTACAAAAAAACCCACTGCTTAGATCCCAATTCTTAGTGCACCAATGGATTCCTTGAAATTTTTTGATAAAAATGAGTATAAACTTCATAGGGTTTTGGAACTATCACCTCTGGACACCCCTGAGAATCTCCGCCTTGAATCTCATGCCACAATAGTAGAATATTGCAGGGATATTTCTGCAAAAATATTCCCCTAGAATCTCTCTCGAAAAATGTGTCTTTCTTAGGCACGCATCCCCTCTCACCACCTGTTTGACCTCCATTCATCCTTTTGGGCACTCTCTACACGTGGTTCCATTCGTTTCATGGGCTCCCCAAACAAGTTCATATGGAGTGGTTTATATATCAATGGGTAGTGGACTTACCAAAGTGCCTATGTGATCAAACAATTGGTAGGTGATTTTTTAGTCATTCTGTTGGCTAGGCTCTCAGGGTCAAACTCGTGAGACCCTAATTTTGGTGTTCATTACAACAAATATATATAATATCTTAAAACACCACCAAATTTAATAACCTGTTTCCAAATTTAACACTTGCCACCAGATTTAACCATGCTATTCAAAACTTAACTAACTTTTTCATGCACCAATTTTGGCTAGCCAACTGGGTGGTGACCCTAGATTGGACCACTTTGTTTCCAACTTTAAAATGTGGAGGTGCCACGTCATGCCATGTGGTGTATAGAGGGTGCCATGTGGTATCTCCTAGATGATGCCACATGGTGCTTTTTAGATGGTACCACGTGGCATTGTCAGGTTTTATCAAAAATTCAGATGACCATAAATTTTTCATAAAAAGTTTGTTTTAGGTTTTATTCATGTCGTTAGAAAGGTCTCAATGAGATCTACAATTTGGTGCTATTTTTTTCCGAGATTTAAGAACTTAAAATTTTAAGCCTTTTGGATCCTCTTGGATCAAACCTTATTGAGAAGATTTTGGGCCTCCAAAATCCTTATCAATCAACTTGTAGATGAGGGAATTGATCCCTCAATTTCTCATGTTCTATCCACTGTGCCTTTCTAGGATGAATTCCTTCAAAACCCATTCGAAGGTACTATACATCACCTCATTGTGAAGTCCTTGTTCTTCTGTCTAGGATGATGTATCTAGTCAACTTATACATGTACTCTGGAGAAAATTCATTTATACATGGAACTTGACCACTCTCCTCTGTATCCATGATCATGGGAGGTTCATAAATTTTCAAGTTCTCTACATTGACCAAAAATACATTTGCATATAAGTTAGTAGATCAAGGTGGAAAGCATTTATGCCAGTATTCTCCAAGATGGTGAATAGATCATATATGATAAGATTGAGATTATTTATTTCTCCATTCAATATGTTCTTACTAATGTGAAGCCATACTCTATATCCAACCTAGAACTGATGATCAATACTTTGCTTGTCATGTCGGGATTTATACTGCACCTGACTCTTTTCCAAATGTTCCTGCACTACTTGATGTATCATCTGGATCCTATGAATGAAATTGCGAGCTTTTTCTTCATCAATTTGTTCATTCGAATACATATCGTTTCCAAATATCAAATCTAAGGGTGACTTTGAAAGGTACTTAAAGCATGTCTCAAATGGTAAAATTTGGGTGGAAGAGTGCAAGGATTTATTGTATGCATGTTGGGCATAATATATCTGTTCATCCCACAACTTAGGATGCTTCCTGCAGTACCCTTGGAGAAAATAAACCACTATATTTTTGACGATCTCTATCTGGCTTATGATCTATTGTTGGAAATAAATACTCCTTTTTAGCTTGGTGTCCATCATTCTCCACAATATTATCCAAAAATCCCTAAATAAATGAGAATCCCTATCCGAGATAATGGATGTGGGAAATCCAAAATGGAATCATAGACATTGAAAGAAAATGTGATTAGTTTTCTCAACAATAATACTCTTTTTACATGGAATTAATATACACATCTTGCTAAACCTATCCACTACTACAGACAAGTAGTCATGACTCCTTTTTGACATAGGTAACGACCTTAAAAAATACGTGGAGATACTCTCCCAAGGACGAGAAGGAATAGGGAGTGGTGTGTGCAATCTAATTTTTTATTAGTGGGATTACAAGTAGATCACATCACACACCCCTTTACATACTTGGTTACAATCTCTTTCATCTAAGGTAAATGACAAAACTTATGTAGATTGGGCATATTTTTTCCTACCTCATAATTCCCAGACACAAGTGAAGTGTGAGATTCTTGAATTACATAGAATCCTTTCACTTGTAGGAATACAAAACTTGCCAAAATGGTAGAGTAACATGCCCTAAAAATAATAGTTCTCCACAAAATGGAATTGTTGAATAATACACATTCATCTGAAATGACTAGCTTGTTGCAGAATGGTGTGTGACTGGAGGTATTGTAAGGGATGATGGTCTGGCAAAGCTAATATTGATGTCGTGTTGATCTTATCTTTCTAGATGTTGAAATCCTTATGTTGCTTTCCTCCCCACTGAAAGTCTTGATTCACACTATACATGACCACAAATGGAAGGATCTCATGCTAAATTTTCCTCTTAGGAGGAAATACACTTGGTTCCTGAAAAATATCATCATAGTTATAGAAAAAATATTAAACATCTATTTCCTATGATAAGAACCACACCATTGGAAAGAATCAAATGAACTTTTACTCTCAAAACCATGAGCACACATTGCTTGTTGGAGTTTATGAGTCTTTTTATATTTCCTGCATTAACTAGAGTTGAATGAGCTCTGACAATATATTCCACTCCATATTTGGTGATATGATATTTTTTGTCATGTCTGAAGAAGACTTACTTACTATCATATAAGTATGGGCTTCCCAAAACTATGCCACAAATTTAAAGTGGGATAATATCCACATTAACCTCTTCTATCAACTTTGAAGCAATAGAAAATCTGATCCTACACTTCTTAGTGACATTGCGTTTTGCATTTTCGCACACCCGACCAAGAGGGTAAGGTTTGGGATGAGGCCTTGTTTCTAAACCCAACATCTTAGTAACTGTTTATAATATCAAATTAACTTGATAACCTAGACCAAAAAGAGTATCTATCTTTTTGTATTTAGATATAAATCTTATATGAAATAATTCACTCCTTCTTTCATCATCATAAGATTTTTATTTTTAATTAATTAATTTATTTTTCAGAACTTGAGCTAGCATGAAAGGAGTTTTTACCTTGTACTCTAACAACTGTGATCATCATCTCATCACCTGAATAAGAACCTAGGTATTTTTATGTTGTAGCAATAATTTTATGCTTCCCTTTTCCACCACATTTCTTTTTTTTAACAAGATTGGATATAGTATATTCATTCCAAAAAAAGGGGGAGAAAAACTCCCGAGTACATAGAGATTGAACAAATCAGGGAGGATTGTGAGACAAAAATCACGGATCCTTCTTTTCCAGCTTTTACATATAAATCAATTATTCCTAATTTTCCAACTACATTTAACTTAATTTTTTTTACAAACTGTTGTAGGAGTAAAATACATTTTCTAGGCATATCTAAATTAAAGAGAGACTTCTCCTCATTTTGTTGATACTTATTGTCATAGTTCATTGAGTTTGAATTTTCTCCTAGTTTCTTCACCACCATTTATTGCAAGGTATGGAGTGCAGTGCAGGTGGCACTAGGACTGAGATGGATCCATATAGGAGGGAGTGAGGAAGCAGAAGAAAAATAGGGGAAATGGGAGGATAGGTAGGATGAGGTGCAACAAAGGGGAAGGAGGGGAAAGAAGGGGAGCACACAAAGAAACGAGGGGGCTGCTCTGCAAGAAGGAAGGAGAGGATCAAGAGTTTTAGAGAAATAAGATGAGAGTTGCGCGAGGAGGGGAAGGGGAGGAGTAGAATATAATGGAAAGAGGAGAAAAATGGGGAGCCCATGAGTCATATGAGTCATCATACCATAGGATTTGAAATTCGTAGCAGTCATAGTAGCGAAATCGAGGAAGGATGCATATATGCATTGAGGGAAGAGCTTTAAATGTAGAAGGATTTGATCAGATATTTTCCAACAGTGCTCATCGTCATGCTGATATTTATTGCAATGACTGCAAGATGGATTTACTTCTTCTTTATTTTCTATCACTGTCTTCTTTCCCTTTCATTTTCCTTTAAAATTGTTGTTTTAGAACTTGGATGAAGGCTTGTCCATGTGATATTATTTTCCATGCTTTATCCTTTTTTCAAGATGAATTTCTTTCAAATACACTTTATCTAGATAAGTGGAATAAAAAAATAACAATGAGTGACAGAGATAGCTGTGTAAAGTGCCAATAAAGTTCGTCAAAGTTTCTAGTGAGCATAAAAGAACATTTAATGCAAATTCTTGCTTCCTAAACTCTTCTATAAAACTTTGAACATTCTGACCTTCCCATGTCTCAAATGTTGCCAGTCCATCATGACCTTTTTCACGTAATCCAACGGGTAAAATTTCCCTCTTAAGGTGTATGTAACTCAAAACATTATGAAGGGAGCTTACCATTATGCTTATTACCTTTATAAAGTTTTCTCTCCCACCATACAAGGGTTGTGCCTCCTAGCCAAAGGTATGCTATCTGGATCTTTGCCTCGTCCTATTCAATTTGTTGTACATTAAAATAAACTTTGATCTATATAATCCAATTGTTTAACTTATATACATTAGATTATCCATTGAACATGGGAACATCAAATTTTGAATCTAATGATAACAATGGATTTTAAAAACATTTTTTTGATGACCATTCGGATGATGACAATGTGAGGAAGAGGAAGAAGAAGAACTTGAACTTAAAATTGAAGATGACGATGGAGGCTCATGAGGGTATCCTCCAATTCCCTGCTTTACTGAAGCATTATCCTCTACTTTTTTCTTCGTTTCCTTATTTTTCAATCTCTTCTCATAATCTACAAACTATTTTTTTACCTTGTCCAACATTCGGTAGAAATATTTGTGGAAATCCTTATCGTTATTTATATGAATGTCGTCATTCTCCATTTTATTTATTCGGGTTGCATGCCTAACTCAGGGTTAAATGAATTAAGTTTTCCTTCACCCTCTTTGAGCTTGGCCCTGGTAAGCATCCACGGTCATAATTCATGTCAAGGAAGACTGCTTTGATACCAACATGATCTAGGATCTTTACTTCGATGAATTTAAAGTGAATTGCATAAAGCACATGAAATAACCATAAGTGAAATCGAACATGAAGAAGAGAACACATGAAGAAATGACAATGAAGACACTTGCACCAATATTTGATAACAAATTTTGACTAAAAACAGGACTATGTCTTTGGGCCTTGCTTCTAGTGGAGAGGCCTTTTATATTATCTCAGAAAAATTGGCAAAATTACATGGCACAACCTCAAATATGGAGATGAAAAAAATTCTCCTACTTAGATCCCAATTCTGATTACACCAGTGGATTCCCTGAGAAATTTAGAGAAAAAATGATTATAAACTTCATAGGGTTATGAAACATCACCTTTGGTCACCCTTGAAAATATCCACCTCAAATCTCATGCCACAACAAAAAAATATTTTGGAAGTTCCTGCAAAATATTTCCCTAGAACCTATCTCGAAAAATGTTACTGTCATGGTTGTGGGTCCGTTCTCACCACCCATCGGTCCTCTGTTTGGACTCTTTGGAACACTTTGTATGAGAATCCCCCAAAAAGTTCATATAGAGTGGTTTATATATCAATGGGGAGTTGACTAAACAAAGTGCCCATGTGGGCAAACAATTGGTAGGTGATTTTTCAGTCATTCAATTGGCGGGGTCCCAAGGTCAAAATTGTGGGACCCCAATTTTTGTGTTCATTACAAAAAATATATATAATATGTTAAACCTCCACCAAATTTAATAATCTGTCGTCAAATTTAACACTCGTCAGTAAATTTAACCATGATCCATTTTAACCATGCTGTTTGGACCCTAACTAAATTTGTCATGTGCCAAGTTTGACTGGTCAATGGAGTGCTACCACGTGGCATCCCCTGATTGGGCTACTTGGTTTCCAACTTGCCAATGTGGAGGTGCCACATCATGCCATGTGGGGTGTCTATAGGATGCCACATGGTTCCTCCTGGATGGTGCCACATTTCACTTCCTAGATGGTGGCACATGGCCTCTTCCGAGGGTGCCATGTGTCATTGTTAGTGTCCAAAATTTGTCTATTTTGTCAAAAATTCAAATGATTTTTTTGGGTGATACAGAGTCCGTTTGAGGTGTTTTTTGTGCCGTTGAACGGTATCAATGATCTCTATGACTTGGTTCCATTTTTTCTGAGATTTGAGAACTTCAAATTTTGAGCCTTTTTAGATCCTCTTGGATCATCCTCACTTGAAAATTTTGTATCATATCCAAATGATATCCCAAGATAGCTTGGAGAAAATTTTATCATATCCAAATGATATACCAATGTTATCCAAAGCGTTTTTATTTATATAACTTCATCAATATTTTTTAATTTTTGTGCTGAGATGCGAATTCTAAAACCTAGTATGAGAGCGATATGTGATTCTGTCTATGCTCAAGAGTGTCTCCCATAAAATAAAAATAAAATATTCTGTAAATATAAAATAAATTCCAACTGTAATAAAAAATAAAAACGAATATGTATGTTACGAAGTTTTAATTAAAAACGTTATAAAACATTAAAAATCCCAACCTCACTATGGTCATTGAATTTGTTGTTGATATTGCAATTAAATATGATAAAATATTTCATTCACAGTCATAAATAAAATATTTGGATGTCAACATGATGTAATATCATTTCAAATCAACTTTAAAAACAGATACAATAATTAGAAGTAAAAAAAAATGTGAGTAAGATGTTTAAGTCTTATAATTTTCTAAAATATTTCAACACAAGATATAAATGAACTATTTGAACATCTACGTTCACTAATTTATGTCGATATGAACTTCATATATATCTATATATAAAAGGAAAGTGTTAAAAGAAAATATTTTACCCTTGTTGCGTCGACATGCACATTTAACAACCCAGTATGAGGGCGATGTGTGATTTTGTCTATGCTCAATGTGGATCTAGCATGTGTCTCACTTAAATTGATAATATATTATTCTATAAATAGAAAATCAATGTCATCTATAATAAAAAATAAAAACGAATATGCATATTTAGTTAGTTTTAATTAAGAGCTTTATAAAACATCAATAATCCCAACCTCACTATGGTCATTGGATTTGTTGTTGATATTAAAATTCAACGTGGTAAAATATTTCACTCACAATCATAAATAAAATATTTTGATGTCCACATGACATAATATCATTTCATATCAAATTTAAAAATATAGAATAATTAGAAGTTAAAAAAAGTGTGAGTAAGATGTTTAAATCTTATATTTTTTTAAATGAACTATTTGAACATCTATGTTAACTAATTTATGTCTATATCAAGTTCATATATATCTATTTATAAAAGGAAAATGTTAAAGGAAAACATTTTAGTGTCGTATATAATAAAATATTCAATGTCCAAATAAAAAAAGTATTTGAAAGTTAAAAAATAACATAAAAATATCAATTACTTCTTAATAAGAATAATAAAAGGGAAATGTGTAATTCATTCAAGTCTTAATACAAAATTAATATGTGATGTTTAAAAATATTTCTAATAATAAAATATTTTAATGTGGGTCATTAATAAAATATTTTAATATGCAAAATCAAGTGATATTGACGTATACTTTTTTTTTTGTAAGTTTGGTAGTACCTTTCAATTTTCACTTTTTTTCTTTTTATATTCCATTTTCATAATATGTCCAGATACATCACCCCGGGAAGGGAATTGAACCTATGATGAGTGCTATGATAGCCGGCCTCATCACCGTTTAACCAAGACCTCACAAACGATATTGACATATACTTAAAAATATAATAATAACAAAAAAACCAATTTAAATTGGACAATGTTGTCCATAAATAAAATGTCTCAATGCACATATTATGTAAAATATTATTAGTATAATAATATAAAGTTAGTGCGGAATAAAATACAAAAAACATGTATTATTATACCTGCCAACATATATGTTATATTGTTATTGTTTTATGGTGAAAAATACTTGACCTTTTTGTTTTGTAATTTTTTATAAAGTTCTTTAAAAATCACTATATTAAAGTTACTTTTATAAAAATGAAAATTAATTTTAAATTTTTTGAAATTAAAAAAGAATTAATTTTTGATTGGTTGAAACTTTTTTTTTTTTTTTGTAGGTTCAACTGGTGAGACACGCCTGGGGGGATTGAACTTCCAATCATTTAGATACACAAGAGCTTGCCAACATGTTTTTTTTGCCAATTTTGCTACCACTTGTGGATAATTCGTTGAAACTATTAATTAGATTATTTATATGTACTTTAATTTATAATTGTGAGATATAAAAATGAAATAAAAAATATAAAAAATAAAATAAATATAAATTAAAAAAAAATATAAAATCAACACCTTTAGATAAAAAAAAAACAATAAAGTTGAGAAAATAAAATAATATTTAATTATTAGTGTAAAATATTTAATTTAAAATTGAAAAAATTAAAAATATTTTATAATGTCACCGGATTATACATTGTACCATGATTTAATGTGTTTATAATATGCATGATCTGAATTTTATCTAGTTATACTTTCTTCCATCCATTTCTCGAGCATACAAGTTTTATTGCGCTGAGAGGCGATATCTAACCTATGTCACAAGGTTCGTCGAACTTCAACCTTGAGGTTCAAATTTTGGCGAACCTTAAAATTTTTTTGAGGTTCAACGAACCTCATCAAACCTCATAGCCATTGACCAAGTCCATAGGTCAAAAATCATAACCTCATGTCACAACTCAAGCTTGTAATCTATCCTTGCAATTGCCATGTTCGTGATAACATTTTTTATTTTTATTTATGTTGATATCTTACTATTTTATCCTATATTTCATTTTGATATATATATATATATATATATATATATATATATATATATATATATATATATATATATATATATAGACGAATCTAATGGCGAACCTCATCTTAAAAATTCGAACACGAATCGAACCTAATCATTGCTAAACCTGAACTCAAACCTGAACCATGTGACTTAGTCTCTAGCCCAATATGGTAGAGATGTTGTGATGTAATGTTTAACATTTTAACTAAGTCAAATTACATTAAAATAAAAATGAACTAAAATTAAATAAAAATATTAATGTAATGTAATGTTAATATTCTACTTTGTCAAAACAAAATAAATAAATAAAAATAAAAATAACAAAATAAAATTAACCGTATAAAAATATAACAATAATAAAATATAAAATTGCCAATGGCTTTGATCTTTGGTATTCATGTGAAATATATCCTATTTAAAGGGGAAATTAAACCAAGCTAGATCCATCTTAACTCTAGATATACCAAGCATAGAGAGAGATCAAATCTCTTGAGATACAAAGCTCTTTTAGAGAGAAAAAGGATTTGATCCCTCTTGGTATTTAGTAGATCCAAAATTAAGATGAATCTAGGCTGATTAATATATCTATGATACATCATTTATTACTTACCATATAATGATGCAGTAATTAATATTTGATGCGGTAATTAATATTTGAGTTGAATAAGACCATTTCACACTCCCTCTTTATCTTACGACTAAGTTTGTTAGCATTAATGCACTTCTGACCACTTGGATATATGTAATATATTTTATTTATTAGTTATTATACTTGTTGATAGGAATATTATTCATTTGACTTAAATTTCAAAGCTATAACGTTTGTATTAACATGGTTTTTATAAAAAACCATATATAAAATTATTCAAATTAATAATAATAATAATAATAATTAATATTATTATTGCAATATTTAAAATTGTTAATATAAAATAAAAACATATTTAAAATATAGTTAAATAATTAATTGTTTAATTGATTTTTTTTATTAAATATAATTAAAATTTAATAAATCAAATTTAATCTACAACATGAAAAGAACAAACTGGAATTGTTGAAGAATACCCATTCATCTGAAATGACTAGCTTGTTGCAACCGGATCTGTGTTTGGAGGTTATAAGGGCTAATGGTCTGGAAAGGCTAATATTGATGTCGTGCTATATTCTCTTTCAAGGTGTCGAAAGCCTTCTGTTGCTTTCCTCCCCATTGAAAGGCTTTATTCGTACTATACATGACCACATTTGGAAGGATCTCATCTTGAATTTACCTCTTGGGAGGAAATCCACTTGGTTTCTGAAAAATATCATAATAGTTATACAAAAATATCAAACATTTCTTTCCTATGATAAGAAGCACACCATTGGAAAACATTAAATTCATCAACACCTTTTACTCTGACAACCATGAGCAAACATTGCTTATTGGAGTTGATGAGTCTTTTCAGCTGTCCTGCATTAACAAGAGTTGAATGAGCTCCGACAATATATTCTACTCCATATTTGGTGAGATGATATGTTCTCATGTTTGAAGAATACTTACTCCATGTCATATAAATATGGGCTTCCCAAAACTATGCCACAAATTTTAAGTGGGACAATATCCAAATCAACCTATTGTATCAACTTTTAAGTAATAGAAAATTTGATCCTACACTGCTTAGTGGAATTGAGTTTTGCATTTTCGCACACCCAACTAAGAGGGTAAGGTTTGGAACGAGGCCTTATTTCAAAATCCAACTTAGTAACAATTGTTTCTAATATCAAATTAACTTGAGAACCTAGACCAAAAAGAGTATCGATTTTTGTGTATTTAGATACAACCCTTATATGAAATAATTCACTTCTTCTTCTTTCATCATCATGAGATATTTTTTTTTTTCAGAACTTGAGCTAGCATGAATGGAAATTTTAGCTTGTACTCCAACAACTGTGATCATAATATCATCACCCGAATAAGAATCTAGGTCTTGTTGTGGTATAGCAATAATTTTCTGCTTCCCTTTTCCATCACTTTTTTTCTTTTAACAAGATCGGATATAGTATATTTATTCCAAAAAAGGGGAGAAAAAATCCTGAGTACATAGAGATTGTACAAATCAAGGAGGAGAGTGAGACAAAAATATCAGATCCTTCTTTTCCAGCTTTTACATATAGATCATATATTCCTAATTTTCCAACTATATTTAAATTTTTTTTTTTTACAAACTTCTATCTAAGGAGAGAAATACATTTGTTGAGCATATATAAATTAAAGAGAGACTTCTCTTCATTTTGTTGATACTTATGCCACAGTCCATCGAGTTTGAATTTTCTCCTGCTTTCTTCACCACAATTTCTTGCAAGGTATGGAGTGCAATCTCTAGGTGTGCACATCGGTTTTTGAGTTACTCGATGAATTACGATGTTCATTGTATTGGAAGTTAAGATAACCCAACTAAGATTTGCATCTATATTTCCACTGGTTGTGCAAAGCTCAAATTTGCATCAACACCACTTTGAGGGATTTGTAGTGTGGGCAGGACTGGGACTGAGACTGATCCATATAGGAGGGAGCGAGGAAGCAGAAGGAACAAAGGGGCAAAGAGAGGACAGGGAGGATGAGGAACATTAGAGGGGCAGGAGGGGAAAGAAGGGAAGCACCGAAAGAAATGAGGGGTCTGCTCTGCAAGACGGGAGGAGAGGATAAGGAGCTTGAGATAAAGAAGATGAGAGATGTGTGAGGAGGGGAAGGGGAGGAGGAGAATATAATGGAAGGAGGATCCAAATGGGGAGCTCGTGAGTCATATGAGTTATCCTGCCATAGAATTTGAAATGTGTAGCAGTCAGAGTAGTGAAATCAAGGAAGGATGCATCTTTGCATTGAGTGATGAGCTTTGACTGTAGAGGGATTCGATGAGATAGTTTCCAACATTTATCATCTTTATTTCCATCTTTCTTGCAATGAGTGCAAGAGGGATTTCATTCCTCTTTATTTTCTATCACTGTCTTCTTCCCATTTCCTTTTCATTTAAAATTGTTGTTTTAGAACTTGGATGAAGGCTTCTCCATGTGATCTTCTTATCCATGCTTTACCCTTTTTTCAATATGAATTTCTTTCACACATGCTTCATTTATATTAGTGGAATCAAATAATAACAATGAATGACAGAGATAACTATGTACAATGCCAACAAATTTCATCAAAGTTTCTAGTGAGTCTAAAGGAACATTAAATGCTAATGCTTGCTTCCTAAAGTATTCTATAAAACTTTGAACATTCTGACCTTCCCCTGTCTCAAATGTTTCCACTCCATCATGGAATTTTTCTTGTCACCCAATGGGTAAAATTTCCCTCTTAATGCAGATGTAAACTCAAAACATGATGAAAGGAGCTTACCATTATTCTTACGACCTTTCTAAAGTTTGTTCTCCCACCATACAAGGGTTGTGCCTCCCAGCCAAATGTATGCTAACTGGATCTTGGCCTCGTCCTCTTCGATTTGATGTACATTAAAATAAAATTTGATCTATATAATCCAAATGTTTAACTTTTCTGCATTAATTATCCATTAAACATGGGAAAATCAAATTTTGCATCTAATTATAACAGTGAATTTTTAAAAACATTTTTCTGATCATTTGAATGATGAAAATGAGAGGAAGAGGAAGAAGAAGAAATTGAACTTAAACTTGAAGATGGGGATGGAGGATCAAGAGGGTCTCCTCCAATTCCCTGCTTTACTAAAGCATTATCATCTACTTTGGTTTTCTTCTTTTCCTTATTTTTAAATCTCTTCTCATAATCAACAAATAAATTGTCTACCTTGGCCGACGTTCAATAGAAATATTTGTGGAAATCCTTATGATTCTTTATGTGAATGTCGTAATTCTCTATTTTCTTTCTTCGGGTTGCTTGTCTAACTTAGGGTTAAATGACTTAAGCTTTCCTTCACCCTCTTTAAGCTTGGCCCTGGTAAGAATCCACACTCATAATTCATGTGAAAGAAGACCACTTTGATACCAACATGACCTAGGATATTTACTTCGATGAATTTAAACTGAATTGCATAAGGCGCATGAAATAACCATAAGTGAAATCGAACATGAAGAAGCAAAAACATGAAGAAATGACACTTGCACCAATATTTGATAACAAATTTTGTCTAAAAATGGGACTACGTCTTTTGGACTTGCTTCTAGGGGAGATGCCTTTTATATTATCTTAGAAAAATTGGCAAAATTACATGACACTATCTCAAATATGGAGATGACGAAAAATTATCCTACTCTGATCCCAATTCTGATTGCACCAGTGGATTCCTTGAGAAATTTTGAGAAAAATCAGTATAAAATTCATAGGGTTATGAAACTATCACCTTTGGTAACCCTTGAGAATCTCCAACTCAAATCTCATGCCATGACAAAAAAATATTTTGGAAGTTCCTTCAAAATATTTGATCAGAAACTGAATTGGGGGAAAAAATTTGCTAAAAATTCAAAGTGCTCATAATCGCTCCAAACCAGAACGACCAGATAGAGCTCGTCGCCACGAATCAAACACAATTCATTTTGTTAGATCTAAGACTTTTGTGATCCATACTGTAGATAAATGTCTTTCGGATTAATCACATCATTAGGATTTGGTCGACGTTTCGAACCATCTAATGTGGTTCATCCTCAGGACAAGGTGAAGAAGGAAATTGATCTCATTGAATAAATTGTAAGGATTCATCATTGCCTAATGATAACTGTTAAATTAGCCGTTTTTTAGTTAATTAGTTAGATAATAATTAAAAAAATTTAATTATTTAAAAATATATTATTTAGAAGGGTCAACAAATAATATAATAATTTAGTGAATTAATTAAATTATAAAATTAATAATAATAAAGGAAATAATATTAACATAAGGGGAAGGGACTAGCCGTTATTTAGTTAATTAGTTAGAGAATTTAAAGTTATTAATATTTAGAAATATTATTTAGAAGGGTCACCAAAGAATATAATAATTTAGTAAATTAATTAAATTATAATAATAATAATAATAATAAAGGGAATAAAAGTAAGGGGAAGGGGTAAATAATAATAATAATAAAGGGGGTGGGGGGAAAATTATAAATATTATAAAGAGCGGAGAGGGGGCACACTAAATATATATATATATATATATATATATATATATATATATATATATATATATATATATATATATATAACCAAAATAATAAAAAGGGGAAATATCTAAACAATAGGAGATAGCTTAAAAACATATACCAAAGAAAAGGAAACAAACATAAGAGGAGAAAAATCAAAACAAAGGGAGGAGGAAAAAATCAGAGACAAAGGACAACAACACTCGGTGTCTGAATCACCTATAGAGGGCCAAAATCCAGCTCCTACTTAATTTCCACCCATCATCTCTGTTGAGATTTTTAGGATGTATCTCAATTTCAATAGCCTCCCTCAGCTTTCTATGATGGAAATGATCCATCTTGGCAAGGACTTTGGAATCTTCAATGCAAACATGGTGGCATGATTTCCTAGCATGCTTCGCAAAAGCAGAATTGCAGGATTGACTGTGCTTAATGTCTGCATCATGCTCATGGATTCTCTGTCTAATGGATCGACCAATTTCCCCAATATAGGGAGTACCGCAGGAGCAAGGGACTAAATAAACTCCTTTCAAATCCTTTGGGTCTATAGGGTCCTTAATTGATCCGAGATAATTCTTGATAAAACAGATAGGTCTAAAAGAAGAGGTGGAATTATTTCTCTTAAGGACATGGGAAATTCTATCTGAGGTCCCTTGGATAAACGTGAGATTCACCTTGGAAATAGGATCCGACCTAGAAGATTTGTCTCTTGGGCCTTTAACGGATTTTTGAAAGGCCTTCAAACCTTGAGATATGCTATACCCATTAGTCTCAAACACATCCAGAAGATGGGATTTTTCTGATTCCAAATGGGTATCATCAGATATTCTAAGAGCCCGGGTAGCCAGAGTGCAAAGAACACCAAATTTCTGAGCAGGAAATTCATTTCATCGAAAACCGACTTTGTATGATCAAGATAGAGCCTGTTGTTCGTTTTCCTAAACAAATAAATTTTTTGTAGAAAATGACAAAATGGTGACATGGCAGCCTAGTCAGAAAAAAAATAATATTATGGGAATATTCCTTGAGTTTTTCCAATCACACTGTAGCAAGTGTCACTGCAGGATTTGTTGGAAAGTTGGGTTAAGGTGATTTTTTTTTACCTCCTAAGCTCGAAATCATTTTATTTATGGGTGCATTGTTTTTGATATATGGTCGGAGGACTATATATTATATGGATGAAATTTTAAAGTATTGTCAAAGTCTGAATTTCATATGTCATCACTGAATTTTATATGGTGGTCGAATTTTATACAGTGAAATAAATTCGTAAGGTTTAAACCATATGTTAAACGGTGTGGAAAAATGTATATTGACGAAATGGCGGAGGTTGGGGCTTGACCCCACGACCTCCACCAAGCAAGCACACCACTATACCACTATGCCCACAGCTTGTGACTTAATAGTCATAGCACACCATCCATATTTAAACTATATGTATTTCACATGACCATATTTAAACTATATTTATTTAAACTATATGTAGGGCAGAGGAGGGGGCCAACCCCATGGGCAAGCCCCCTCTCATATGACCTTCATTCCATAACCGTGACGGAGGCTCTAACAAAAAAGATATTAACGCACTTAAACACACCTATAATCCATGTTTATCTCTAATTAAAATCACATTTAAATTAGCAGAGAAAATTGTAGAGTCCCCAGTTTCAGCGCCACTACCAAAATTGGCGGGATTAACTGAGTTTCTCAAGATTTGGAGGAGTTTTTCGAGGAAATACTAAAGAAGCCATAACATTGGCATATTTCAAGCAAATTAGGCTAAAAAAGAGTTAATCCTAGATGATTTGGATGATTTGAGCATGACGGTGTAGGTTGCAGAGGTAGAGGAGCACATCTGTAAGTGTTTTTTTCACTTTGAATATTAAATAAGCCTAGGGCCACTAGGAGAGGAGGTCATGCCTAGTCCATTTGAAGACTATTTTCAGAGCGAGAAGAGTCTATTTGGAGGTTTTTGGGTATTTTGAATGAAATGGAGTAGGTTTCAAAGCCATTGGATCAATTTAGGTGCATGTAATCAAAGAATTGACCATTAATCCAAAGAGGGCGTAGCCATTGAAGCAGGTCCATGGAGATGTATCCCAAGAGCGGTGAACTCTATTATCAACTATTGTGTAATGCGTTTCCTACATATTATGTATATACAATTTATTTGATGTACATGTGTTTTTAATAGCTAATTAACTCATGAATTTCTCATAAAAAAACAAAAAACTTGACACATAAACCTTCACATAACTGGCTAATTTGAGACGATTCTAAACACATTTATTTAATACTGATGAGGGATCTAGCACAACTAAACTAGTTTTCCCATATTCGGATCAATATTTCTCTAGAACCTATCTCGAAAAATGTGCCTGGCATGGTTGTGGGTACCCTCTCACCACCCATTGATCCTCCATTCGGCCTCTTTGGCGCTCTTTGTACGAGGCTCCCCAAAAAAATTCATATGGAGTGGTTTATATATCAATGGGGAGTTGACTTACCAAAGTGCCCATGTGGGCAAACAATTGGCAAATTATTTTTCAGTGATTCAGTTGGTGGGGGTCCCAATGTCAAACTTGTGGGACCATAATTTTGTGTTCGTTACAACAAATATATATAATATTTTAAATCGCAACCAAATTTAATAATATGTCGCCAGATTTAACACCTGTTTCCAGATTTAACCATGCTCCATTTTAACCACACTATTTGGAACCTAACTAAATTTGTCATGCACCAAGTTTGATTGCCCAATGGAGTGCTGCGATGTGACGTCCCCCAATTGGGCTACTTGGTTGCCAAATTTCCAATGTGGAGGTGCCACATCATGCCATGTGGGGTGTCTATAGGATGCCACATGCTTCCTCATAGACGGTGCCACATGTCACTTCCTAGATGGTGGCACATGGCATCTTCTGAGGGTGCCATGTGGCACTGTTAGTGCCCTAAATTTGTCTATTTTTTCAAAAGTTCAAATGAAAATATTTTGGTCATGCATAGTTCGTTTGAGGTGTTGTTTGTGTCGTTTAAAGGTATCGATGAGCTATACAACTTGGCGCCATTTTTGCTGAGATTTGAGAACTTTAAATTTTGAGCCTTTTTGGATCCTCTTGGATTATCCTTGCTTGAAAATTTTCTATCATATCCAAATGATATCCCAACATAGCTTGGAGAAAATTTTATCATATCCAAATGATATGCCAATGTTATCTAGAGCGTTTTTATTTATATAACTTCATTAATATTTTTTAATTTTTGTGGTGAGAGGCACATTCTACAACCTAGTATGAGGGTGATGTGCGATTTTGTCAATGCTCAATGAAGTCTCCCATAAAATAAAAATAAAATATTATGTAAATAGAAAATAAATGCCAACTATAATAAAAAACAAAAATGAATATGTATGTTAGTTAGTTTTAATGAAAAACATTATAAAACGTCAATTATCCCAACCTCACTATGGTCATTGGATTTGTTGTTGATATTACAATTCAATGTGGTAAAATATTTCACTCATAGTCATAAATAAAATATTTGGATGTCCACATGATGTAATATCATTTCATATCAACTTTAAAAAATGATAAAATAATTATAAGTGAAAAAATTGTGAGTAATATGTTTAAGTCTTATACTCTTCAAAAATGTTTCAACACAAGATCTAAATGAACTATTATGGCTCATCTGACTCATGTTGTGCTAATTTGGAGGAGGAATCAATGGGATGAACTGGTGGTTGAAATTTTTTGATAATGTTAGCCTCTCTCACAAAAAAAATAATAAATCCAAACATAAATTAATTAATTAAATATTCCAAGTTAAGAATATGTGCCTAACTCTTGGGTTGTTCCTCAAATACTGGAGTTTGTTTAGTAAATCCTATCTTGGTGGGTTTTTGGTGAGAAATTATCTCAACCAAAGGAGTCTAAGATAGCACGAACTATCTCAAGACATTGTCTCTCATCTATTTAAATTGTAACTCTAAATTCTTTTAATAAGAGAGAATTGGCGAGGAAGCCATGAGGCTTCAGTCCTTTCCACCAATATTTTGTGTATGATTTTTGTGTGTGTTTTTCTGTAATTTTTCTAAGTTAATTCATTTTCTAATATGTGGTATCAGAGCCACAATGCTAGAATGTGTGTAATGCGAGGAGCTGAAAAGTGTGGAGGATACAGGAACTGGACTAGCGTATGGCCAGTGAGTGTCGAGAGAATGGATCGATGGGGAGGATATGCATAGCTTAGAGACAAGTAATGCATATGTATTGTATTCTGGATGATGATGGTGAAAGGGTGGTTATCAATCTACAGTGGACGCATTCAAAATTGATAACTGAATCAAGCACTCCTGAGAGGAAAGTCAACTGGAATGGATAAACTCAACCCACGTGAAATTTTGGTGCAATAGAGATCAATTTTATTTTGCAATACAAGTGCGATTGACCTTCCCAATCGGGACTTAATGCAAGGGTTGAATTAGAATTGCAACCAAGTCTTTGATCGCATGTCTGTCCAAGCATTGCGAAATCAGGTTAGTTTCTGAGTTTTTGTTGTAATTCCTGTGCAACAATTGTATGTTCAAACATAGTAGTTCGGTCATACTATCTGTCCAATAACAGTGCGAATCGCAATTTATGTCAATAAATTCCTTTGTATTAGCATATAGTGTGAGCTTCCAAAAGATTTGAATTACCTGCATTTCGAACTGTCTGAAACTTGGCCACAATGAAGAGGTCAATTTGTCGCAACTATATTAGGTTACATCATAGATATTTCTAGTATAAAAATTGATTGTGTTGTTGTAAAATCCTATGAAAATGTCATATTATCTTGTGAAAATCCTTGTAGATCTATGAGGGTAGAATAATGAGATGTGTGAAGTATTTGTTAATGTTTAAAAAAAAAAATGAAGGCCTAGTGGAAATGTTGAGAAGCCATCCAACATGACGATTTTTGGGATTTCACACAACATAGAGCTCTTTACATCTTGCTAGATTCCCCAAATATGTTAACAATCAATGGCAGGAAACCACGGAGTGACAGTTGAATCCATTGAAGAGCGTGAAGATTAATTGCAGGGAGGCAGAATCACATCTGTGCTTTTCCCTTCAGAATTGTTTGTGGGGACACTGAAGAATTACATGAGGATCAATATGCTAATCAAATGAAAATATGCATATATGTAGGAGCGGTGGTCTGAAATTGTGAAAGTGTTGACAGCCTGAAGTGATAGTTACTAGCGGGTTTTGTTATTTGCTTCCATAGAGAATTGAATGTAAATATGCCTTTTCTTTTTTAAATAATCTGTTTGAGATCACTGAACGATGGAATCCCCATCCCTCCTCCACCTTCTTCAATTCTATTTTGAGCTTCTCTGCTAAAGACATATTATCATTATCAGGATGAAAATACTAGTAATATGATCTAGAATGCAGTTGTGATTGTGCACGATGTGGAGCCAACATGTAACACAGAGACATGTTTGCATAAGGAAGTTGCATAGTTTCAAATGAATGAGATAAGTGGTTCAAGAAGAACCAAGTAGCAAGCCTGAAACTAGTAATCTGCTTCCGTAAAGAGTCCTCAAGTAGTAATCTACCTCCCTCGACAAGATTATCTTCCAACCTGAATCATCAAACTTCAAATGCCTGAGAAATTGAAATAGATGCACCAAAGAATTGACAGAACGGTCTTCAAAAAGCCAATATGACACATAGTTTATGCTAACTCTTGGTGCCTAAAATTACCAGGGCTACGATTTGCACAAACAGTGGTGTCTGGTAAACAAAACTATCTGAGGACTATATCCACGCTGCAAAATTGGCATTCTGCAGACATGTCACTTTTCTCTGAAGCCTCCTCAACAGGAAAGAACATCTTTGAAATGAATGAGTTTTTAAGAAACGAATGACAGCTTTAACATGCCAGGAAGAGTAGCAACGTCAGCGACCTTGAATGCTGCATTAGTGACTTAATGCTGCATTGGAAGACCTGTGGTAGTTGTTGTTGTGACTAAAACAACTTTTGCTGTGCTATCAAAATGAGCTTTCAATTTTATACTCTCTGGGATCGTTCGAAGCCTGATGAGTAGACGAAGCCACACCAAAATACTATGTGGCGAAACTTACGAGAAAATCAGTGGCTCTCCTATATATCCTCCATGGGGGTTTAGAACAAATGTGGAATTTTAGTGTTGGCCTACAGGTTGAATCAACGAATACTTCCATGGAGTATGTCTTCAACTAGTTTACTTTTTTATGAGCCAACGTGGAAAATTGCAGAGCCAGCGTGAACGTTTGCCCAGAAAAAAAAAAGGTGCGTTGAAAAGTTTTGGTGTCACCACACTCAATTTCTTCTCCAATGGATTGTTTTTAAAAGTATAATGCATGAAATTTTTAAATTGTGATTTGAATTTTAAGAAGATTCGTTCACTTGAAAAAGTGACTTTATACATGATTATTTTTTAATGGGAGTTAAAAGGAATTCAAAATAAAATACCCTTTTTTTGGAGGAGAGATAAGGTGTTTTAATTTTTTATAAATTTTGTAATGGGTTGGAGTAATAAGGGTGATGTTTTGAAATCCTTGGAGTCATAAGGTGCATTAAAATTTTTCAATGCTTGGAGTGAGAAGGTAAATTTCTTTTGTACATTTGGGGTAAAGATTGTGATTATTTTTTGGAGTGATAAGTTGTCTTTTGTAATTTGGAGAGATAAGGTGATTTATTGTAAATTTGGAGGGATAAGTGTTTTGTATTTGGAGTGATATGTCGAATTTTTTGGAGCAATTTCTTGTTGTAATTCAAAGTATTGTTTTACTTTGAGAGAGATTGAGTCGGTGAATATCCAGATTTTGAAGACGAATTGCTTCTAAAGGTTGTGAGCTTGCCATTTTCATTACTTGAAGGTGGAGATTTCTTATGTACTAAATACTTAATAAAGATATCATTTTTTGGTGATTGTGTACTAGATCTGGCTGAAATTGAATAAGGGGATCTTAGGTACACTATGTGTGTTTGTGATGTCGCATGTTTTTATGGCTTCATGTTGTTGCTTTTTGATTTGTGTCTAGTTGTGACACATCAATTATTTCATTTAATATCGCATACATAAAGTTCAATATCAACAAGCACAACACATGTAACGAAATAGCTGCAAGGTAGGAAAATTAAACTCAACACATGCATTTGCGCCACTCCAACAAACAATCAAAGTTTTCAACATCAGCATTCTACTTCACTCAATACAATCAAGTTCATGGATCTGGAAACTCCAGTGTTTCAAAGCAAAGTCTACATCAACATTCTTGCAAATACATTTAAGAACTTGTAATCAAATTCATTGTTTTAAGTGCATCATTAAAAATTCATTGTTAATGAATTTTTAAGAGAACAAGTGAATTTATTGTTTTAAAGTGAATCATCAAATCATTGTAAGATTTCTTGGGTGCATTTTCAACAATGTTCGACACACTTCCTTTAAGAAAAATCAAGTGAATGAACGAGTTTTTTAACTCTAAATCAAACAAGCAACAAGTTTACATCTCCTGCAAGCGAGCAAGAGTATTCATTCAAGCAATTTGCATCAAGTCAGTACAAAAATCAAACCATCAAGCGAGCCAGCATGAAGTTCATTGCAACACCATCAAAGCAACCAAACAAGTTAAAACAATCAAGCAAGTTGAGATTGACATCAAGCGAGCGTTGCTATTCATTCTAGTTAGCGTGAAGTAATCAAGTAAGTCAAGTGAGCGTTCAAGAAAATGCGATCGTCATCAAGCAAGCGTGAATTCCAGAGTTTATGCAAGAAAATTCTACAATTCTAGCAAGTGTTCGAAGCAAGTGCAATAAAAAAAAAATCAAGTGAGCATGCCATTCAAGCCACATTCAAGCGAGCCTGTCATTCAAGTGAAATAGTTCAAAGTACGACATCTACAAAAAGAGAGCCTGATTTCAAGTGAGCAAGTTTAGATGGCACAACATATTCAACTGTTAAACATTCTTCATAGTTTTATCATCTCCAGTGATGAAGACATGGTGCACATCAATAAAGAAACTCTTTCTGATCTTTCACGACATCTACAACAAACACATGAAACTATTGAGTTTCTTCAACTCGAGTCGCAACTTCAAAGGATTGAATTGCAAGAAAAGCATGATACTTTCAAGTTTTTGAACCATCTAGATGATAAGTCATTCATCCCAATAGCTTCAAGTGTCGAAGTTGTTCCAGTTCCAATTTCTTCCAAGCCCATCATCAAGCCCTGGGAAGAAATTTACAATAACAAGAATCGACAAGGCTTAAGATATGTCAACAATGACACAAACCTGCATATCCCAAATTATTCCAAGCCAATTAAGTTTGTCAGTGCAGGATTTATTGCACAACTCACCTCGGCAAGTTCTAAGAAAGTTGCAGACAACCAGAAATGCACGCAACACAAAGTTGCAAACAAACCGAATTGCATGCAACTTGAAGTTGAATTCAAACCGAAATGTTCTCATTGTCAAAGAACCGGTCATATGGAAGATCAGTGTTTTGATCTCCATCCTTGTCACCATTGTGGCAAGCCTAATGATTCCTCAGAGAAATATCGTAATCAACAAAAAACAACCAGATTGAAGATACATTATGAATGGATCGACCCTTGGAAATGGTCATCCATAGTCAAAATATTGTCTCAGTTCTACAACCGAATACAATCACACATAGTGCAGCCAACAGTGAAAATATGATGGTACTCTCATGCAGCTGAACGGGGGAGTACACCAGTGTAAAAAATCCTACACCTAAAGGGGGGGAGTTCAGGAAAACTTTCCAGAGCAGTTTCTCTCTTTTCAGCTGACAAAGGGGGGAAAATGTCAATGAAATTGACGGTGGTTGTCAGACTGAAAGTCTCGACAAAACCAGCAAAAGCAGCCAGTGGGAATCTTCAACAGCCAGTGGGCATCAAAAAATTTTCCAGTGGGCATCAACAAATTTTCTAGTGGGTAGTTGAAAAAAAAGAAACAGTGAGCAACTTTTCAGCACAACAAAAGAAACAGTGAGTTGTTTTTGACATCATCAGCCAGTGGGTTTTGAACAAATTTTGTCAGTGGACAAAGGATGCTGATTTCATGCAAAGGACAGATGGATCCTTTTGCAACTTGGAACTTGATAGAGTTTTCAAGCGAAATTTAGAGATAAATCAGACATGCAGCTGACTCATGGTCTCTTCAGATTGTGGTTTTTCAACATCCAGCTTTGGCAGTTTTTTTTTCAGGCAATGTTTTTGAGGATCAACATGAGAACTTGGAAGATGGTTCCTCGTTCTTATTTTGGATTTATTATTGAAGGGGGGGATGTTAGCCTCTCTCACAAAAACAATAATAAATCCAAACATAAATTAATTAATTAAATATTCCAAGTTAGGAATATGTGCCCAACTCTTGGGTTGTTCCTCAAATATTGGAGTTTGTTTAGTAACTCCTATCTTGGTGGGTTTTTGGTTGGAAATTATCTCAACCAAAGGAGTCCAAGATAGCACAGACTATCTCAAGACATTGTCTCTCATCTATTTAAATTGTAACTCTAAATTCTTTTAATAAGAGAGAATAGGTGAGGAAGCCATGAGGCTTCAGTCCTTTCCGCCAATATTTTGTGTTTGATTTTTGTGTGTGTTTTTCTGTAATTTTTCTGAGTTAATTCATTTTCTAATAGATAATTCTCTACCTCTGATTTTTAGTGAGAGGTATGCTTATGTAGGGCTCCACATTGGTTTCTTTCAACATGCAAATTGGATGGCACACCTTATGACAACTTTTCATGTGCGGTGATTACTCCTTCTCTCGGACATTCCTCTTGATTATTTGACCACGTGGAGGTATGGTGGTTCTGTTTGAGGTACGTGTGGCTCCAATGGCTCTCATTGTAACTAAGCCATATAAGTAGTCGTTCTCTTCACTACTGCCTTTCTGTGCAGCACTTCCAGGTCCTTGCTAAGTTTCATTTTATGTTATAAGTGTCATGGGTAGCTCCTTTTTGTACTAGATTAGCTGTAATTATTGTGTCAAGTAGAACTTCCAAAATTTTTCACTCAGGTCTATGTATGTCATCAAGGCTTATGTCTTTTTGTTTGTCAACCAAACTATTGAAAAAAGACATTTGCAATCTTAAGATTCTCTATATGTACTATTGGTTTAGATTCTCAGATGAACAAACCAATAGTACAATAAAATAACTTATGTAACACTCTATCGCAAGAATAAAGAAGCAAACTTTAAACAATAAATCATTTTTAATATATATTTTCAATAATTTTTTTTGTTATTTTAATAATGTTTATTTAAAAAAATCCATAAAATCACTCTACTTTTTTTTTGTTGCGCTAGGTAGGACTACATCTTCATCATCATGTCTAAATACATCACCCCGATCGAGGTAGGGAATTGAACCTGTGACTTCACATCAAGGAGTGCCTTAATAACGCACCCTATAAAACCACTCTACTTTACTTTAAACATCAAACACACTTTACTTATACTCTTAATTATTCTATTTTTAAATAATTTAAATGCTTAATTATAAAATTTCAAAAAAACAGTTTTATTAAAATAAATTCTTAAAATATATTATATATACCTTTTTGAAATATAAGATATTTTAAGTGAATATTCTTAAAAAAAAAATAGATTTGTGAGGAAACTTATAAAAGTCACATCATATAAAGCTAAAATATAAGAAAGAAGTTTTAGTAAGAAAACTTAGAACATAAAAGTCACAAGAAAAGAAAGTCATTTGAGATGGAATTGGGCTACTATAATATTAAATATTAGTAATAATACATATTATAATAAATTAATTAGTTGTTATGAAAAAAAACATTATAAAAAAAATTTCACATTCAATAAATCTAAATAAGTTTATAAATTTTTGAAAGTTCATTTTAAAGAGTATATAGTCTACATAACTTATATTGACATGATTATATGGGTTATTGCAAAAAACTTTTTCAAATATAAATATCTTATTTATTTTGAAATTGAAAAATAATATAATAATTTTTAATATTAAAAATAATTATAAACAAGTTATAAAATGGTAAAAACGATATTTTTGAAAGCTAATAATCTAATGCTTTGATAATTAGGATATGAATCAATCTAACTACTATACATTTTGAGCTTTTTCTTTTCTTCTTCTAAAAACTAGTGGTACTATTTTTAGTCAAATTTCGACTTATGGTTATTTAAAAGCCATTAGATTTGAGGTTTTTTTTTAGCTTTTTTTGTTTTTAATAAAAATTTTCTGACTACAATTTTTGATCAAATCTTGATTTTTTGTTATTTAAGACCTATAGGGAACTCAAATTAATCATATTTCACGCTCAAACTTGTGATTCCAACAAACCTCTACCACATTTGAAAAAATTAAAAGTATTAACTAAAATTAAAATATAAGAAAGAAGTTTTAGTGATCAAACTTATAACATAAAATTTACAAGAGAGTCATTTGAGATGGAAATGGATTATTATAAAATCAAATATTAGTAATAATCCATATCATAATAAATAAATTAATTATTATGGAAAGAAATTATTATAAAAAATCATACATTGGCTAAATCTATTTATCTTTGAAAGTTAATTTTAAAGAGTATATAGTTGACATAACCCATATTGACATCATTATATGGGTGTTGCAAAACATTTTCAAATCCAAATATCTTCTTTACTTTGAAAGTGGAAAATATTATAATATTTTTAATTGTAAAACTAATGACAAACTAGTTATAAAATGGTTAAAAACAATATTTTTTAACACTAATCATTCAATGCCTTAATAATAATTGGAATATGACTCCCCCAGATGCAGGTGGTACCTAGTCTTGCAAGACTACACGGGGTGGCCATGTGGATCACCACACGACACGCCCATGTTCCCCAGCCTTGGGATGCACAGTGCCTTCAATTCTTGCGTGGGCTGGGCTTTAAAGTCCCATGCGCCACCTTATTTTCGACGTACTCAATGCATTTGGTATTAACTCCTCTCGACACCATGATGTCCACTTCTCTCGCTCCTTGTCTGGCTCTTCAGCCCGCTTTGATTGCTCTCCCTCTGTTCTTCTTGCTTCAGCCCTCCCTTGCTCAGGCGAGAAGCTTCTGGGTTCAGGCCTTTGCAGCAACCCCTCCGCAATATCGAGCCCTGTCCAAGCCTGTTGTGATGTCGCGACGACACCGGCAATGGTGCAGACGAGCTGGGGGTAAGGGCCTCCCTTCGCGTCCCCCTCTGCCCCATGCCATCCCCCAGGACTTAAATCTTCTGGTCTCTTGGGACATGGCTGACTTGTCACCCTCCGCCTTCACTCCTGCAGATCCATTTGACTCCTTCGTTCCTCCCGCGCAACTCTTGGACCCCTCCACTCCCCCCTCCTCCTCCCGCGGTAAGAAGAGAGCCCGCAAGTCCACCATCTTTGCGGAGCCTGCCTTCATCTCCCGTAAACTCAAAGCCATCCCTAGTAGCTGGCCTCCAGCTCCAATTTCGATGACAGTGACTTCGAGCCGGCCGAAGAGAAGCATCTACCACGTCTGCATCTCTCGGGCTCCTCCAAGAGGAAAGAAGACCTCAATTCGACTGACGCCATGGATATTACAACATCTATGCAGGATAACACCACTCAGGACACTCCGGTGGAGCGCCTCGGGCTTCCTAAATCCCCACACGAGCAGCTTGAAGACTCTGACCTTGGGCTTGATTCACTGGACTACGGCTACATCTTCCGCATCCTCGAAGAGGAGCCTCCCTCCAGCGACAAGCATGAAGGTTCTCCATAACACTCTCTCTTTGGGTTTCTTAGTTTGCTGGTTCTGGTTGTTTCCTATGCTAGCTCTTTTGGTCTCTTTTTTCACTGTTTTAAAGGTTGGTTTCCCGCTGTGGGCAGCTCGTTCTATCTGGATAATTAAGGCTGGTTTCCCCTCTAGGGGAAGTCTAGTTTTGGACAGCAGTATTTTGTCTATTCCCTCCGTCATGGATCTTTCCATTTCCGAGGATGAGCAATGTAACCTCTGGTTGATGAATTAATAGAATTAGTATTACTTAGAAAAAAAAAAATTGCAATATGACTCAATCTAACTATAATACATTTTGACTTCTTCTTCTTCTTCTTCTTCTTTTTTTCAAAAATCTAGTAATACAATTTTTTTATTTTTTAAACTCATTACAATATGAATCAATTTAACTATTCTACATTTTGAGCTTTATTTTTGGTCCAAAATTTTCTCCTACAAATTTTGACCAAATCATCATTTTTTGTTGTTTAAAATTTATGCGATACTTGGATATTACAGATTTCACTTGGATATATTTCACAATTCAAACTTGTGAATCCAACAAAACTTTATGTGGAAAAAAAATAAATCTATTAGCTAATTAATTTTTGCATAATAGGTAGGTACTAAATAACAATGCTCCATATTACACTTGTTAGTATAACCAACCTAGATCCATCTAACTTTGGATCTATCATGCGCCAAGAGGGATCAAATCTCTCGAGGTGCAAACCTATTTTTTGAGTGCAAAACTTGAGGAAAGGTTTGCACCTCGAGAGATTTGATCCCTCTCGGCACATGATAGATCCAAAGTTAGATGGATCTAGGCTGGTTCCAGTCGGAGGCATCAACGTCACATTTTTCAGATTATTAAAATTTTTGTATATTTTTGAGATGTAAGATGGATCTAGGCTGGTTTCAGTCGTGTGCTGCCAAGGAAAATCTATCAAAGATATGATTAATTTTATCAATAATATGTAAATATATCAAATATTAATATAATCATATTAAATATGCTAAATATTTCTGAGATTAACTTGGTCATTTTAATTTTAAATTTTCTTAGTTACCTCAGTTCGTTGAGATGATAATTATTGTTAATAACTATAATGATGAAAAATGATGAAATATTTTTTTTAAATGCAAAGTGACAATAATAGTGTTGAAAGATAGAAAATGCGAATAATAAGAACGTACTCATGCTACAATCAATCTCAAACTATTTTCTTCTAATATACTTATTTCCTCCCTTGTTAGTTTTGTTATCTTTTCATATCGATTATATGAAAAAGAAAATTTAAATCGTAACCCATTTAAATCTTTAGCTCGATCTGTTGTAGTAAACATTATACCTTGTCTCTCTTGCTCTCCAATATTAATAGCTTAAATTACTATAACACAAAAATCAATCTACATTGTTAATAAATTTTTGTGCTTACACTAAAATCAATGCATATTGTTAATCCAATTACTTTAATATTAATGTACGGTCATATATCCAATTACATCAAATCATAAATCAACATATACATTGAAATCCATGCATTTAATGCAAGAAATCAAATAAGATTAGAAAATAACTTCTACATTGAAATCAATGCACCTAATGAAATCAATCAAATAATATTAGAAACCAACATCTACACTCAAATCAATGCATTTACTCAAAGCAATCAAATAGGATTAGAAATCGCCATCTACACTAAAATCATTGCATTCAGCGCAAACAGTCAAATAGTATTAGGAATAATCTACATTGAAATAAATGCATCTAGTGCAAGCAATCAAACATAATTATAAATCGACGTCTAAATTGAAATCAAGAGATCCAATGCAAGCAATCAAATAGTATTAGGAATCATCACCTACACTTAAATAAATGCATCTAGTGCAAGTAATCATATATCATTAGAAATAAATATCTACACTAAAATCGATGCATCTAGTGCAAATAATCAATAGGATTATAAATGACCATCTCCACTTAAATCAATCCATCTAGTGCAAGAAATATTCTTCCCTCTCTCCACCCTCCATCCATATCTATATCCCCATCCATCTCTTTTTTTTGTCTCTATCTCACCCCCCTAAACACACACGCTCTCGCACTCCACATATATCATTCTCTTTGTTGATCACCCTCTCTCCCCATCTCTCTCTTCTTCCCTCTCTTCCCATTCTCTCCCTCTCCCCCGCTAATATCTATCTTTCCTCCTTTTTTCCTCTCTCTCTATCTCTCCATCTTCCTTATCACTCACTCTCTCTCTCTCTATAGGAAACAACATCTACACTGAAATCAATGCATTTACTCAAAAGAAATCAAATAGGATTAGAAATTTCCATCTACACTAAAATCAATGCATTTAGTGAAAACAATCAAATAGGATTAGAAATCATCTACATTGAAATTAAGTCATCTAGTTCAAGTAATCAAATATAATTATAAATCGACATCTAAATTGAAATCAACACATTCAGTGCAAGCATTCAAATTGTATTAGAAATCACCACCTATGCTGAAATCAATGCATCTAGTGCAAGTAATCAAATATCATTAGAAATAAATATCTACACTAAAATCGATGCATCTAGTGCAAATAATTTAATAGGATTAGAAATCACCATCTCCACTTATATCAATCCATCTAGTGCGAGAAATATTCCTTCCTCTCTCCACCCTCCATCCATATCTATATCCCTCTCCATCTATTCTTTTTTGTCTCTCTATCTCACCCACCCTAAACACACGGGCTCTCATACTCCATATATATCAATCTCTTTTTCAATCACCCCCTCTCCCCATCTCTCTCTTCTTCCCTCTCTTCACCTTCCATCTATATCTCTATCTTCCCATTCTCTCTCTATCCCCCATTAATATCTCTCTTTACTCCTTTTGTCCTCTCTCCCTCTCTCTCCATCTTTCTTATCACTCTCTCTCTCTCTCTCTCTAGAAACCAACATCTACACTAAAATCAATGCATTTAGTGCAAACAATGAAATAGGATTAGAAATCATCTACATTGAAACCGATTCATCTAGTGCAAGTAATAAAATATAATTATAAATCGACATCTAAATTAAAATCAACAAATTCAGTGCAAGAAATCAAATTGTATTAGAAATCACCACCTACACTGAAATCAATGCATCTAGTGAAAGTAATCAAATATCATTAGAAATAAATATCTACACTAAAATCGATGCATATAGTGAAAATAATCAAATAGGATTATAAATCACCATCTCCACTTATATCAATCCATCTAGTGTGAGAAATATTCTTCCCTCTCTCCACCCTCCATCCATATCTATATCCCCCTCCATCTCTTCTTTTTTGTCTCTCTATCCCACCCCCGTAAACACACACACACACTTGCAATCCATATATATCAATCTCTTTGTCAATTCCCTCCTCTCCCCATCTCTCTCTCTTCTCCCCTCTCTTCACCTTCCATCTATATCTCTATCTTCCCCCTCTCACCCTATCTCTCCATCTTCCTTATCACTCACTCACTCTCTCTCTCTCTCTCCACCTTTCTCTCTCTATTTATTTCTTCTTACCTCTCTCCCCCTCCAAGTCCATCTCTCTTTGCCTCCCTCCACTCTCTCACGTCCTCTCTCTTCCTTTCTCTCTTTCCCTTTCTCTCCCATCTCTCTCTCTCTATCTCTCTCTTCACCCACCAACTATGTTACTATATCCCTCCCTCTCTCCTTATATCTCCTTCTCCCCCTTTATCTCCACCTCTCCTTATTTGTCTCTTTATCTCAGCCCCAAACATACATGCTCTCTCTCTGTCTCTCCCTTGTCACTCCTTCTCTCTATCCACTTCTCACTCTCTATATTTCTTATTTTCTACATCTCTCCCCCTCCAAATCCATCTCTCTTATCGATCCGTCTCTCCTCCTCTCTCTCGTCCTTCCTCTCTCTCTCTCTCCCCTAAATCCATCTTTCTTCCCTGATCTCTCTCTCTCTCTCTCTCTCTCTCTCTCTCTCTCTCTTCAATACTCTCTCTTCCCCCATCACTCTCCTCCTCTCTCTCCCTTTCTCTCCCACCTCTCTCTCTCTCTCTTCCCTCCAATACTCTCTCTTCCCCCATATCTCTCTCTCTCTCTAATCCTCTCTCTTCCCCATCCCTTTCTTTATCTCTCTCTCTCTTTCCACCCCTCTCTCTCTCCAACTACATTACTATATCCCTCCCTCTCTCCTTCTCACTTCTTCTCTCCCCCCTTCTTTCCATACATCTTACTTTGTCTCTTTATATCACCCCTAAAAATACACACACTCTCTCTCTATTTCTTCTTAGTTATGTAAACTAATGAACATAAATATTCATAAATATAAATAAGATTATGGAGTAGATATGAAAAGAGGTTTTATTTACGTACCATACCTCTAGTTTATTTATATTTTTATTTATTTACCATACCCCTTTTCTTTACTATGGTATTTGGCCCATAGGCTTGTTATATAATTAGATTTTTATTTATAATCCTATTTGATATATTGTTATTTATTTACCTTACCTCTTTATGCCTCTTCTATATTTATTTATTTACCATACCTCTTTATATCTATTTTATATTTATTTATTTACTTATCATACTTGTTTATACCTCTTTTATATTTATTTATTTACCCATGGTATTTGGCCCATGGTATCAATATTA